>BPTQ01000007.1:118727358-119047724 GCA_019973895.1 Chrysanthemum seticuspe
TAATGATACGTCTGTGTTATACTGTGATGCATCCAAATGTGAGACTAAACATGTCACTAACCCTTCTATGTACTAGTCTACACGTGCTTCCAGTACAATGTGCTCTCAGTCTTTTTCAGGTACAATGCTCAACTCAATCAGGAACTTCATGACTTGGTTCCCATCAGAAATGAACATAGCTCATTCAGGAGCTATAGCGTGCCAGAGTTGATGTACCTCTTACTTTGACCCCTTTTCATCTTGAATCAGGACTCACTCTTCTATATCTATGTATAAATCAAGTTTTTCCAAAAAAAAAAAAATAAAAAAAAATAAAATAAAAAAAAAGGGATTATGTATTTAAAGGCCGCCCAACTATTATGCATTTTACTTTTAGGCCACCTGTTTTCTAAAACTAACTTATAGGCCACCCAAGTATGTGTTTGTTTTTCTTTATACCAATCTCATTCAAATTCTTGCCTGATATTCATACAATTACAAGAATAAAGATTATTTAACATGTCAACACAATAAAATTAATAATATAAACGTAAAACTTTAGCTAAATTATCTTTATTCACTTTTAAATTAACTAAAGTTGCACTTAAATAATGGCTAAACTGATATTTTACATTTTAATACTCGTTTGTGTTGTTTTAATATGTTATATTTAGCTTTATTCTTGTTGTTTTAAAGAGTTTCGAGATAAAATTATTCAAAACTGGTATAAACAAAAGCACACCCATAAATGAGCGGCCTATAAGTTAGTTTTTATAAATGGGTGGCCTAAAAATAAAAAGTTTAATAGTTGGGCGGCCTCCGAATATATAATCCCCAAAAAAAAAAAAAATCTACGTGGGGTTTATTGTATAACACATCTAGCTAACATACTTTCAAATTTGTTAAGGGTCAAAGCTAGCTAACATACTTTCAAATTTCACTCGATCTAGCTAATATGACCTGTTGGTAGTAGGTTACCAGGTCACCTTGGCGAAAAATTTGCGCAGTTAGTCCTCTAGGACTAACGACCGTTAGCTAGATGATAACGACCGTTAAAAAAAAAAAAAAAAAAAAAAAAAAAAAAAAAAAAACTTTTAAAAAAAAACTTTTAAAAAAAAATTTACTTTTTTTTTAAAAGAATTCAAAAAATTTTACGTTTTTTATTTTAAATTTAAAAATTTTTACGTTTTTTTTATAAAAAAAATCTTACGTTTTTTATTATTTTTTTTTTAAATTTAAAAAAAAAAATTAAAAAAATTTTTACGTTTTTTTTAAAAAATTTTTACGTTTTTTCTATTTTTTTTTTTAATTTTACGTTTTTTTTTTTTTTTAAATTACATTTTTTAAAAAAAAATTTTTAAAAAATTAAATTTTTTTTTTATATTTTTATGTTTTTTTTTTATAAAAGTTTACGTTTTTTTTTTAAAAAAATTTTAAAGTTTTTTTTTTTTTTTTTTTTTTTTTTAAGGGTCGTTATCATCTAGCTAACGGTCGTTAGTCCTAGAGGACTAGCTGCGCAAATTTTTCGCCAAGGTGACCTGGTAACCTACTACCAACAGGTCATATTAGCTAGATCGAGTGAAATTTGAAAGTATGTTAGCCAGCTTTGACCTTTCACAAAATATATTAGCTAGATGTGTAATTCTAAAAAAGTACGTTGCGTACCTTTAGCTTTCACCCTTATATTTTTTAAGTCACTACGAGAAAATCAAGCATGAGCACCATAGAAGAATCTACGTGGGGTTCAAAGTGCGATATGGTCTTTCTGTAATGATCATCAATTACAAGGCCCCCTCCTAGCTAGATCATTTCTATAAATACAAACAATCCTAAACCAAAAACCTTACTCAAAACATAAGCACTACAAAAAACATAAGGAGCAACAAATGGGAAATTGTATAATTCGACAAAACAAGATCATGCAAATAGGTATGGAAGTCATCCAAGATAAAGAACCCATGGAAGTCATCCAAGATCACGCAAATAGGTTGTTGGTTGTGCAACTTCCACAACCTTCTACAAAGAAACCAGAAATAGAGAGGGAATCAGAAGGCGGTAATGGGGTTGTGAGGATAAAGCTGGTGATAAGTAAACAAGAGTTGGAGGTGATGTTGAGAAAAGGAGGGGTTTCACTAGGTGATTTGGTTACTCATATGAAAAAAGAAAGCTCGAACAAAACTGTGGTGATTGAAGATGAAGACAACAGCAAAAGTGGATGGAAGCCTATTTTAGATAGCATACCCGAATTAAATTAGCTAGTAGCTTTAGCATACAAAGATTGTGTAGTCAGTAAGCTTAAAAAGATACAGTCAAACTTGATCAACACAAAGTGTAATAACATGAAGTACTAAGATAATAATATAGTTGGTTCAAGCAAATGAAAATAAGTTATTAAAGGGTTATATTACCATATTACTTGTTGGACAGTTTCTTTATTTGCATTTTGTGTTCTCATCAAATCAACCCAGTTACTTTATGTACATGTCTTGCACTTTGTATCGACAGTTGATCAATGGTATCTTGTTTCGCCCTATAATTCTTTGCATGGCCATCCAGATATGGCCAACATCGATAAAGTTACCAACCAGAGTAGTCAACGTCACTAACAACGTAGCCTTTATAGTTCCGGTCCTCTATTTTGTGGCACCAGCACCTTGTTCCTCTATAGGGATCAGTGCTGCCGCTAACTATTTTGCTAGGGTTCATCATCATGATCTAATGTCTCTATTTTACTGCTGTTTCTTCAGGAGTTCAGGTGCTTCTTTTTCCTGCCAAGCTGACCTCATTGTAGCCGAAACAAGGCTCTAGATCAGATACAAAAACCTGATGAAGCAGGGCTGCAAGTGGAATGACAATAGTTTAGATCTAGTCAGAGACCATTGGGCACTGAATTGGCCCAATAGTTAGCCATTATAGCATAGTTACGATCCTTCTTTTTGTCATATACCCCCGAAACAGAAACATCCATGCAACACATATGCATACCCCATTTCAAGGGCATGATACCTTCAGTGGGGGCAACTTATAAAATTATAATTATGGGCAGGCTCATATATATAGATTGGTCCCCTTATCCAATTACAGATATCTACACTTGTAACTGTAGGATCCTAATTCTAGATATATAAAAGATACTCGCGAGTGTGGCATGTACATGCGGGCATGCGGCATATCCATGTGGCGTTACCAATAAACATTTTTCACGTTAAATTTCTATACAACTCAAACGAGCTTCGACCACGCTAGCAATGTCTACATAAGCATATCACTTGCCTGCTGAAAAAATAGGGGAACATAATGAGAAGAGATACTCTTTTTTATATGATTAATGGTTTGAAAGTTGGACTCAGTATGCATAATCTCAATCAGTAAGTGGTAAATTGTTTCCAATAAAACCCAAGTATCGACATCGTAAGTGCTATAATACTGTATAATCATCCATCATTAAAAAACTTTAATCATAATATAATTCGTGGAGTAAAATTCAAATTGGGTGGACAATGCAATGAATATGTGGAATAAGTAATTGAGTTAGTATTGTCACTATTGTCAATAGGAAATTAGCTAGAAATGAGTAATAAAGAGCCTCATTCACATTTGACAGGTTATAAAGATCAAAGAAACAGTCAAAGTGAACTTATAAAGTGCATTGATCAGTTTGCCATCATTCGTGAGATTATCCTCCGAAACAGGCATCTGCAAATTTGGGTTCCCACTACGTATGAAACAAACACAAACTTGGAACTAACATGTAGCAATCAACGTCTTACAGATTAGTCACACAATCAGGAATAGCTATTGAACTTGAATATGACACTCATACCCTTGGAGCTAGTGATATGCTTATGTAGACATTGCTAGTGTGGTCAAAGCTAGTTCAAGTTGTATAGAAATTCAACGTGAAAAATGTTTATGCTCAACCGAACCCCTGACCAATGCGCCGACTTTTACTTTAAATTGACTATCATTCTTTAGGTTGTCCCAAAGTGTTGATTCCCGGCGCATAACATCTTCATCAGTGACCAAAACTATATTTTTGTGTGTGATGTGATTGATGGTTTGGAAGTTGGACTCAGTCCAGATAACTGAATTGTAGGGGATATGTAGGAATAACGAACACTATGGATATGCTTAATCTCTGAAAGGTGTGTGAACACTTTCAGATCGAATCAATTCGGTGGTTCTACCAAATTATTCAATCGGATACAATTCAGAGAATGAGAATTTTCTGTATGTGTTTGTCTGAGATTTTATGAACCGTAATCTTTAATCTGACCAAATAAACCGTATATAACTATGATACGGGATAACTGCCAAAGGCAGTTTTAGGGTTTCCAAGTTGTCAAATTTTGTCCCTCAATTTCCGAAAATTAATTTCTGAGGAACATAACTTCAGCAGAATCATAACTTCAGCAGATTCATAACTTCAGCAGAATCCTTCAGCAGGAGTTTTTTACATAGCAACTTAGTAGAAAATAAAAAAATTTCCAGCTAACCTGGCAGCTCGACCCCAGCCAGGGGCTCTGCCCCTTGGACCCTGCCAGGGGCTGCCGCCCCTTGGACCCTGCCAGGGGCTGCCGCCCCTTGGACCCTGCTACTAGGGGCGCTGCCCCCGGACCCCCGTCCCTTAGGGGCTTCGCCCCTAAGATCATAATAAATTCAAGTAGGTGTGCACTCCGCACCTCCAAACCTAAATGATGTTTTATTATGATGAAATTGGTCAAAACAAGTTAATCCAATTACACTAAAATATCCAACATGAATCACTAAGAGGTAAATCCTTTCCATCTTACGCCTGAAAATAACCTGACCTAATGTGTCTTAGAAACGAAAAAATGGTAAGTGCTGTGTTACTGCACATCATCCATTATAAAAACAGGAACAGGAACTTTAATCATATTTTTTTTATTGTAAAAGAAAATGGGTGGACAGTGCAATGAAACCAATAAGTATTTGTGATAGTGCTGTCACTAATGTCAATACGGGTTTAGAGATAAGCAGAATAAATAACCTCATCCAGTGAGGATAGGTTTAAGACAAAGAAACAGTCAAACGGGTCTATCATTTTTACTCCGCGTCTATTTAGTTATCCTGAGGAAGAAAACATCTTATAATATTATCTCGCAGAAGTCTCAATCTTTAAGGAAAGCGATTTAGGATGTTGTATGCATTACATTTTGGGTGACTTTCAACCTGTTCGGCCCATTTAATCCATTGCACTCTAGCTAACTTTCTTACCTGACCCATTTTACAAATAAAAACTACCCAAATCGATCATCCACCTCTAGTAAATGGGGATAAATAAGTTCATTGATAAAAGCACTTTTGTCCCATATAAAATGCCGGGTCACAAAAACGAAATTATAATTATTACAATAGATCTAACTCTCTCAGAAGATCATAAGAGAAATCACAGAAACGATATTATTCTTCTTGACCTATCATATCACTTGGTTTTTGGAATACGCTACATTTTAGTGTAATATTTAGGTAGCACTAGTGAGGAATAAAGACACAATAAAATAAACACGTTTGTTGCGCAAAGGGAATATCCACAAATAGCCAATGTTGTATAGATGTGGACGTGCTAAAAAAGCATAATTAAAATTGAAATGGTCAACCACTTGGTAGAAAGCTTTAGCGATCCACTTTCCTTACCATATATAAGGCATGATAATATGACAATGGAAAATAGTGATAACAACCAACACCAAACAAACTGATGGCCAACTTAACCTTTTAAACAGCTAGGAAAGCATTAAGGTATTTTTAAATAAATACACATAAAAAAGGATCAAGATATGTTACCTTAGAGCACAAGGTATGCTACATACCAATAACACGTTATTGGTATGCCACCTCACCGCCACATCATACACCTCACAATAACACACCAATAACTCAAATACCCCTCCCTCATAACACACCAATAACATATTATTGGGTCCCACTTTTTTATTTTATTTTTTATTTAAAAACTAACACATTTTATTAAACATAAAATAAAATTACAATACATAAATAAACACATTTTATTAAAATTAAAATTGAGACACAAAATCAAAAAAGAAATAAAAAGAAAAGAAACAAAAAATTGTGACACCTAACCCAGCTTTTATTGGAATTTAAATTGAGACACTGTACCTGACCATTCATATTTCCAAGATTTTCATCTTTCTTTCTTCTCCAACGTCAACCTATTTCCAAGATTCTCATCATCTTCTTTCTTCATGTCACCTGCAAAAAAAAAACAACAAAAAAGAAAAGAAAACAAAACAAACAAACAAACAGTGACACAAAATCAAAAAGAAAAAAAATATACATGATTTAGAAACGAACGGCGTGAGCCACTCTACCGGCGAATATCCTTTTGGCTCACGAATGGCGTGTAGCCCGGTATGCATGTTGGCGTGCCATCGATTCAAGTAGGGTGCGGTTGGCGTGTTATTAAACACGATACCGTGTGCTCTTAAACCAGGAAGGCACGATCCACTGTTACTTTCCTTTAGAACAACAGTGTCAGATGTATAAAAGAAAAGAAAAAAGAAGGATATTTTCAATATAATAGTAAATTTGTATGGGAGGTGATATTTACACGGAGGTTTTTTATTCATCCGCATCAAACTAATGTGTTGTGACAATAATACCCTTGGCCTTTCTCTTACCAAATTATTTTACCAGTTATGTCTCATCAAAATAGCTTCTCTGTTTGGACTTTACCGACGGGAAATGATGCATAAAAAAGGAAGAAGCATAATTTACATAGCACCAACAAACTTAAATCCCACCACTGCAACTTTTGTCAAATACGAGCAAAAGAAAACACTTAATATAACAATTAAAAAACCCATCAACTGATCTTTTGTTTCTTGCTTGCCAAAAGAACACATCGTGTAACCGCTTAAAAGACGGTGGTGCCGGAATCGTCAATCCTTCGCCTCGTCTAGAATAGTTTACCAGGGACGGAGCTTTTGTCGGCATCTTGACATCTAATTACATAGTGGACGTCGATATCGAATCACGGTAATATATACTAGAATACAGTGAGCATGATGGATTACCGCTAGGTACTAAATGCCTAACTAAGGCTTAATAGGAACAATAAAGGTGTGGCACAAAAATGAGGTAAAAAGTAGAGCATAATAGGTGCAATACACACTTTTGAGTTTTGAGAAGCCATGGAAAAAGTTAATCACATTGAACAAGAAATTGATGCAAAAGGTCACACTTTATGGTGACTGATTCTATATCTTGAATAGAATGCAAAAAATTTCTTTATGGTGATACTGTGATAGGCTCAAAGAACAATTACTGTAACATTCAAACTCTTTTTGTGTTAAATAAGGCTTTGTCAAGAAACAACAGTGGCAGTAAAGGACGGTAGAATCAAATATAAAAGAGAAGATAAATATTACATTACATATCATCTACTCCCTCAGTCCCTAAATAAGTGTCCACTATTGACTTTTAAAGTCTTCTCTTTTTAACTTTGACTTTAAATTATTTTATTTATATTATGTAATACTTGATGCAAAATATATGAATAGATTAGGTTTTAAATGTATTTTCATTGGTATAATTTTCATTAAGTATTATATAACACAAATGAAATAATTTAAAGTTAAACTTGAAAAGAAAAGACTTTAAAACACCGGACATTTATTTAGGGACGAAGGGAGTATAACTTAACACTAATATCACATGTGATATTCAATTTAGTGTTTAATCATATATGATTTTTTTCTAAAAAAAAGAAGAAGATGGGTTTTGACGTGGTGTGACTATGTGACCCACTGAGGATTAAAAGAAAGTCAAGGGTAAAATTGTCTCAACATATTAATTTTCTGCGGATGAATAAAAAACTTCCGTGGAAATATCAATTCCCAATTTGTATGTAACTACTTACCTGTTATTGAATTCTTCATTGCATTACTTAGTGATATAATTATATTTTGGAAGTCATTACGAGAATACCAAGCATGAGCGCTAACAAAGAATCAATGTGGTGTTCAAGTGTGATATGGTCTTTCTATAATTATCATCAATTACAAGGCACGCTCATTTCTATAAATACAAAAAAAATCTAAACCAAAAACCTTACTCGCAATCTAGGCACTACAGAAAACAAAAGGAGCAATAATGGGAAATTGTATAATTCGACAAAACAAGATCATTCTTTCGCGATTTCAACTTTTTTATGTATTATTTGTTGGAAAATTTAGGGCACTCGGGGGTTTTGATTCACATCTGGTAATTGGTTAGGAGGTACGGAGTGCACACCCATTAGGTCTGTGATCACCCTAACTCAAATAGTAGTTACTCATCCGGGAGTAACTCGTCAAAGGAAGTATCCTTAGTGGGTGATCTCATTAGAGAGTCTTACTCTCATCAGTGAGTCTCTTTAGAACTAAGTATCTCAGCTTGTATGCCCATCAGTGGGTTAGTTGATAGCTCAGTGAGACTGAAGGCATTAATGTTGAGGCTGAACTGGTTAACTTGTAACGGTTTTGACCTATTCAAGTGGCGGTTATAACTGCATTAATGACCACACTTAATTGGTCATGTAACCACTAATACCTACTATTATGGAGGCTAATTATGTGGTGATTAATGGGCCGTTAATCACTCATAATTCATTGACCAGGGTTTGAGTGATCTTTAGTATAAATAGAGATCAACACAAATGCATGAAGAACACACAGAGAACTAAACACTTGGATGCGCAAGGGTTATTGATTTGTGCTTAATTCAATAACATACATTTGGTCTTATCCCAAGTAGATATTCGTGATACCCAGGCATTAGGGTCGAATAGAGATGGCAAAAGAAGATGCACTTTCTTCTTTCAAGCATGAGTGTGGTCTCCAGATGATGGGGATGATGCTACTGCGGAACAGGCAGAGGTTTAATCCTCAATGGTATGTCTGATTCTCTCTTTGATATTTATCATAATGTTGAATCTTTCAAAGAACTATGGGATTCCTTGGATGCCAAATATATGGCTGAGGATGCATCAAGTAAGAAGTTCCTTGTAAGTAATTTCACAAATTAATAAATGACTGATTCAATACAAGTTATGGAACAATACAATGAACTTTTTAGTATACTTGGGAGGTTTACACAACACAAAATGAACATGGATGAGGCTATTTCATCTCTTGTATCATTGACAAACTCCCTCCTTCTTGGAAAGATTTCAAGCATACCTTGAAATATAAGAAGGAAGAACTGACTCTTATTGAGGAATCCCTCAGGTCGCAGGATAATGACAAATCAAAGAGTAGCAATGCTATTGGTCCATTAGCTGTCAATATGCTAGAGCATAACAACTCCACCAGGTACAATGACAACAAGGGCAAACGTAAACATCATGATAACACAAGGGCTGACCCTAACAAGAAGGCTACACCTACTTGTTGGAAATGTGGCAAAACTGGTCACATTAAAAGGGATTGCAAATGTGCTAAGGTTAGTGGTAAAACCAATGGATCAGGCACTAGTGGATCAGGGAATGGTTCAGTTCCTCTGAAAGGTCATAATATGTTTAATGAATCTTTTCAGATTTATTATGTTACATATGTATCTGAATCTAAATATGTGTAGGATGATGATGTTGCGTGGTGGGTTGACTCTGGAGATACTTCACGTGTGCAAAGATAGAAGCTAGTTCAAGACTTAAATGATGGTTCTATTCTTCACATGGGAAACGAGTCAACAGCTCTGCTGCATGGACGTGGTTGTGTAGATCTTAGATTTAGTTCAGGAAAGATTGTAACTTTGTTTAATGTTATTCATGTTCCTGATATAAGGAGAAACTTGGTTTCAAGTAGTGTTTTGAATAATCATGGTTTTAAACACGTTATTAAATCTGATAAATTTCTTTTGTCTAAGAATGGTGTGTTTATTGGTTTTGGATATTTGTGTAATCAAATGTTCAGACTAAACATTGTTAATGATTGTGTTAATACATCTTTTATGACCATTTCTGACGTGTCTACCCTTTGGCATGCTAGACTTGGCCATGTACACTATAAAATGATGCAAGATATGTCTAAGGATGGGTTAATCCCAGCATTTGACATGGACACTGAAAAGTGTAAGACTTGCATGTTGACCAAAATAACTAAGAAACCCTTTCAGGGTGTTAAACGTGAAACTGAGTGACCTGTGATATTTGCATGTCACTCCCTCATTGGGGAATAAGAAGAACTTTGTGACATTTATTGATGATGCTTCTATGTTTTGTTATGTCTATCTCTTACATACTAAGGATGAAGCATTAGATAAATTCAAAGTATTTAAAACTGAAGTTGAATTGCAACTTGGGTCCTGATCAAAATATTAAGGACTGATAAGGGAGGTGAGTACATGGATACTCTGTATTTTTAGTTTGTTGGTATTATCCATGAAACGACTACTCCTTATACTCCTCAACAAAATGGTGTCTCACAAAGGAAAAACAGGGTACTGAAGGAGATGGTTAATTCCATGTTGTCCTATTCAGGACTAAGTTAGGGGTTCTGGGGTGAAGCTATGTTAACAGCTTACTATTTATTAAATATGGTTTCCAACAAAAGGAATAAGGTTACCCCTTATGAACTATGGACTAAAAGGAAACCCAACCTAAACTATCTCAGGGTTTGGGGTTGTAGGTAAAGCTGAAAACTTTAGGTGAAAGAGGCATTGAATGCATCTTTGTTAGATATGGGTGAGCATTCCAAGGCTTTTAGGTTCTATGTTATTGAACCTAATGAATCTGTTTCAAATAACTCAATAATTGAATCAAGGGATGCAATCTTTGATGAGAATAGATTATCATCAGTCCCTAGACCAAGTCAAAGGATTCCAAATGGAACTCATGACATTGGTGTATCAGAAGTCCGTGATGAAGTGCCATCAGAAGTCCCTGATGAGGTTGTAGTTCAACAACCTCAACGTGAGCTTAGAAAAAGCAAACGCGTCGGGACTCAAAAGTCATTTGGACATGAGTTTCAACTATATTTAATTGAAGGAACAAAGGATGAGGTCTCTGACTAATACTCGTATTGCTTCACTGTTGAGAATGATCCCAAAACAATTGAAGAAGCAATGAAGTCCCAAGATGTTGGTTTCCGGAAAGAAGCAACCAATGATGAGATGTATTCTATCATGGGAAACAACACTTGGGTATTGGTTGATCTACCACCTAGTTGCAAACCTCTGGGTTGCAAATAGATTTTCAAAAGGAAAATAAAGGTAGATCGAACTATTGAAAAGTTTAAGGCTAGACTAGTCATTCAGAGATTTAAACAAAAGTCATGGATAGACTACTTTGATACTTATGCCCATATAGCACATATCAGTACCATAAGATTGCTAATTGATTTGGCATTAATTCATGTGAAGAGAGCTTTCTTGAATGGTGAATTGGATGAGGGGGTCTACATGAACCAGCCTCAGGGCTTCATCATGTCAGGCAATGTAAAAAAGGTATGTAAAGTGATTAAGTCTCTGTATGGACTGAAACAGGCACCCAAGCAATGGCATAAAAAATTTGATGAAGTGGTTTTGTCTAGTGGTTATGCTCTTAACCAAGCTAACAAATGTGTGTATAGCAAATTTGATGAATCTGGTAAAGGAGTCATCATTTGTCTATATGTTGATGACATGTTAAGGTTCTCCATGAAGGACATGGGGGAGGCTGATGTTATCCTTGGTATAAGGATTAAACATGAAAGTAAAAGAATTTCTATCTCTCAGTCTCATTATATTGAGAAGGTGTTGAGAAAATTCAAGTAGTTTGATTGTCCTCCTGTGAGTACCCCTATGGATACTTCTGAGAAGCTAATGCCTAATAATGGGAAGGTTGTATCTCAACTTGAGCATTATGACTTGTAGACGACCTGTTATTGCTTTTGCAGTGGGTAAACTGAACTAGTAATCCTAGTGCTCATCACTGGCAAGCAATTCAAATGGTATTGAAGTATCTGAAGAAAACTATGGATTATAGCCTCTCGTATAACACTGATGCAAGTTGTATCAGTAACACTGAACCAGTGGTTGGGTATTCCTACTTGGTGGAGGTGCAATTTCTTGGGCATCCAAGAAGCAAACTTGCATCACCAGTTCAACAATGGAATATGAATTTGTGGCTGTAGCACCTGCTGGTAAAGAGGCTGATTGGTTGAAAAACTTGCTTCTTGAGGTTCCATTGTGGCCTAAACCTATAGCACCTATTTCTATTCGTTGTGATAGTGCAACTACATTGGCAAAGGCTTATAGCCAGATGTACAATGGGAAGTCTAGACACTTAGTGTAACACCCCAAATTTTAAAATAATGATTTATTATAATATTTTAAGGCTTTCTAGTCAACCTATGTTATAATAATAATATTTCGTTAGTCATAGGGACCTCCCATGAAATAAGTTTAAAGTAAACACGACCATCTATGCAATAGTTCTACTATCAGGGTCCAGTTTTGCCAATTGATGAAACTTATGTTATAACTCTTATAAGGTTTCTTCAAATCCAGGAAACTCATTTTAATTCTCATCTTGTTCCTCTCTTCTCTGTCCCACGTCGGCACACACAATCCAGGAACAAATTCTAGGGTTTTAATTCTATGTTGATTTTATCAAATTTAAGTCAAGGAATTGCTATATGGAAGCTTAGAAACGCATAAACTAGGGTTTCTACAATCCAATTCGGGGTAAAAATCTTAGTTATGTTTCATAATTCGTTTATAAAGGTTACCCACTATTAGAATATGCTTAAGAATGATATTATGATGTCATAAGTGGGGTTTTGTAGAAATTTGAAAGATTATGTTAAAGTTATGATTTTCTAAAATCACTAAGAACACATGTTAATCATGTGTATGAGTTAAGACTAATGATGGGTATCTTGTTATGATATCATAACACCAATTTGTGGTGTTAATTTTCATAAAGTATGCTTATGCGTTAAATAAGCCGCGAAACCAAACACACCCTTATGGCCTAGTTATGTTAAAGCTTGTTTATGACAAGCTAAGTCTTTTATTAAGTAAGCTTCATGCTAATTACGTGTTCCTAGGTTATAAAGGTTAGCCGAGGACGTTCACGAGAGCTCACCGTAGATAGCAAGCTATATCGAGGTGAGTAACGTATATAAGATTAGAAACGAGACTACAAGAGCCCGTTAGATATACAATATGTGTTATGGTACTTACGTCCGTGTTTTGTTATATGCTTATGTATTACACTTGTGTTACGAGTTTATGATAAGTGAACACATAATCATGTTGAAGTATATATGTCATGAGTAGAAATGGATCTCGCGATATGAGATTATATATGAAATAACTTAAACGGGTCAAAACAGCCCGTAACGACCCGTGTGGTCTAGTAACACGTTTTTAGCATAAATGATGCATCATTGCTCATTTAACGGGTCTTTAGTAGTTTGTTAGAAGTGTTACATAATTCGTGATACTTATATCTAAGTTCTATTGTTTGTTTATGTGTTATACTCGTGTTATGTATTTATATTGATTATTATGAGTTTAGTGAATTTAACGGTATAAGTGTATATGTGAAATAAAGTGAACGGGTCAAAACAACCCGTAATGACCCATGTGGTCCTAGTAAAGTGATTTTAGCCAATATTGTCTATTTTCACTTGTTTAGCGTCGTTAGAGGACGATATGTGCTATTATGTGATCACATACAGTTGTTCCAGACAAAGTTGGAACTTAGACCTCCTTAGTGGAGAATCGAGCCTCGGAATAGTAGAAGTTCCAAAAACGGAACTCAGACATCCTAAGTGGATGATTAGTATGTTTATATGGCTCGTCAGTTATGAAAAGCACAACTATATATGGAAAGTCTCAAAAACGGGACTTGACGTCCTAAGTGGACGACTAGAGCATATATGATGCTAAATTGAGCCTAATACGGGTTCACCAGGTCCTAAGCGGACAACTAGTATATTTAAGGCAAGCATGATGCCCTTTAGCATTATGATGAGGTATCTAGCCCCCAAGTGCATGTTATGATGCAAGAATATATTCCCGTGGGGAATTAGCGGTGTTATAATCACCAAGATAGCTATGCGGGGGAAAGTTATTATGAAGCAACATCTAGTAACGTTGACATGTTTATTTTTAGCTTTATATATGTTATCTCACTAAGATTTATGCTTACGTTACTTCATTTATGTTTTCCTTATAGGTGAGATCAAGTTTAACGCATAAGGTCGCGGTTTAGCTACCGGTGGAGCTCATGGGTAATTGAGTTTATCCTAAACCCTCTCTAATACCACGAAACGCCTAGGACAAATGTTTTAATATAATGTTTTGTATAGATGCAGAATTAATGAAGTTTATAACTAGTTATGTCATGTTTACAAGTTAAAAGGGGTGTTTGGCATTATGCCATTTTTACCCGTTTTGACTTCATACGGGTCCAAATGTGGTTACCACCCTTATGTACAGTTAGGGTTATGTCCAGAAATGTTTTGTTCAGGGTTTGTCATGTTTATGTCGCAAAAAGTGATTTTCCGGAAAATATGAATTGTGCAGTAAATTTGGTGCATAAATGAACAGGTCATGGGGCCATACGGCCGTATGGTATATGTTCATACAGCCGTATGCTCTAAAAAGTGTTTTGGAAAAATCTGTATAAAGACCATACAGCCGTATGCTATTTTTGCATACAGCCGTATGCTCTTGAGATGACCATACAGCCGTATACTATTTTAGCATACAGTCGTATGCTCCCAAAAAAAAAATAAAAAATAAATAAATAAATAAAAAATAAAAAAATCTAGTATGGCCGTTTCACTTAGGTATCACGCATAGCATGATTCGTGAGCTTGTCATGAATGGGGTGGTATCTATAGAGTTTGTAAGATCTCAACAGAATTGATCAATTGACGAAGGGTCTGGCTAAAGACTTGGCTATAAAGTCTGCTAAAGGGATGGGTTTAAATCCAACTTAGTCACTGAATGCTAAGACACCCAACTCCCTCTTGAGGAAACTTGGGAGTTGAGTTAAATGTGGAAAGCTGAACATTCAGTGGACGGAGCTCATGTTTTACAATCATCCCAAGGTTGAACCTGCTAAAAAGGAGGATGAAGTCTTTACTTCTTAATGGTTAATTTCTTTGAAAAAGTACTTGGCAGGAGCATGAATAAAGAGGAACCACCTATGTGAATGTTGAAGTTTTTTCGCTTCAGGGAGCTTTGGACTTTTGGTTCTTACAACATTTATGAATTGGATATGGACACATGGCATGTATAGTGTCAGGAGCATTTAAGTGTTTGAAAACTTGTGTGTATTTTATCTTCAGGTATTCAAATGGGTTGAATGGTTCAATTCTTAAGAACACCCTGATTCTCGAATATTTGAACGTGTAATGTACTAAGATGAAAATTCAATCATCAGGATATTTTTGTTTATGCATATGTTTTGTTTAATGTTTAATTTTTCATGCAAAGGAAGTGAACTAAATTTGGGGAGGATTGTTGGAAAATTTTGTGCACTTGGGGATTTTGATTCACACTGGTAATGGGTTAGGAGATACGGAGTGTACACCTATTAGGTCCCTGATTATCCTGACTCAGATAGTGGTTAAGTGTTGTGGTTAAGGGTTGTTTCAGTCTCTGATGAAGTTTAGTGAGTTCACTCTCTGGACTGAATGGTATTTGTTAGGAATTAGAAATTCCCGGTATTAAAGAGTCGGTCACCTCAAGTATATGTAATCGTTAGAAAGCTCGTAGTCGTAGTAATTCTTAAGTTAAGTAGTATTTAGTTAAGTATCACCGTGGAGGACGGACGGGTCTTTACCCACTGTATGCCTGATCCACAGCCCGATGTGTGGCGATTTATGTAAGACTATAAATACTCTCTACCTCCCAAGGTAGAGAGTTGGAGCTCATAATAATATCTTTCACTTTCTCTCACTAAGTTCCCTAAACCTCTAACTTTCTCTCTCTAGAATTCCATCTACATGCTACTTTGTGTTATGGTTTGATGTGTATGTGAAAAGTTATATCTTACAATTGGTATCAAGAGCCATGGTTAGATCATATCTTGCACATCTTTGGATTTATAGTGGTTTTTAGGTGGTTTTTGAGTTTGAAAAAGTTTAGTGGTTTTTGCATCATTTGGGTGATTTCTTGTGTTAAAGTTTGAATTTTGTTGGTACTTTATGTTTAGAATCATCACAAGTGTTTAGGTTTTCATTTGGCAAGCTTGAATCATCTTGGTTGGGTTGTTTTTGGATTGAAAAGTGATGTTTATATGGTTTTTCAAGCTAGCGACTTAGCTCACGGAGTGTTTTCTTGGTAGCGACTTGCTTCACATTTTTGTAGCGACTTACAGTGTTGGAGCTAGCGAGTTAGATCTAGCGAGTTAAAGTACAAGTAGTGGACTCTCCACTACGAGTAGCGACTTGGTCTGTAGCGAGTTGCTCTTTAGCGACTTGTATCTCTAGCGACTTGTGTAGCGAATTGCTGCCAAAATTTGGCTAGCGACTTGGTCTGTAGCGAGTTACTACTTAGCGACTTGCTTTCTATCTAGCGACTTGGGATTCTAGCGACTTGGCTGTCTAGCGAATTAATTGGTAGCGACTTAGAGCATTTGTTTCTAGCGACTTAGTGCATTTGTTTCTAGCGACTTAGAGCATTATCATCTAGCGACTTGAGTGATTGTTTACGGTTTTCTCTTGATTTAGTAAAATCCCGTGAAAGAATCTATTTCCCGGTTTAATCATAGAGTTATAAAATCCCGTATAATCTGTTAACATGTCTACCAACGTCCCTACTGTCATCTCCACTGTTGCCGAGGATGTACAAGCAGCTGGCTCAGATACTCGTCCACCCATGCTTGACAGAACTGACTACGATTCTTGGGCTCAACGAATCAGATTGTATTGCCTTGGAAAGGAAAATGGTGTCAACATTCTCAAATCCATTGATGAAGGACCATATCGGGTTGAGACGACTAGAGACATACTTGATACTAATGAAGATGGTACTCCTGTTTACGGAATGGACAGACCTAAGATGTACGATGAGCTTGATGATAAGGAGAAAAAGAGATTTGATGCAGATATCAGGGCTTCAAACATTGTTCTTCAAGGTCTCCCTAAAGACATCTACAAGCTGATCAATCATAACACTGATGCAAAGGCAGTTTGGGATAATGTTAAGATGCTTCTCTCAGGTTCAGAATTAACTATGGAAGACAAAGAATCCCAACTCTATGACGAATTCGAGCACTTCAAAATGAAACCAGATGAGAGTGTCTATGAGTACTGATGAGTGTCTAAATACTCATCATTTCGTTCACATTTAAGCTACAAAAATATCTGAAAACATACAAATATGCTTCAAAATATTGGAATTATCTCCAAATAGTGTTTTTAGGTATTAAAGTGCAAAAAGGATGAAAACTGATGAAAAACATGCAAAACATACATAATTTACAGTTTCAGTCCCTGAACTTTGATAAATTGGCAAATCTAGTCCCTGGTTAATCAAAACTTGTAAAAATATCATAAAAGGTCCTTGGGATTCACAAGTTGTTAAAAATAATCCTTTGAAGTTTAAAATCACAAAATTACAACTTTGGTCCCTCAACTTTGCAAAAGTGTCAAAAATAGTCCTTAAGGTTTTAAAAATTGGAAATTGATCAAAATAAACCTTATACTATTTATAAATGGCAATATTGGTCCTTATGATAAACTTTTGGAAAATTACAAGTTTAACCCTTCAAGTTTCAGAAAATTACATAATAGGTCCTTAAGGTTTAAAAATGGAAAAATATTCATATATGGTCCTTGTACTAACCATATTTGGCAGGAATGATCCCTTGATTGAAGTTTGAAAAGTTGGCAGCCTAAGCCCCTCAACTTTCAGAAATTACAAATTGGTCCTTGGGCTTGTTCACTAATAAAACCAACCGGACCCTATTATTATTATTATTACCCAACCCAATCCTAAACACTACCCGGCCCAACCAATTAGCCCAAAACCCACCCCTTTTAAATAAATAAAACAGAACAACCCAGTACCCGGTTTTCTTCTTCTTCTTCCACCTCACACCACCACCTGTAACTCCACCTGTAAATACCACCTCACCCTCTCCAGCTCATTACCTACTCCTATCCACTCTTCACCACCTCTCATAGCAGAAACCTGCCACAATTAATGCCCTTCACACCCCATTTTCACTGAAATACCATTACTACCCACAGTATTGAGCAAAACCACACCAACTTGGTCTAAACTTCACCAAACGTGTCCCTCCACCTCATGCTACATCCCAAGAATCCTTAATTAGTCTCAAACTGCCTCATATCCACGTGGAGCGTTTTGGCGCCAAAATGAGTTTGAACGGTTTTGATGAATTTGACTCTTTCAAGGGTGCAGATGAAGTGGGAAAAGATATTTGATCAAGTGGGATGAAAACAGGTGATAAATACAGAGGAAGAAAGAAGAGGAAGAGGATCATAATTTTAATCTTAGTTTATGATCAATCGTAGTTAATCAAATTAGTTGTCACATTAGTGTAATCTTTAAATTCTGTTGTTAAAGTGTTGTATAACTTTGCTAAAAGTGTATTCAACAACTTTGTATTCTCAGTTTCAATCTATCTTTCAGTTTTCAGAATTTCCATTTTGTCCCATTTTCATTTCTTGTCATTTAAATTCTGTTTGATACTTGTTAATTAGAGGATTCTAATAACACTACTTGGTTCTCAGTAAGCCATAGCAAGCTTTTAGGTAATCAAAATCAGCAAGGATCACTAAAAAGGAAAATACCAAAAAGAAACAAGTAATTAGGAATTAATATAGAAGTTACTGTAGAAGAAAGCAAGGAGCAAGTGCTATCTTGGATTGCCTTGGTTATAGAGCTCTATGGAGAGCATATAGGTGTGGTACTCAGTTCTTGGTTCTCAGATTTTGGCCTTGATTCAAGTTGTAAGCAATTTTCTTGATTTTTGGCATAATCTGTTTTAGTTCTTATTTTAGCTTAATCTCTCTTGTTTTATACTTATTTGGTGTTGGTTAGTGATAATCTAGTGTTAAATCAATAGGTTGTTAGTTAAAAATCTTAGTTAATAATAATTTTAGTTTAACAGTCATAATTAGCTTAGTAGTGATTCATAGTTATATGTTGTTGTTTACTGTGTAATTGTGTTTATCTGATCTTAGTTCATCATAGTCTAGTGATTGGAATCAGTTTCATGTTGTAATTTGTGGATTTGTAACACTAATCATAAAAACTGCCTTGCTAAGGCCTGTTTGGATCAAGCTGCTTCTGTGGATTAATGCATGTTATTGTTCTAAGTTCTTGTTGCTGCATGTTTATCTAGGTCACATAAACTCAAACCAGTCATAATATTTAGGTCTTATTAGAGTAAAAGTCAAAATAGTCCTTAATCTAGTCTAATCTGTTAACTGTTAGGATTTGTAGTTCCATATTCCACATACTAGCTTAGAATCTGATAACCTAGCTTATTTTCACCTTATCATAGCTTAATATAACTTAAGTAATCAGTAAATCTAGATCAAAGCTCACTTTAGTCAAACCTAGTGTTAACTTAAAAAGTCAAACTTGCAGCCTAACTGATTTTTGAATCAACTTTGGATCTAAACTGTGAGCTTGTTAATTGATATTAGGACTAGAGCTTGTAAGTTTATATAGTCTTGTTGCTAATCTCCTTGTTGCTATTTTTATTAATCTTTATCTAGCTGATTGAAGTGCTTAAATTGTGCTTATCTTTTAGTAGTTCTTCACAAAACTCCCCTGTACTCAGATTTGACACCCTCTTTATCAAGCTTGCACAAGCTTATGTATTGAGTGTTAGCCTGAGTATTTTGGTTGTTTGTGATGCCCATGTGGCTAGTTACTTGAAATAAGTGCTTATTTGCCTTTAATTGCTTATTTGGTCTGATTATTCTTGCTTAACTTGTGCTATCAAAATAAAACACTACACTGGTCATACAGTGTAAACAAGCAAAATCACAAGCCCATCATAAGCTTATCACTGAACTTTGGCTTGTGATCTTTGGTTCATTAATAAGCTAAGCAGTCCATTAATCAAGTTCAAGCTTTAATTTTCCATCACAAAGCCTTTTACTAGGGCTGCACACAGCTTGAAGCTTGTCCATTCACTCAGTTAACTGAGTGAACTCAGTAAAACCACCCAACTTCATAAGCCCCTCAAAAGCTACCCAGTGGTCCCCATTGGTCAAGCTTTGGCATTTTGGAATCCTTACCAGCCCCACTTTATAGTTCAGCATTCAATAAGTTCTATTGAGCTTATTCAATAAGCTCAATTTGGCCATCTTGGTTGCCTGTCTAGGGTGTTTGGATTTCATTTTCATTGGAAGTGCTTATAAGCTTATTCCAAGCTTATTAGTTTAATCCAGTGATCCCACTTGTTCATACTTGTTAAATATACAATATATACATAGTACTTATCTTTTTATTTTCTTTATTAAGCTTATTTTAAAGCTTTTACCAAGCTTACTAGCTTATTTCATTCACTCAGTTAACTGAGTGAACTCAGTTTGGACCCCTCACTTCACAAGCTCTTTGTGAGCTCATCAGTGGGTCCCATACCCTCAATCTTGGTTCTTCCAACCCCCCTCCTACCAGGCTTGAACCATTGACCCTTTGTTTGACCTTGGAACCTGTGGACCCCACTTGGAATTACCTCACAAGGTTGTCCCATTTTCTGTCTCAGGAACCAAATAAGCTAGTGCTTATTGTGGTCTTTTGGCTTATTCAGTGAGCTTATATCATCAAGTCAAGCTTATTCAAGTCCAAATAACTCATTGGAACCAGAATCTACCCTTGTGGACCCCACATGAGCTCATTTGAGCTCATTTCTTTGGTTGGTCAAACTTAGTCAACTGTCAAGAGTAATAAGCAGTTTCAGTGCTTATTCTGAGTTTCCAAGTTTGTTGTTTTTTGTATTAGTTTCTTATTTTAAGCATTTTAATAGTTTTGTAAAATAAAAACCATAAAAAGCCAAAAATACTTATAGTAATAGTTTCTATTTAATAGAAAATATCTATTTAATTTTCTTTTTAGCTTATTTATAAGCACTTCTGTAATTTTTTTTTATTTTTAGTAAATCTCTTTTATATTAAAGTAGTTTTATAAATTTTTCTAGATTTTTCTTTTGTCATCTAGTAATTTTTAGAATTAATTTTAGTCTAATTACTTATTAATTAAATATTAAATAGATAAATAGTATAATAAATATATTTTTAGTTTTAAAATAATTTTTATAATATTTTAGATTTTTCTAAGTTTTTAATTTTATTTTTCTAAATAATTTTAGTTTATTCTTAGGATCTTAAAAATATAAATTTCACATTTGTGGAGTTTATATTGATCACTTTTTACTTTTATTTTTGTACGTTTACGTAATTTTATTAAAACGTACGTTTTAGGTTTTAAACGTTCATCACTTTAAAAATAGTGATAGCGTTTATTTAATAGATTTTAACTTTTATTTTCTTTAATTTGCATTTAAGTCGCTAAGACGTGCAAATACCTACTATAGTTATAATCGATTTGTTTTTAATACATTTTACTTTTCTAGGGTTTTGATCGTACTTATTAGTTGATATAACTCATTTTGAGTTATTTATACTTTTAGTATTGTGACAAATCATTCATAACCCTATTCCTAATCAACCAAGCTATATAACACATTTGTTCAATCACAGGATATCACAACCTCGTTGGGGAATAAACGACCCGGGAATATAACTGTACTACCTCGGATTATTGCATTTGCCTCTTTCTAGTTTGACTTGCCTAGTTGACCTCTCACAAGTGGTTGACTAAATAAGTAGGCTAGTCCTAGGCGAATCAATTTTTGGCGCCGCTGCCGGGGAGGTGTGCTGCGTAACGTACTTGTGTTTTATATCTATCCCTTGTATATATTATATATAATATATTTCAGATTTCAAAAACAATATAAAATACAAAAACATTTTTCCTTTGCACACAACTTGCCCAGTTTGATAAGTCCCTCAGTTACAACATTTGGTTGTTGGCTGTTTACAGTTGCTGAGCTCTGTCAGACCCAGATTCCCTTTCGAGGGGCGGTTGTAAGGAATTTTCTCTCTTTTGTATATATATATAAAACTTAAAAAATACAAAAATATTTTCCATTTCTTTTTATAAAATAAAAAAATTAAAAAGATTCTTCTCGCTCTTTCTAAGTTTCTTTCTAAGATTCTTAGACTCATCTTAGTGATGATTATTCATAATTCTGTGAGTGGCAATCCCACTCCAATTTCTCACCCAATCTTTGAGTGGCAATCCCACTCAGCTTCCCCATGAATCAATTTTTGGCGCCGCTGCCGGGGAGGCTGTGCTACGTTGAACAATTTTTGTTGGCTGATTATCTATCCTTTTTATATATATTATCATATTTTAATCTTCCTTAAACAATATAAAAAAAAAAAAAAAAAAAACACAAAAATATTTTCTTTTTCTTTCTATATATATAAAAGATAAATAATCACAAAAATACTCTTCGCACCCCTTCTGAGTTTCCTTTTCTTCAAGGATCCTTAGACGCGTCTTAGTGCATGCGCACTCGTTCTTCAAGGTCATCAAGTCCTCTTCGCGAGCTTGTAGCCATACCTCGAAGAAGTCGTAGACGTTCTGCTCCATCAGTCGTACCCGAGATACGTACTGAGCCAAAAATTCCTGTCAAAATGGCAGAAGAACAAACGATGAATGAACTTCTCCAGGCACCCACCGATGGGTACGGAGATGCCATTGTTGTTCCAGCCATCGTAGCTGAGAACTTTGAGCTTAAAACTGGGTTAATAAACCTAGTGACAGCGCGTCAATTCTATGGGTTTGAAAGGGACGATCCTCACTATCACATTCGGTGGTTCAATAAGATCACATCCACCTTGAAATGTAAAAATGTCCCTGAGGATGCAATCAAACTTCTTCTTTTCCCGTTTTCTCTCGATGGGCCCGCCAGGATCTGGCTTGACAAACAGCCCCCTAAGTCGATTGAAACATGGGAAGATTTAGTACAGAAGTTTGTGCATAAATTTTATCCTCCCTCAAAAACCACGAATCTCCGGAATGAAATCATGAAATTCACACAACATTTTGATGAAACATTCAGTGAATCATGGGATCGTTTTAAGGAAATGCTACGCAACTGTCCTCATCATGGATTTACTGAGTTGATATATCTGGATACTTTCTATAATGGCATAAGACAAGCTGATCAAGACTCTCTTAATTCCTCCGCGGGAGGTAATTTTTTGAATCGAACAACAAAGGATGCTTTAGCCATTATAGAGAACAAAGCTGAGGTCCGTACCTCCAGAAACAAACCAGTTGCTCCCAAAACAAGTGATTCACCTTCTACTTCATCTCCCATGACTCAAACTGTTGACAATACTCAGTTTGCTCAACTCATGGATGCTCTTAAAAATTTGACTCTTAATCAAAAGAAAGAGTCATCCAAACCAGCTGAAGTCAAAAAGATTGAACCATGTGTCACTTGTGGTGGTCCTCATGCATACTACAACTGTACTGCCACCGATGGCAATGCATTTGAAGTCGATGCTCTAGCCGGTAATTTCAATCAAGGTGGTAACCAATACCATCCTCAAACTGAAACAAACTACCGTTCTAATAGCCAAGAGGGACCATCAGGATCATATCAGCCCAACAATTCAAATAGGTCTAATCCTAACCAGCCAAGAGGGCATAATAACCAAAATCAATATCGTACTCAAAACAATCAGATTGTTCCTGTTCAATACCTACCCCATAGGGGAAATTCAAATTCTAATCAAGGGTATTCAGCTCCTAATAATCAAATGGTATCGTTCCAAGAATCTCAATCTGCTGAACTAGCTAACCACATCAAAGCTACTGATGCTAAAATGAGAGTGGTTCAAAACCAAATTTCCAATTTGAAGAATGAATTTGATTCTTCAATTGCAAAGAACAATAATGAGCTGAAGAATGATCTTAAAAGTATGATATCTGATTTGGTGAAACAACTCGTTCCACCTTCCACCTCTGGAAGTCTCCCGAGTAATACTGTTGCGAATCCTAGGGGTGAACTCAAAGCTGTTACTACTCGTAGTGATACAGCTCAAGTTGGAGCAACCACGGTTGTCCCAAATTCTACACCCCCAATTACTCCTACATCATCAAAGATAGATCCCACTCTTTCACGATTCAAGGTTAAAAGTTTGTCAACCAATCTTTATGACCAAAGGGCAGCTATGACTTATTCTCATATGCTTAATGCTTCCCGAAAGAGTGTTCTTGATGATAGTGATGATGAGGAGGATTCCAACATCATCAAAGCTATCACCACTCGTAGTGGTGCTGCTTATGAGGGACCCTCTACTCCTATTCCTCCACCGTTATACGATGTGGAAAAAGAGCCCGAGGTTGCCAAGGACCAGGTGCAAATTCCAAGCCCACGAAGTACCGCACACGTCCAACCGCAAGTTGTCCCTCGAAAGAAAACCAAACAAGGAGTTGTCTTTGAGACTGATGAAACTCCTGAGCCTACTATCCCTAAATCCAAACCTTTTAAGCCAACCATTCCTTACCCTTCACGCTTAAATGAGCAAGAACACCGCGAGAGGTCTAATTATCAAACGGACAAACTCTTGCAAATCTTTAAAGATTTGCAATTTGACATAAGTCTTGCGGATGCTGTCATCTTGATGCCCAAGTTCGCATCAACAATCAAACAGTTGTTAAACAACAAGGAAAAACTGGTTGAATTGGCAAAAACTTCTCTAAATGAGAACTGCTCTGCAGTTATCTTAAAGAAGCTTCCCGAGAAGCTTGGAGATCCTGGTAAATTTATCTTACCTTGTGAATTTCCAGGAATGGTTGCATGCAACGCCTTGGCCGATCTGGGCGCCAGCATCAACCTGATGCCTAATTCAGTATGGAAGAAACTTTCTCTTCCTAAACTTACCCCTACCTGCTTGACTCTTGAGCTTGCAGATCGTTCCGTATCTATGCCCCTCGGTATTGCCGAGGACGTATTTGTGAAAGTAGGGAAGTTCCATTTTCCAGCTGACTTTGTGGTTGTCGAATTCGATGCTGATCCTAGGGTTCCTCTCATTCTTGGACGAGGATTCCTAAGAACGGGCCACGCTCTTATAGATGTATTTGAGCGTCAAATCACATTGCGTGTAGGTAATGAGGCTATTACCTTTAACCATGATCAAACTTCGAAGTACTCCTCCAATTATAACTCTGCGTCGGTTAACCGAATCGATGTCATTGATGTTACCTTACAGGAGTACTCTCAAGAAAATCTTGGTTATGTTCATGATTTGGTGAATGGTGATCCCACTCAATTGTCTCATTCCATCATTTCCGACTCTTCCACTTCCTTAACTCTGGATGAGGAAAGTGATTCTATTATGGATGAGATTGATGATTATCTCAATCTGGATACATTTCTTCCTGGTATTGATGATACCGAGAGTGATCAAGAGGAAGATGTTATTCTTCTTCTTGAACAATTGTTATACCCAGACAATTATTCCACTCTCCCTCCCAAACAACTTCATAAAGAGGAATCCAAATCAGTTGAACCAACTGATAAAATTCCTGAGATCAAGCATAAGACCTCCCCTCCTTCACTTAAATTTCAAATTCTTGAGGAGGAAGTTCTTGTGATTACTGCTGTTCTGATCTCCCTACTACCCTTCACCTATCCGGTGATTTCTCCTTCTCTTCACTCATTCGGGAGTGAAGATGTTATCTTTGACCCTGGGATATTCCATATAACATTGGTTTAGATCCAGATACTTCCCCATGGATTTTTTTTTAAATGCTTTTTCTCCCCAACCTGTTCAGGAACCCTTTGTTACAGTTAACCGTTCACAAGCGATTAGCTTGCGTGATAAACCTGACAGTTTGGGAGGAAATAAATCAAATCGGGGTCGAGTCCAGCTAGTGACTCGGGAATCAAAAACATTAGCAAAAACATGGGTTTTCACCCGTGTGTAACATCCTAGTGTGGGGGAGATGCCCACATGTTGTAAATATGTTGTAAAAAAAATATATAAATAAAAAATAATAAATTATCTAAAAAAAATATATATGTATGTATATACATCTTAAATAAAGGCTAAGTAATATTTTCCTTTTACGTTCTAAGTTCGGTTTAATACCCGGTGCTTTGAATATTGAGGGCAATATTCAGTTCTAGTGTGGGGGGGGATTCTCTCGAGAATTCAAACACATGTTCCATCAGGAACCCCAATTTTAGCCAAAAATTTTAAAATTTTTTCTCACTTAGAACGCAATAAATGGTAATCAGTCCACCATGTCTAACACACATAAGGATTGGCTAATCCAGGAGCAAACGGCTCTTGGTAAAGATAACTCAAATCCGTTTACGGCTTGCAATTTGCCCAAAATTGTATGGTACCTCAACTCGCCATATCCTAAAAAGCGAAAGAGTTGGCTAGCCCACAAGATTATGGCTTGTGGTAAAGGCAGTGGAAAAACCATAATTGGTAATCAGCTCACCAAGATGTTGACTATTCCATCAAGAGTTGGCTAGTCCAGAAGCAAACGGCTTTTGGTAAAGACGAATCAAAACCGTTGACAGCTTGTGGTTTGCTCAAAATCACATGGTTATCAGGTGAACCATAGTTCTTACTTGAACTGAAACATCTTGGCTACTCCAGAAGTAATGGCTTTTGGTAAAGAGTTCTTTCAAATCCATTAAAATCTTCATAAAATATTGCTAGGGACTAGCAATAGTTTAGTGTGGGGGATTGATGAGTGTCTAAATACTCATCATTTCGTTCACATTTAAGCTACAAAAATATCTGAAAACATACAAATATGCTTCAAAATATTGGAATTATCTCCAAATAGTGTTTTTAGGTATTAAAGTGCAAAAAGGATGAAAACTGATGAAAAACATGCAAAACATACATAATTTACAGTTTCAGTCCCTGAACTTTGATAAATTGGCAAATCTAGTCCCTGGTTAATCAAAACTTGTAAAAATATCATAAAAGGTCCTTGGGATTCACAAGTTGTTAAAAATAATCCTTTGAAGTTTAAAATCACAAAATTACAACTTTGGTCCCTCAACTTTGCAAAAGTGTCAAAAATAGTCCTTAAGGTTTTAAAAATTGGAAATTGATCAAAATAAACCTTATACTATTTATAAATGGCAATATTGGTCCTTATGATAAACTTTTGGAAAATTACAAGTTTAACTCTTCAAGTTTCAGAAAATTACATAATAGGTCCTTAAGGTTTAAAAATGGAAAAATATTCATATATGGTCCTTGTACTAACCATATTTGGCAGGAATGATCCCTTGATTGAAGTTTGAAAAGTTGGCAGCCTAAGCCCCTCAACTTTCAGAAATTACAAATTGGTCCTTGGGCTTGTTCACTAATAAAACCAACCGGACCCTATTATTATTATTATTACCCAACCCAATCCTAAACACTACCCGGCCCAACCAATTAGCCCAAAACCCACCCCTTTTAAATAAATAAAACAGAACAACCCAGTACCCGGTTTTCTTCTTCTTCTTCCACCTCACACCACCACCTGTAACTCCACCTGTAAATACCACCTCACCCTCTCCAGCTCATTACCTACTCCTATCCACTCTTCACCACCTCTCATAGCAGAAACCTGCCACAATTAATGCCCTTCACACCCTATTTTCACTGAAATACCATTACTACCCACAGTATTGAGCAAAACCACACCAACTTGGTCTAAACTTCACCAAACGTGTCCCTCCACCTCATGCTACATCCCAAGAATCCTTAATTAGTCTCAAACTGCCTCATATCCACGTGGAGCGTTTTGGCGCCAAAATGAGTTTGAACGGTTTTGATGAATTTGACTCTTTCAAGGGTGCAGATGAAGTGGGAAAAGATATTTGATCAAGTGGGATGAAAACAGGTGATAAATACAAAGGAAGAAAGAAGAGGAAGAGGATCATAATTTTAATCTTAGTTTATGATCAATCGTAGTTAATCAAATTAGTTGTCACATTAGTGTAATCTTTAAATCCTGTTGTTAAAGTGTTGTATAACTTTGCTAAAAGTGTATTCAACAACTTTGTATTCTCAGTTTCAATCTATCTTTCAGTTTTCAGAATTTCCATTTTGTCCCATTTTCATTTCTTGTCATTTAAATTCTGTTTGATACTTGTTAATTAGAGGATTCTAATAACACTACTTGGTTCTCAGTAAGCCATAGCAAGCTTTTAGGTAATCAAAATCAGCAAGGATCACTAAAAAGGAAAATACCAAAAAGAAACAAGTAATTAGGAATTAATATAGAAGTTACTGTAGAAGAAAGCAAGGAGCAAGTGCTATCTTGGATTGCCTTGGTTATAGAGCTCTATGGAGAGCATATAGGTGTGGTACTCAGTTCTTGGTTCTCAGATTTTGGCCTTGATTCAAGTTGTAAGCAATTTTCTTGATTTTTGGCATAATCTGTTTTAGTTCTTATTTTAGCTTAATCTCTCTTGTTTTATACTTATTTGGTGTTGGTTAGTGATAATCTAGTGTTAAATCAATAGGTTGTTAGTTAAAAATCTTAGTTAATAATAATTTTAGTTTAACAGTCATAATTAGCTTAGTAGTGATTCATAGTTATATGTTGTTGTTTACTGTGTAATTGTGTTTATCTGATCTTAGTTCATCATAGTCTAGTGATTGGAATCAGTTTCATGTTGTAATTTGTGGATTTGTAACACTAATCATAAAAACTGCCTTGCTAAGGCCTGTTTGGATCAAGCTGCTTCTGTGGATTAATGCATGTTATTGTTCTAAGTTCTTGTTGCTGCATGTTTATCTAGGTCACATAAACTCAAACCAGTCATAATATTTAGGTCTTATTAGAGTAAAAGTCAAAATAGTCCTTAATCTAGTCTAATCTGTTAACTGTTAGGATTTGTAGTTCCATATTCCACATACTAGCTTAGAATCTGATAACCTAGCTTATTTTCACCTTATCATAGCTTAATATAACTTAAGTAATCAGTAAATCTAGATCAAAGCTCACTTTAGTCAAACCTAGTGTTAACTTAAAAAGTCAAACTTGCAGCCTAACTGATTTTTGAATCAACTTTGGATCTAAACTGTGAGCTTGTTAATTGATATTAGGACTAGAGCTTGTAAGTTTATATAGTCTTGTTGCTAATCTCCTTGTTGCTATTTTTATTAATCTTTATCTAGCTGATTGAAGTGCTTAAATTGTGCTTATCTTTTAGTAGTTCTTCACAAAACTCCCCTGTACTCAGATTTGACACCCTCTTTATCAAGCTTGCACAAGCTTATGTATTGAGTGTTAGCCTGAGTATTTTGGTTGTTTGTGATGCCCATGTGGCTAGTTACTTGAAATAAGTGCTTATTTGCCTTTAATTGCTTATTTGGTCTGATTATTCTTGCTTAACTTGTGCTATCAAAATAAAACACTACACTGGTCATACAGTGTAACCAAGCAAAATCACAAGCCCATCATAAGCTTATCACTGAACTTTGGCTTGTGATCTTTGGTTCATTAATAAGCTAAGCAGTCCATTAATCAAGTTCAAGCTTTAATTTTCCATCACAAAGCCTTTTACTAGGGCTGCACACAGCTTGAAGCTTGTCCATTCACTCAGTTAACTGAGTGAACTCAGTAAAACCACCCAACTTCATAAGCCCCTCAAAAGCTACCCAGTGGTCCCCATTGGTCAAGCTTTGGCATTTTGGAATCCTTACCAGCCCCACTTTATAGTTCAGCATTCAATAAGTTCTATTGAGCTTATTCAATAAGCTCAATTTGGCCATCTTGGTTGCCTGTCTAGGGTGTTTGGATTTCATTTTCATTGGAAGTGCTTATAAGCTTATTCCAAGCTTATTAGTTTAATCCAGTGATCCCACTTGTTCATACTTGTTAAATATACAATATATACATAGTACTTATCTTTTTATTTTCTTTATTAAGCTTATTTTAAAGCTTTTACCAAGCTTACTAGCTTATTTCATTCACTCAGTTAACTGAGTGAACTCAGTTTGGACCCCTCACTTCACAAGCTCTTTGTGAGCTCATCAGTGGGTCCCATACCCTCAATCTTGGTTCTTCCAACCCCCCTCCTACCAGGCTTGAACCATTGACCCTTTGTTTGACCTTGGAACCTGTGGACCCCACTTGGAATTACCTCACAAGGTTGTCCCATTTTCTGTCTCAGGAACCAAATAAGCTAGTGCTTATTGTGGTCTTTTGGCTTATTCAGTGAGCTTATATCATCAAGTCAAGCTTATTCAAGTCCAAATAACTCATTGGAACCAGAATCTACCCTTGTGGACCCCACATGAGCTCATTTGAGCTCATTTCTTTGGTTGGTCAAACTTAGTCAACTGTCAAGAGTAATAAGCAGTTTCAGTGCTTATTCTGAGTTTCCAAGTTTGTTGTTTTTTGTATTAGTTTCTTATTTTAAGCATTTTAATAGTTTTGTAAAATAAAAACCATAAAAAGCCAAAAATACTTATAGTAATAGTTTCTATTTAATAGAAAATATCTATTTAATTTTCTTTTTAGCTTATTTATAAGCACTTCTGTAATTTTTTTTTATTTTTAGTAAATCTCTTTTATATTAAAGTAGTTTTATAAATTTTTCTAGATTTTTCTTTTGTCATCTAGTAATTTTTAGAATTAATTTTAGTCTAATTACTTATTAATTAAATATTAAATAGATAAATAGTATAATAAATATATTTTTAGTTTTAAAATAATTTTTATAATATTTTAGATTTTTCTAAGTTTTTAATTTTATTTTTCTAAATAATTTTAGTTTATTCTTAGGATCTTAAAAATATAAATTTCACATTTGTGGAGTTTATATTGATCACTTTTTACTTTTATTTTTGTACGTTTACGTAATTTTATTAAAACGTACGTTTTAGGTTTTAAACGTTCATCACTTTAAAAATAGTGATAGCGTTTATTTAATAGATTTTAACTTTTATTTTCTTTAATTTGCATTTAAGTCGCTAAGACGTGCAAATACCTACTATAGTTATAATCGATTTGTTTTTAATACATTTTACTTTTCTAGGGTTTTGATCGTACTTATTAGTTGATATAACTCATTTTGAGTTATTTATACTTTTAGTATTGTGACAAATCATTCATAACCCTATTCCTAATCAACCAAGCTATATAACACATTTGTTCAATCACAGGATATCACAACCTCGTTGGGGAATAAACGACCCGGGAATATAACTGTGCTACCTCGGATTATTGCATTTGCCTCTTTCTAGTTTGACTTGCCTAGTTGACCTCTCACAAGTGGTTGACTAAATAAGTAGGCTAGTCCTAGGCGAATCAATTTTTGATTCTCTCCCGAACTACCTTCTTTTATTTCTCCGTCACACTTATCAACCGCTTGTGAACGGTCAACCGTAACAGATGATAAAAGGGCGACAGCCCGGGAGAGAAATGCAAGTTTACCAAGGATTAAAATATCATTGGATCGTTTATGTCCTGATGAGGTGTGATATCCTGAATACAACGACTGTGTGATAAAATGATATGATCAAGAATGTACAAAAATAGGAATCTGATTGACTAACACTAGGAATGTGAATAGTAATAGCTCTGTCACAGCTATGTCGTTAAAAACGTACAATCAGAAACCTAAAAACGTAAAAGATATACAAACGTACGTTACTAAAACGTAAACGTATAAAAACAAAACGACTATAACCATAATAGAGATTTGCATGTCTAAGCGACTTAAATGCAAATTAAATAAAATTAAAATATCTAACTATAATTTACAAATATATACAAAAGTTAAGAAAACTAAAACTAAAACATATATGTATACATAATAATTACATAAATGTAACAAAAATAAAATAAGAAAAGGATTATAATTATACTAAGGAAATATAAAAATATCAAAATTTTGAAGTCATTTTAATTCTATTTTTACAATTGTTTACCGATTAAAATCTAAAAACTCACGTTTACTAAATTTACGTAAACGTACAAAATAAAAACGTGAATTCAGTCCAATACAACTCCCACAAATGTGAAAATTATATTTTTAGAATCCTAAAAAGATAAGAAAATTATTAGAAAATAAAAATAAATTTTTACACTATTAAATTAATTAATATAAATTAAAAATGAATTAAATGTATTTAATAAAGAATTAAATAACAAGAAAATCTAAAATTAACTTAAATAAATGAAATAAAGAATATGAAAAATCTAAAATATCATAAAATAATTTTTAAAACTGAAAATGTATTTTTTACACAATTATTCTAACCTTGCATTCTCCTTCCTCCCATGGTGATTAGCGACACATAATCTGTCACTAAACTGTTACTAAACAGGTTGCTCCTTCCTCCCAAATCTGTTAGTGACATTATTTCTGTTGCATAATTGTCGCTAAACCAGCAGATTCATAGCAGTAGGAGAAACATATTATTAATTATTTACCATTAAAGTGGTTCTTTTTAGCTTTTCTTTTTCTGAAACTAAATTTATACTGATATTATACATGATTAATGAAAACAAAACTAAACAAACCTAGAATTAAGCAAATTGCAGGGCTTATGGCTTATTCAGTTAAGACAGTCAAGCCATAAACTTGAAATAAGCTTGAAAAAGCTATAAACAGGAATCAAAGGGTAAAATAAGATATATCCAAGTCCAATGGATAAATATAAACAAGAAAATGGACTGAAATGGTGCACAAGTAATATGAACAAGTATAAACAAGCCTTCAGCAGAAATTGAGTGAATTCTGCTGAAGTTGTATGCTGTAGAGCTGTTGGTAATGGTGTAAGTTCACTGAGTTCTCAGTGATCTGTTATGAGTGGGCAAACAACAAGCTCTAAATTAACTTCTCAAATGAACTCATGAGAGCTCAACAAACACTGAAACACTGAGTATGATTGGTTAACCTCACATGAAGCCAAAGATCACAAGCTCAAGGTCAATGAGGAACTTTTCATGAGTTTAGGAGCATCACTCGACCTCCACTGTTTGCTTCAGTGGAAGGAGTTTAGCTGGAACAAAATTAGGGGTGAAAAAGCTATCTAATTTAAGCTACAAACTGAAAAATAAAACATAAACATAACACATAAGCTACAAGGGATCAGCAGAAATGATTCTGCTGAAACACATAAAACTGTGCACAGGGCACAAACAAGCTAAAATAAACAGAAGAAAAAGCACTTAAACATTGAAACTAAAAATTAACAAAAATTAACTAATGAAGACAAGCAACAAAACATTAAAACTCTAAAATATGGAATATTAAACAGCATAAACATAAAATAAACAAAGATAAACAATAATTAAACAGATATGCAGGATTATTAGATCTAACAACCTCAAAGTTCTCATAATGAGATAGTCAAGTGTCAAATTGACTTTCTACCATGCTAAACCCTTTGGTTAGTATTTCACTGAGTCAAATAAGTTCCATATAGTGTAAGTCAAACAAGAACAACACCATTCACAACAATTTTCACAGTTTCATTATTAAATCCAAACAACCCTTAAATGGACTGTTTTGAGGTTTTCAAAACATAAGACTATGTAAACCAATTTCATCAAATCCAGGGGTCACAATGTGTCAAATCAGACCCTTTTAAGCATAAACAAGTAGTCACAAATGTTCAAACCTAGAATTCTCAAAAACTAGCATATTGACAGTCAAGATGCCAATTCAAACCACAATCCAATCCAAAACATAACAACCTAATATAAAGCTATAATAACACTAACAAACAGCAAAGAAACATAGAAACATGAAAATTGAAGCAATAAAAGACTAGAACAACAAAATGCAAAAAAAAGTAAAAAGGGCTTACAAGTGAAATCCTGCTGAAAAGGAGAACCATGGTCACAGAACACATCCTAAGGCTTTCCACAAAGCTTCTAAACCAAAGGCAATCCACAATTAACCTTGCTCCATGCAGTTTCACCAAGATCACTTCATTATTTTTGGTTTTTCATTGTTTTTCTTGATTTTTATCTATTTCTAAATTTTAAAGATCATAACTGTTTTAAGGTCTCTAAAAGCTTTAAAGCTTTGTCAGGAGCTTATGTGAGCTTATTGAGTCCTTTAAACAACTACTTAACAAGAATTTAAAGAACATGAAATTTAAAGGAATTTAAGCAAGAACTTGAAACTGAATTGATACTTAAAATTAAACTGGAAATAAAGTTTCATTACACTACAACATTAAAACAGTAAATGACAAGTAATTTAAAGAAAGCATTTTAAAATTACACTACGTGACCAATGGCTAATCCAAAGGTATTTACACTACATGACTAAGGCTAGATTAGCCGAAGTAACTTCTTCTCTTGCCTCTTTTCTGATATTTATAGTCATTTGAGTTCCCACCATCTTCCTCGTAAAATCCCACTTTAATTTTTGACCATTGATTGAGCAGAGATGATCCTAGCCTTTGAATTCACTTTTGGCGCCAAAAGTAATACTAGTAGATTGAGGCAGTTCTGCAACAATTAATGCTTCTTGTTCACTTGTAGAGGTGGAGGGGACAAGTTTGGTGGGTTTAGAGGTCAAGTGGTAGAGTTGATAGCAAAAACAGGGTATGTGAGGTGAGGTGAAGTGAAGTGTTTGTGGTGAGAATGCATTTATTGATTGTGGGCTGGTATAGGTGGAAGGATGGCGGTGAGAGTTGTTAAACAACTGGGGTGGTGAGGTGGAAAGGTGGTAAAGAAAAAGGTGGTAGCAAGTGGCAAAAACCAGGCAAGGTGGAGGAGTGGTTTTGACCAGATATTATTTAGGGACCAGATATTTTAGTGGAAGTATCTGCTGAAACGTATACCTTCAGCAGAAACCATCAGCGCATTATATCTTCGGCAGAAACCATTGATTCAGCAGAATCACAATAGGCTTCAGCAGAAACCATCATTATCAGAAGAATCAAACTGTTTCAACTCTTTTTGTACCTGATTCACATAAAAACACATTTTCATGATATTTGTAACATTTATAAAGTCATTTGTGTGTTTTTGGCTGTTTTTGTGGGTTTAAACAATATAAAATATATGTGTATTTAGACACATATCAAATCCCCCACACTAAACTATTGCTAGTCCCTAGCAATATTTATGAAGTTTTAATGGATTTTAAAGAACTCTTTACCAAAAGCCATCACTTCTGGAGTAGCCAATTGTTTCAGTTCAAGTAAGAACCTTGGTACAACGATAACCAAATGATTTTGAGCAAACCACAAGCTGTAAACGGTTTTGATTTGTCTTTACCAAAAGCCGTTTGCTTCTGGACTAGCCAACTCTTAGATAAATTATCAATATTATCTTTGGTGAGCCGATTACCAATTATGGCTTTCCAACTGCCTTTACCACAAGCCATAAACTTGCGGGCTAGCCAACTCTTCACTAATTAAAGATATGGTGAGTCGAATACCATACAATTTTTGGCAAATTGCAAGCCATATAAACGGATTTGATATATCTTTACCAAGAGCCGTTTGCTCCTGGATTAGCCAATCCTTATGTGGGTTAGACATGGTGGACTGATTACCATTTGTTGTGTTTAGTACATAGTACTTCCACTAAAAAAAAATTAAAATTTGGCCATTTTGGGGGAAAAAGGGACTAAAAGGGTACATTTATGATCAAATTCGCCAGAATTTCCCCCCCACACTTAGAAATTAATATTGTCCTCAATATTCAAAGTACCGGCTGTAATGCCGAAACTTAGAACGTAAAAAGATAATATTATTAGCTAAGTGTAGAAACACAACAATTATTCTCTTTTTTAATATTTACAATTTTCAAAGTTTTTATATGTACAACAGGTGGGTTATTACCCCCACAAAATTTGATTCCTCCCAAACTACCTTCTTTTATTTCTCCGTCACACTTATCAACCGCTTGTGAACGGTCAACCGTAACAGATGATAAAAGGGCGACAGCCCGGGAGAGAAATGCAAGTTTACCAAGGATTAAAATATCATTGGATCGTTTATGTCCTGATGAGGTGTGATATCCTGAATACAACGACTGTGTGATAAAATGATATGATCAAGAATGTACAAAAATAGGAATCTGATTGACTAACACTAGGAATGTGAATAGTAATAGCTCTGTCACAGCTATGTCGTTAAAAACGTACAATCAGAAACCTAAAAACGTAAAAGATATACAAACGTACGTTACTAAAACGTAAACGTATAAAAACAAAACGACTATAACCATAATAGAGATTTGCATGTCTAAGCGACTTAAATGCAAATTAAATAAAATTAAAATATCTAACTATAATTTACAAATATATACAAAAGTTAAGAAAACTAAAACTAAAACATATATGTATACATAATAATTACATAAATGTAACAAAAATAAAATAAGAAAAGGATTATAATTATACTAAGGAAATATAAAAATATCAAAATTTTGAAGTCATTTTAATTCTATTTTTACAATTGTTTACCGATTAAAATCTAAAAACTCACGTTTACTAAATTTACGTAAACGTACAAAATAAAAACGTGAATTCAGTCCAATACAACTCCCACAAATGTGAAAATTATATTTTTAGAATCCTAAAAAGATAAGAAAATTATTAGAAAATAAAAATAAATTTTTACACTATTAAATTAATTAATATAAATTAAAAATGAATTAAATGTATTTAATAAAGAATTAAATAACAAGAAAATCTAAAATTAACTTAAATAAATGAAATAAAGAATATGAAAAATCTAAAATATCATAAAATAATTTTTAAAACTGAAAATGTATTTTTTACACAATTATTCTAACCTTGCATTCTCCTTCCTCCCATGGTGATTAGCGACACATAATCTGTCACTAAACTGTTACTAAACAGGTTGCTCCTTCCTCCCAAATCTGTTAGTGACATTATTTCTGTTGCATAATTGTCGCTAAACCAGCAGATTCATAGCAGTAGGAGAAACATATTATTAATTATTTACCATTAAAGTGGTTCTTTTTAGCTTTTCTTTTTCTGAAACTAAATTTATACTGATATTATACATGATTAATGAAAACAAAACTAAACAAACCTAGAATTAAGCAAATTGCAGGGCTTATGGCTTATTCAGTTAAGACAGTCAAGCCATAAACTTGAAATAAGCTTGAAAAAGCTATAAACAGGAATCAAAGGGTAAAATAAGATATATCCAAGTCCAATGGATAAATATAAACAAGAAAATGGACTGAAATGGTGCACAAGTAATATGAACAAGTATAAACAAGCCTTCAGCAGAAATTGAGTGAATTCTGCTGAAGTTGTATGCTGTAGAGCTGTTGGTAATGGTGTAAGTTCACTGAGTTCTCAGTGATCTGTTATGAGTGGGCAAACAACAAGCTCTAAATTAACTTCTCAAATGAACTCATGAGAGCTCAACAAACACTGAAACACTGAGTATGATTGGTTAACCTCACATGAAGCCAAAGATCACAAGCTCAAGGTCAATGAGGAACTTTTCATGAGTTTAGGAGCATCACTCGACCTCCATTGTTTGCTTCAGTGGAAGGAGTTTAGCTGGAACAAAATTAGGGGTGAAAAAGCTATCTAATTTAAGCTACAAACTGAAAAATAAAACATAAACATAACACATAAGCTACAAGGGATCAGCAGAAATGATTCTGCTGAAACACATAAAACTATGCACAGGGCACAAACAAGCTAAAATAAACAGAAGAAAAAGCACTTAAACATTGAAACTAAAAATTAACAAAAATTAACTAATGAAGACAAGCAACAAAACATTAAAACTCTAAAATATGGAATATTAAACAGCATAAACATAAAATAAACAAAGATAAACAATAATTAAACAGATATGCAGGATTATTAGATCTAACAACATCAAAGTTCTCATAATGAGATAGTCAAGTGTCAAATTGACTTTCTACCATGCTAAACCCTTTGGTTAGTATTTCACTGAGTCAAATAAGTTCCATATAGTGTAAGTCAAACAAGAACAACACCATTCACAACCATTTTCACAGTTTCATTATTAAATCCAAACAACCCTTAAATGGACTGTTTTGAGGTTTTCAAAACATAAGACTATGTAAACCAATTTCATCAAATCCAGGGGTCACAATGTGTCAAATCAGACCCTTTTAAGCATAAACAAGTAGTCACAAATGTTCAAACCTAGAATTCTCAAAAACTAGCATATTGACAGTCAAGATGCCAATTCAAACCACAATCCAATCCAAAACATAACAACCTAATATAAAGCTATAATAACACTAACAAACAGCAAAGAAACATAGAAACATGAAAATTGAAGCAATAAAAGACTAGAACAACAAAATGCAAAAAAAAGTAAAAAGGGCTTACAAGTGAAATCCTGCTGAAAAGGAGAACCATGGTCACAGAACACATCCTAAGGCTTTCCACAAAGCTTCTAAACCAAAGGCAATCCACAATTAACCTTGCTCCATGCAGTTTCACCAAGATCACTTCATTATTTTTGGTTTTTCATTGTTTTTCTTGATTTTTATCTATTTCTAAATTTTAAAGATCATAACTGTTTTAAGGTCTCTAAAAGCTTTAAAGCTTTGTCAGGAGCTTATGTGAGCTTATTGAGTCCTTTAAACAACTACTTAACAAGAATTTAAAGAACATGAAATTTAAAGGAATTTAAGCAAGAACTTGAAACTGAATTGATACTTAAAATTAAACTGGAAATAAAGTTTCATTACACTACAACATTAAAACAGTAAATGACAAGTAATTTAAAGAAAGCATTTTAAAATTACACTACGTGACCAATGGCTAATCCAAAGGTATTTACACTACATGACTAAGGCTAGATTAGCCGAAGTAACTTCTTCTCTTGCCTCTTTTCTGATATTTATAGTCATTTGAGTTCCCACCATCTTCCTCGTAAAATCCCACTTTAATTTTTGACCATTGATTGAGCAGAGATGATCCTAGCCTTTGAATTCACTTTTGGCGCCAAAAGTAATACTAGTAGATTGAGGCAGTTCTGCAACAATTAATGCTTCTTGTTCACTTGTAGAGGTGGAGGGGACAAGTTTGGTGGGTTTAGAGGTCAAGTGGTAGAGTTGATAGCAAAAACAGGGTATGTGAGGTGAGGTGAAGTGAAGTGTTTGTGGTGAGAATGCATTTATTGATTGTGGGCTGGTATAGGTGGAAGGATGGCGGTGAGAGTTGTTAAACAACTGGGGTGGTGAGGTGGAAAGGTGGTAAAGAAAAAGGTGGTAGCAAGTGGCAAAAACCAGGCAAGGTGGAGGAGTGGTTTTGACCAGATATTATTTAGGGACCAGATATTTTAGTGGAAGTATCTGCTGAAACGTATACCTTCAGCAGAAACCATCAGCGCATTATATCTTCGGCAGAAACCATTGATTCAGCAGAATCACAATAGGCTTCAGCAGAAACCATCATTATCAGAAGAATCAAACTGTTTCAACTCTTTTTGTACCTGATTCACATAAAAACACATTTTCATGATATTTGTAACATTTATAAAGTCATTTGTGTGTTTTTGGCTGTTTTTGTGGGTTTAAACAATATAAAATATATGTGTATTTAGACACATATCAAGTACTATGTGAGATTCCATAAGTTAGTGAATGACATGAGGAACATCAGAATGACTATGCCTAACATTCAGCTGAACTCAAAGTTTGTGAACAACATGAATCCCGAATGGCACAAGTTTGTCACAGCTGTGAAGCTCACTAAAGGATTGAAGAATACAAACTATGAGCAACTCTATGCCTTCCTCCTTCAGAATGAGAGACATGCCATGTTTGAAAAATTGATTCTCAATCAGTTCAAAACCAACCAGGGAGAGACAAGCTCGTCTAATGACTCAACAGCCTCCTACTCAAACATCGGAATCACAACCAAAGCATCACAAGTCATACCCTTGGGGAATGGTAATCACAAACTCATTCCTGATCCCATGTTCAAACAAGCTGATGTTGATGCACACGTGGGTAACATCATTAATCAACTAGCTCTTCTCATTAGTCAAAACATGAATTCTCTCCCACAAACCAACAACAACCTCAGAACTGCATCTAACCCACATAATCAAGCCACTGTTAAAGATGGAAGGATCGTGATGCAACCAGTTCAGGAAAGACAGTATGATCAGGGAAGAGGTGGAGCTGGGAGAGGTTATGTTGGAAACCAGAATCGAGGAAGAAATGGTAACCAAGGTCAACCTAAGCCAATCAAATGCTATAACTGTGGTGGTGAAGGACACATTGCAAGGAACTGCACATCTCCAAAGCGTCCACAGAATGCTGATTACTTCAGAGATAAGATGTTGCTGGCACAAGCTCAGGACAATGGTGTTGCGTTGGATGAAGAGGAATTGCTGTTTCTTGCTGAGGGCAATGCCAAGACCTTTGATGCAGATGTGGATGAGCAGCCTATTCAGGAGATAGGTCACAATCATCAGAATGCCTTTCAAGTCGCTGACTGTGATGCATACGACTCTGATGTAGATGATGGACCTACTGCACACACAATCTTTATGGCTAGCATCTCTCCAATGGTTTCTCCCAAGATCTCTTCTTCACCACAAGCTGGCCCATCCAAGGACAAACTCATCTCAGAGGTATTAAAACTATACGATGAAGCTGATGTGCAACAGATGCATGACAAAGTACAATCAACTGAAACTATTGAATCAAATGTTGAAAATATGGGTAATAACAATATTGTCCCATACGATCAATACGTGAAACAAAGTGAAAGTGAAGTTGTACCAAGTGATGCATCTTCTGCAGTCAATAATGACTATGTCTTTGATGAATACACTGCATGTGCTCCTGATGATTCCGTAATTTCTGAACTAAATGCCTATAAGGAACGTGTTGCTATTTATGAACAACGTGCAAAATTTGAGTTGACCACTCGTGAGCAGGAAATGGATGACCAAGTAAGTACAGTAATTAGAAAAAGTAAGTTTAGAGAAGAAGTATTGAAACAAGAATTACATTCCTTGCAAGAAAAACTTTCTAAAACAGCTAAGCAAAAACAAGAACTTCAAGAAAATGTGAAAATGCTTAAGCAAGAATTTAATGCAAAGGAATCAAAACTCTTGAGAGATTTTTCTAATCTGAAAACTTTGAAAAACAAACTTGAAAACAAGCTGTACATACAAGGAAACACCATTCAGACTGCTCACATGGTCACGAAACATCGTGTCTTAAGCGATAAGCATAGCGTTCCCCTTGTAGAGGAACCAAATCCAGAGGTAATTAAAAAGGCTAGAAATGCTCATAAGGTGCTTTATGATGGTAATGAAGTCCTTAAGCCTAGGCAGAAACCTAGTTGCGTTGAGTGCACTGAGGAAGATAAGATATTAAATGAAATCACTAGGGAAAAGATGAATAAGAAACAAAATGATCCCAAATGCAAAGAGAAAAACATAATCATCTCTCCTCATGATTACAAGAAGGAAAACTGGATTTCCTTGAACAAGTTTAAGCCTCAGACTTTGTTGACTCCCGAACAAGTCTTCTGGAAAAAGGATTTAGATAAGCAGAAAGCGGAAAATATTATTGAAACAAACCCACCCCTTTGGAAAATGCCTAGAGCGACTGTGTATCCTCCTAATACACCAATGCATCTTGTTCCTAGAACAATTGCCACTAAAAGCAAGACATTAATTAGCCAATACGTTATATTTCAACTATTTGTTGATTTTGAGAAAACTTGCAAGAAAAGGATCACACCCACTGGTATAACTGAAGGAGAAAGAGGTTTTGAACAAATGAAAGAATGTTATTTAACTGAGGTCATGCCCTTCTTTAAACTTCTAAAAGATCACTTTGAGAGTCTTAAAAAGGGGGTAGAAACTGATATTAAGGGTATGGAAAAGGAATTTGATGCAATGGTTGTTGAAGTTAGTGACTATGAGCGTGCACTGAAATATAATGAGATTGAGAGAAAGAACCTGCATACATTAAATGAGAATCTTATTACTGAATGTGTTGCTCAAGATGTCTTTTTCACTGCTTCAAATTGCTCTATTAATGCTTCCAAATTTCATGAACTATCTGTGGCCCTGAAAGTCTCCCATGATCGTGTCATTGAGCTTGAAAAAACTAATTCTAAACTAAATGAGAAAATTGAACTGGATGATCATGACAATTTGGTTAAACATTTTTCTAAACTAGAAGTTGAGTATTTTAATCTACAACTAAAATATCAACATCTCAAAGAAAATGTCAAAACTTCAAATATCAAGACATCTTCAGATGCTCCAGAGTTTGATGCAGTTTTTCAAATTAACAAACGAGATGAACAGATTCAAGCTCAGTGTAACACGATCAGAAAGTTGAAAGCCCAAATCTCTCAATTAAAGGGTCAAACGAACAATATGACAGGCTCCCAAATGCCTCCTCCTTTAGATTCTCAGAATTCTCAAACGTTTCATCTTCAAAACCTAGTAAATGCTTTACAAAAGGAAAACGAAAGTTTTCTAGAAGAAAATGAAAAGGTTAAACGTCATTTCAATGAGTTATTTGAATCAATTAAAGTCACTCGTAACAAAAACAATGAACAAATAGCTTCATTGCAAAAGGAAATTGAGAATCTGAAGAGTCAGGTAAAAGGGAAAATGCCAATGACCAATGGGGAGAATGTTGTATCAAAGGTTCACTCTTGTAATAAATATGCTTTATCTGTGACATATGTCCCTCCTCATCTAAGGAACAACAAACTTGCTATTCAAACATACTTCTCATCCCTTAAGGATTGCCTAGAATGTCTGCGTGAGATTGTTGAAGAGAATAAGCTAGAGAAACCTCATGATAATGCACTTGGACATGCATGCTTATATGCCAAACGATCTCAAGAAATCTTAGAATGCTTGATCACAATATGCCCAAAGACATTAGGTGAGAGAGTTAACCCTTTGATTCCATGCTCGATGCCTAAGGCCAAATATGATATGCACTCGATTCCCAATGTTTTGAATGTGAACCGTAGTGTACCCTTGAGTAGCTCAGATTCTAGATCTGTCAATGCTAAGAGAGAGAACTCAAAGATGCCTTCTAGGAGTACTAATCTCAGTACTTCTAGTTTTAAGAAAGTGAACCTTAGTGCACCTGCATGTAGTTCAGATCCCAGCACATCTAAACAGGTGGTGCAAAGAGTAGTAAACCAAACTAATGTTCCCATTCCCTCTACAGGAGTAATCAGTGACATTAAAGGGAGCAGGTCAAAGTCTCAAGACAATACAAGGAATGATAGGACCTCGCAAGCTAAGAATGTCCACTGGAAAAGAGTAGAAGAACAATCTAGGAACTTTATGTTTGAATCGAATAAAACGAATCGTGTTGATTCTAGTATTAGCCATAGGCGTACTGTAATTAATTCGAATTCTGATACTATTTGCAAACCTTGTACTGATGTCTGCTTGAATTCTGTTTCTAATCATGAATGTGGTGTTAATGTTCTGCCCAATGATGTTAATTGTCCAGTTAATATTGTTAATGCTAAAGTTCATGCTAGGAAGGCTAAATGGCAAAAACGTAAGAAAGTTAGAAAACAGTGGAAACCCACAGGAAGAACATTCAGTAAAATAGGCTTTTATTGGACACCTGTTGGTCTTAAGACTAATCAGACAATGCCCACTAGAAAATGGATGCCTACTGGTAGAACTATTCCTTTAAGAAGTGATCACACTGTGAACATGGCTAATACTGACACTAGTACTGCATCTATTCACATCGATTCCATTGCCTCACTTTCTGATATGAATGCTTCTATTTCTGATGTGGGTGTTCCAAACATTGTTACTAACCAAATGGAACCCATTCTTGCATGGGGATCCCAATTATCCAGTTATCCATTCTTGTCTGTGTTCAACTGCAGATCGTTCAAATCGTTCTGTGGTACCTGGACTCAGGCTGTTCCAAGCATATGACTGGAGACCGGTCGCGGCTCATGAACTTCGTGAGCAAATTCATCGGGACTGTTAGATTTGGTAATGATCATTTCGGTGCTATTATGGGTTATGGAGATTATGTTGTTGGTGATAGTGTCATCTCTAGAGTGTATTATGTTGAAGGTTTAGGTCATAATCTGTTCTCTGTTGGTCAATTCTGTGATTCTGATCTAGAAGTTGCCTTCAGAAAACATACCTGCTTTGTTAGAGATCTTAATGGTAAGGAACTGTTGAAAGGAACTCGTGGCTCAAACCTTTACACCATCTCTATCGATGACATGATGAGGGCCTCTCCAATCTGCTTGTTATCTAAGGCTTCAAAAACAAAGTCATGGTTATGGCATCGTCGTCTCAATCACTTGAACTTCGGCACCATCAACAATCTTTCCAGAAAGGACTTAGTTGTAGGTTTACCTAGACTAAAGTATGAAAAGGATCATCTTTGTTCAGCATGTCAATTGGGAAAAAGCAAGAAGTATGCCCATAAACCCAAACCTACTAACTCCGTCACGGAAGTTCTTCATATGATTCATATGGATTTATGTGGACCAATGAGGGTGCAGAATATCTTTGGGAAGAAATATGTGTTAGTTGTGGTTGATGATTACTCTAGATTCACCTGGGTCAAGTTCTTAAGGACAAAGGATGAAACTGCTGATGTCATCATCAAACTCATCAAACAGCTGCAGGTTCGACTAAACAAAACTGTCAGAATTATCAGAACAGACAATGGAACTGAGTTTGTCAACAAACAACTTAGTGAATTCTATGAAAGCGTTGGAATCAGCCATCAAAGAAGTGTTCCACGAACCCCTCAACAGAACGGTGTAGTTGAAAGACGAAATCGTACTCTTGTTGAAGCTGCTAGAACAATGCTGATCTACTCAAAGGTTCCAATGTTTCTCTGGGCTGAAGCAATTGCCACTGCATGCTACACACAAAATCGTTCCCTGATTCACACTATTCATGGAAAAACTCCATATGAACTCGTCCACAACAGAAAACCTAATCTATCTTTCCTTCGTGTGTTTGGTGCATTGTGCTATCCAACTAATGAGGGTCAAGACTTAGGCAAACTTAGGGCCAAAGCTGACATTGGAGTATTTGTAGGATATGCATCAAACAAAAAGGGATACCGAATCTACAACAAAAGAACCCGAAATATCATGGAAACAATTCACGTTACGTTTGATGAGCTGACCGGTCAAATGGCTCCTGGACACTCCAGCTCAGGACCCGCACTTCAAAACAGTCCCATTGGTTCATCCCTTGTTCCAAACTCCTCTCAAGAAACTCCATATGTACCTCCATCAGAAGATGATGTAAAGAAATTGTTTGATCCTATGTTTGATGAACTGTATGATTCAATTACTAATGAGGTGCTGATCCCTACAACAGAGGTTGCTCATATTCCAGTGAATGAAGTCAATCCTTCAGTCTCAATATCTTTAAGCCAAGAAGCACCTGCTGCTGATCCTTCAGTCTCATCAACAAATCATCATTCTTCAAATGTACATCATGGAAATGTTTCTGGCATCAATGATGAAGTTAATCCCTTTGCTACTCCTGAAGATGCTCCATTTGAAAACATATTTGCTACTCCTGAATCATCATCAGAACCATCTTCTTCAGGAGACATCGACTCAGCTACCTCAGTTCCTCAACAAATGCCACATGAACACCTCAGAAAATGGACTCACGATCATCCATTAGACAACATCATTGGTAATCCCTCTCGTCCTGTATCAACCCGGAAACAACTTGCAACCGATGCCTTATGGTGTTTCTTCAACTCCGTACTATCTAAGGTCGAACCAAAAGATGTTAAAACCGCCATGAATGAAGACAACTGGTTCAATGCTATGCAAGATGAAATTCATGAGTTTGATCGTCTTGATGTATGGGAGTTAGTACCTGCTCCAGACTGTGCTATGATTATAGCTCTAAAATGGATCTTCAAAGTAAAACTTGATGAGCATGGTGATGTGTTGAAGAACAAGGCTCGATTAGTTGCTAAAGGATATCGTCAAGAGGAGGGTATAGACTTTGAAGAATCTTTTGCTCCAGTTGCTCGAATGGAGGCAATCAGAATCTTTCTGGCTAATGCTGCTAGCAAGAACATGGTAGTTTATCAGATGGATGTAAAGACGGCATTTCTAAACGGAGATCTTAAAGAAGTCGTCTACGTCAGCCAACCTGAAGGATTTGTGAATCAAGAGCATCCTACTCACGTTTATCGTTTGAAGAAGGCTCTTTACGGTTTAAAGCAAGCTCCAAGGGCATGGTATGATACACTGTCAAAGTTTCTTCTATCAACCGGATTCATCAAAGGAGCAGTTGATCCTACATTGTTCACCAGGAAGTCAGGCAAACATTTGATTCATGTTCAAATTTATGTTGATGATATTATTTTTGCCTCGACTGACCCAATGGAATGTGATCGTTTTTCAAATGAAATGAGTTCAAAGTTTCAAATGTCAATGATGGGACAAATGTCATTTTTCTTGGGATTACAAATTTCTCAAAGTCCCGGAGGCATTTTCATAAATCAATCTAAATATGCAACAGAGATTTTAAAGAAATTTGGATTTGATTCAAGTGACCCTGTTGACACCCCCATGATTGACCGAACCAAACTAGATGAGGACCTCTCAGGGATCATGATTGATCAAACGAAATATCGGAGTATGATTGGATCCCTGATGTATCTCACTGCTAGTAGACCAGACATCTTGTTCGCTGTTTGCATGTGTGCTAGATACCAGGCTAAGTCTACTAAAAAGCACCTTGAAGCAGTTAAACGGGTCTTTCGGTATCTCCAAGGAACCATCAATATGGGACTATGGTACCCGAAGGACACCGGTATGTCACTAACGGCCTATGCAGATGCTGATCATGCAGGTTGTCAAGATACACGTCGATGTACGTCAGGAGGTGCTCAGTTTTTGGGTGATAAGCTTGTGAGCTGGTCTTCAAAGAAGCAAATGAGTACCTCTATTTCCTCTACAGAGGCTGAATACATAGCCATGTCATCTTGTTGTGCTCAAATCTTATGGATGAGATCTCAATTATCTGACTATGGCTATGAATTCAACAAAATCCCTCTGTACTGTGATAATAAAAGTGCTATTGCTCTCTCATGCAACAACGTTCAACACTCAAGAGCAAAGCATATCGACATTCGACATCATTTCATCAGGGAACAAGTTGAAAAAGGTGTGGTGGAACTATATTTTGTGAGGTCTGAATATCAATTAGCTGACATCTTCACCAAAGCTCTTCCAAGAGAACGTTTTGAGTTTATTCTTCCACGTCTTGGCTTGAAAAGCCTTCAACCAGAAACACTCAAACGTCTTCAGGAGGAAGACGAGGAGTAAAGGTCTATCTTCGTCTATCTCTTGTATATATATCTATTGGAAAAACAAAATACAAAAATATAAAACTTTCAAAATCCATAAAAATCTGAAAAATTCGAAAAATCTTCAAAAAATATTGTCATTTTGTCATGTTTTTCTCGGTTCGATAATATCTACGGTCTTTGTGCTGTCATTCAAAGAATGACACGGGACTTTAGATGTTTGTTCGAATGTTATTAAAAAAATAAAAATAAAATAAAAAAAAAAAAAAAAAAAATTTGGGAGAAAGAGAAATGGTTTATTGTCATTTTCAGGCAATAACCCGGTTTTAAAAGAAAGAACAGAGCCATGTTTTATCATGTTTTCAAAATTCCATGCTCTGATTCTATAAACATTTATCTGCTGAAAACCAAATGCTTTGAAAAATAACTCGGTCTCTATTTTTGATAATCATCTGGACTTATTTGTCAAAATCTCTATCTCTCAATCAACAACCTATGTCATTGATTGAGGGGGAGAATGATTTCAATTAAATTAAAAAGTTATTTGGCATAAAATTGTTTTCAAAAGATATACATGCATGTTTTATCAATGGAGTGTAAAGTCTTAAAATCTGATCCTTATCAGTTCAAACGCTTTCACAATCAAGTCACAATTCTCCTTAAAAGCTTTCAAAATCAATTTAAATCTATACGAGATCACAAATCTCAAAGGTTTTTGATAATTGTGATCGGGGGAGAATGTGTGATTTAAATTGAATTTAAACTGATAATTCGGTAAATGGTTTCATAAGAGTGTACATGCTGTCCTTCCCACATGTGACAAACGATTTCAAATTTTACATGCACATGTTGAGGGGGAGCATCTATATTAAACCTTTGATTTGAAACGTGATCATTCATCCCAATGTGCAGGTTCCCACTAGTATGTGCAAAACTCTTTTCAAACCTCGAGGCACATATTGAGGGGGAGCAAATTTATGGAAACCTCATCCTTCCCGGAAATGCTATTTCTACTTGATCTGATGTGGGAAGTGATGTTGATATCTTTTAGAAAATGGTAATCAAAGAAGTTAATTCTTTCTCTTGCCTCCGTGTGCCAAACATTTTCAAATACTTGATGCACATGTTGAGGGGGAGTTCTCGTTCTAAAAATATCAAGAACAATTCAGGTACAAAATGCTTTGATAATATATCACAAGTATCTGAATTGATTTTCAAATGGTTTTCAATTGAATCCAATGGCAGGCGAACAATTCCAAATTGACCGACCAACCTTACTTCATGTACGGTGATATAAGGATGATAAGGTTAGGTATGTGTTCCCATGATCCGCCAGAACCGGAGGGATCTACCCAGGGACAATCCACTAGTTAGTGTAGAAGTCCTTAGGTATGATGATAAAAGGAGGAAAATGAGAAATGGGAAGAGCGCAGACTAAGACTGAGCTAGTACTGGAATGAACCCAACAAGGTTCTAGCTATGAAGTCTCGGTAAGCACTGAAGGGGTTGAAGAATTAAAAAGAATTGAATGAGAAAAGGGTGAAAACAAATAGCCCTCCATTTATTCAACCTTAGGGCAGAAACCGGGTTCAATTCATATGCTACTGGTGGTTACTAAGGTAATACTGGTATTGAAGACAAGACATCATGGACCCAGTGATGCACTGCACTAAACTTTCCAAACCACTCAAGTTCCTCTTAAAAGGACTTGTTTCATTCTCACGGGGAACCGACATTATCTATCGACTTTCTCTTAGAGATGGTTGATATTGAAGAAGGAGACCCTCTCCCTAGTCTCCGACACAGGATCCAAATATGCACAAATTGAGTCTAGAGCCACGAGATCATCAATAAATCTCATTAGGACACTTTCAATGAAGACTCTCTGTTTCACACAATGTGGAAAGAGAGATTATATCTTGAGTCCTACGCATTATCCTTGTGGTATTGCCAGAACATCTGAGTGATGTGTTTACATATTCACAATGAAGATGGAAAGCCTTCTGGAGCCAACATCAAACAAGCTCCTGGTAGGTGGCATGTGAGATCTATTATATAGATCAACCATGTGACAACTGAACAGAAACAATGGGGCGATTCAATCTCTTGAATCAATCCTGGTTCAGGTTATGGATTGACGGATGCCTTTGAAAAACCGGTCTTTGTGCTTAAAAACTCTTTTCTTTAGCACATCGACCGTGTACCCATTTTTCAAATCAAAAGGTATTTTTATGATTGATAATTGATTTTCAATAAAACCTTCGTTGTATTGCAAAAACAATTTCTATTGAGCAATACACGATTGTTTTTCAAATCTCTTTTCATCAACCAGTGGACTTAAAATTCGCTGGTTCACTCACTCCGTGTTGTCTTCTTTGAGACGCTCCGGTTTGAGAACAGCTAGATCAGCTGCGAAACCCTGTCAAGGAAATTCTTCGGAATTATACCTGATCACAGGCAGTACTTGTACTGATCAACGGGGAACCGTGGGCCGTGTACCTCAATTCAACGAAAGTGGTCAAAGACACTTTCGTGCGATTTATTGCTAACTGTTGTATGCAGGTACGCCCGACGTTTGCAGCTGATCAGAATGAAGCGGTCAATCCATAGCCGCATGCTCACTTAATACATTCATCTCAAAAGAAATCATGATTAGTGCATCAATGACTCTGATATTTTCACTCCATGCTTCTGCTACGCTGCTGCCAATATCATGATTCAACTAATGCTTCCGCTACTCTGATGAGAAGATATCATGATCCAGAATGTGAGCATGTCAGTCATAAAGTCACAACATCACATAATACCAACACCACAAAGGATGTGTCAGAGATTGTTGATAGCTGATGATCTCAAAAGATGGCTCAAAATGACTATCACATGGATCAGTAAAAGACCTCCACTTGAAGTAACCAAACATGCAATGTGAAGAATCAATGACTACGAGCTTAGGAGCAAAGGACTACATCAAGAATGCAAGATCAATTGTTAATGTATTATCTGATTGTATTCAATGTGTGTTTGGTACATGATTGAGGTGACCTCCCTTAGGGGGAGATTGTTAGGAATTAGAAATTCCCGGTATTAAAGAGTCGGTCACCTCAAGTATATGTAATCGTTAGAAAGCTCGTAGTCGTAGTAATTCTTAAGTTAAGTAGTATTTAGTTAAGTATCACCGTGGAGGACGGACGGGTCTTTACCCACTGTATGCCTGATCCACAGCCCGATGTGTGGCGATTTATGTAAGACTATAAATACTCTCTACCTCCCAAGGTAGAGAGTTGGAGCTCATAATAATATCTTTCACTTTCTCTCACTAAGTTCCCTAAACCTCTAACTTTCTCTCTCTAGAATTCCATCTACATGCTACTTTGTGTTATGGTTTGATGTGTATGTGAAAAGTTATATCTTACAGTATTCATCACGCTGATGAGATTAGAAGTAATTGGATCTCATCAGAGGAAGTATCCTTAGTAGGTGATCTCATTAGAGAGTCTTACTCTCTTCAGTGAGTCTCTTTAGAACTAAGTGTCTCAGCTTGTATGCCCATCAGTGGGTTAGCTGATCGCTCAGTGAGAATGAAGGTATGACTGAGAATGAAGGTATGACTGTTGAGGCGTTAACTTGTAACGGTTTTGACCTATTCAAGTGGCGGTTATAACTGCATTAATGACCACGTTTAATTGGTCGTGTAACCACTAATCCCTACTATTATGGAGGCTAATTATGTGGTGATTAATGGGCCGTTAATGACTCATAATTCATTGACTAGGGTTTGAGTGATCTCTAGTATAAATAGAGATCAGCACAAATGCATGAAGAACACACAGAGAACTAAACACTTGGATGCGCAAGGGTTATTGATTTGGCCTAATTCAATAACATACATTTTGTCTTATCCCAAGTAGATATTCGTGATACCTAGGCATTAGGGTTGAATAGTTTACTTTGGAAAGTGATTACACGATTCCAAGTGATATCCGGTAACATGTATTGGTATTTGGTTTGCTATTGATTATCTTCGCCCTGTTTTGGGCTAATAACCACCAACATTATTCAAGCCTTGTTACAGCGTTTCTCATATTCACATAATACAACAATTTTGGTATGGAGGAGTATCTCTATCTGTAAACTCGCTAGCACGAGATGGACATAGATGATACCTTAGAACCACATATATGATTGTGTTCTTGTTTTTCCATATGTTTAGTCATATTTGCTCTTGCGAGTGTGAACCTGTATTTATAAGGAGTTACCAACAAACAATTTTCACCTTCATTCTCTAAGAACTTAAACTTGCTTTGGACCCCACTAGCAGTGTCGACATAAACATATCACTAGCTAGCCTAATGAAAAAAGCGGTCAAAATAACATAATAACATGAATTACTATTTGTGATGTGATTGATGGTTTGGAAGTTGGACTCAGTCCAGATAACTGAATCACTAAGAGGTAAATCATTTCCATCTAACACCTGAAAATAACCCGACTAAATGTGTCTTAGAAACGGAAAAACGGTAAGTGCTTTGTTACTGCACATCATCCATTATAAAAACAGGAACTGGAAGTTTAGTCATAATTTTTTTTTTTACTATAAAAGAAAATGGGTGGACAGTGCAATGAAACCAATAAGTAATTGTGATAGTGCTGTCACTAATGTCAATACGGGTTTAGAGAGAGACAGAATAAAGAACCTCATCCAGTTAGGATAGGTTTAAGACAAAGAACAGTCAAAGGGGTCTATCATTTTTAGTCCGCGTCTAGTTAGTTATCGTTATTCATTGATCACTTGATCCTGAGGAAGAAACCATCTTATAATATTATCTCAACAGAAGTCTCAATCTTTGAGGAAAGCGATTTAGGATGCTGTATGCATTACATTTTGGGGTGACTTTCAACCCATTCGGCCCTAATCCATTCCACTCTGGCTAACTTTCTTATCTGACCCATTTTACAAATAAAAATTACCCAAATCGATCATCCACCTCTAGTAAATGGAGATAAATAAGTTTATTGATAAAAGCACTTTTGTCCCAAATAAAGTGCCGGGTCACAAGAATGAAACTATAATTACTACAGTAGATCTAACTCTCTCAGAAGATCATAAGAAGAGAAGTCACAGAAACGATATTATTCTTCTTGACCTATCATACCACTTGGTTTTTGGAATACGCTACGTTGTCATGTAATATTTAGGTAGAACTAGAGAGGAATAAAGACTCAGTAAAATAAGCACGTTTGTTGCGCAAAAGGGATATTCACAAATATCCAATGTTGTATAGATGTGGAATGGCTAAAAAAGCATAATTAATACTGAAATGGTCAAGCACTTGGCAGAAAGCTTTAGTGATCCACTTTCATTACCATATATAAGGCATGATAATATGCAAATAGTGATAACCAATACCGAAACAAACTGATGGCCATCTTAACCTTTTAACCAGCTAGGAAAGCATTAAGGTATTATAAATAAATAAATAAATAAGAGGATCAGGATATTTTACCTTAATCCAGGTAGGCAGGGGTCCGCTGTTGCTTTCCTTTAGAACAACAGTGTAAACTAGATGTATAAAAAAACTAAAGAAGAATATTTTCAATATAATGGTAAATTTGTATGTAAGTGCTTACCTGTTAATGAATTCTACTTTGCATAACTTACTGATATAATTATATTTTTGAAGTCATTACGAGAAAATCAAGCATGAGCACCAAAGAAGAATCTACGTGGGGTTCAAAGTGCGATATGGTCTTTCTGTAATGATCATCAATTACATTTACAAGGCACCCTCCTAGATCATTTCTATAAATACAAAAAATCCTAAACCAAAGACCTTACTCAAAAACTAAGCACTACAAAAAACAAAAGGAGCAAAAAATGGGAAATTGTATAATTCGACAAAACAAGATCATGCAAATAGGTATGGAAGTCATCCAAGATAAAGAACCCATGGAAGTCATCCAAGATCACGCAAATAGGTTGTTGGTTGTGCAACTTCAACAGCCTTCTACGAAGAATCCAGAAATAAAGAGGGAATCAGAAGGCGGTAATGGGGTTGTCAGGATAAAGCTGGTGATAAGTAAACAAGAGTTGGAGGTGATGTTGAGAAAAGGAGGGGTTTCACTAGGTGATTTGGTTACTCATATGAAAAAAGAAAGCTCGAACAAAACTGTGGTGATTGAAGATGAAGACAACAGAAAAAGTGGAAAGTGGAAGCCTATTTTAGATAGTATACCTGAATTAAAGTAGCTAGTAGCTTTAGCTTACAAAGATTGTGTAGTCAGTAAGCTTAAAAAGATACAGTCAAACTTGATCAGCATAAAATGTAATAACCTGAAGTACTAAGATAATAATATAGATGGTTCAAGCAAATGATTGAAAAATATGTTATTGAAGGGTTATATTACCATATTATTTGTTGGATGGTATCTTTATTTGCATGTTGTGTTGTCATCAAATCGACCCAGTTATACTTTACGTACATGTCTTGCATTTTGTATCGACAGTTGAATGATTTCTTGTTTCGCCCTATAATTCTTTGCATGGCCATCCACATATAGCCAACATCGATAAAGTTACCAACTAGAGCTGTCAAAGTCACTAACAACGTAGGACTTCCAGCTCCGGCCCTCTATTCTGTGGCACCAGCACCTTGTGCCTCCATAAGGATCAGTGCCGCCTCTAGATATTGTGCTAGGGGTCATCACCATCATCTAATGTATCTATATTTACTGCTGCTTCTTCAGGTGTTTCCCTTTTCCTGCCAAGCTGACCTCATCGTGGCCTAAACAAGACTCTAGATCAAACACAAACACCTGATGAAGCACATGTTGGGCCAATTCAGTGCCCAATGGTCTGTGTCTAAATTTAAACATAAATTAGACTAAGTAAAGAAGACTTGCTGATAATGAACCTCAGTGAAGTTTAAGTCAGAGACATCGTCAAGGAGTCGAATATAACTTGAAGACATACTCTCTAGCTGATATGTAGCTAGTATGTATTATGGGACTGAAGCTGAAGGATAAAGGTTCATATCAGCTCTTTGACAGAGCAAGGCTCGAAATATCTCTCAAGATATTTAGGCGGGACTTTTCAAGATAGCAAAAGAGCGGGATAAAGTGCATCTTGGATAAAGGCAAATCAAGTACGAGTTGGTGAAAAGTGAGTGAACACGCACAATTGTTCACTAAAACAAGGTTGTTAGGTTTTCAAAAATAGAAGCATTTAATGAAAGATGTGCTTCTCCATTAGATGCTTGACATGTCTCAACAACCCCACATGTGACATCCTCGTACTCGCGTATATAAAGAGAATGTTGTGTGAGTAAATGCTTATCACTCCCATACTTGTTGTAAACATTTAAGAAGTGCATTTACTCTCCTTGAACTCGTCTTGGAGGAACAAGATTCAAACTCTAGGGGAACTTTAGGCGTGTTGGATGGTATCTGATTATGTGACTTCTTAAGTCATTTAATTAGTATCTAATATCATAAAACGCTAAGTTCTAAGGTATTTGGTATAGTTAGCCATTATAGCATAGTGATGATCCTTCTTTTTGTCATATACGACCAAAACATAAACGTCTATGCAACATGTATGCATACCCCATTTCAAGGGCATGATACCTTCAATGGGGGCAACTTATAAAAATTCTAATTATGGGCAGGCTTATATATATAGACCGGTCCCCATATCCACTTGCAGATATCTACATTTGTAACTGTAAGATCCTTACTCCAGATAAACAAAAGATACTCGCGAGTGTGGCATGTACATAGGTCATTCCCCAAAACCGCGTATATTATTGTGTCCTTGTTTTCCTGTGTGTATACTGTTTCAATATTCATATCTTCTCTTATGTGTGTGAAGTTGTATGCATGTGGAGTTACTAATAAACATTTTTCACTTTAATTTTCTACACAACTCAAACTAGCTTTGACCCCAGCAGCAACGTCAAGATAAGCATGATGTGATAGTTGGACTCAGTCCGCATAAACTCAATTAGCAAGTGGTAAGTTCTTTCCAATAAAATCCACTTATCGACATAGTAAGTGCTATATTACTGTATATTCATTCATCCATTATTAGAACAGGATTTGCAATTTGCATCTTTAATCATAATATATTTCTTGTAGTAAAATTTGAATTGGGTGGACAATGCAATGAATCTGTGCAGAATAAGTAATTGAGTTAGTGTTGTCACTAATGTCAATAAGAAATTAGAGATAGAAATGAGTAATAAAGAGCCTCATTCACGTTTGATAGGTTATAAAGATCAAAGAAACAGTCACAGTGAAGTTATAAAGTGCAGATCAGTTTGCCATCATTCGTGAGACTATACTCCATAACAGGCATGTGCAAAATTTGGTTCCCACTACGTATAGAGTAAATGCACACATGTAACTAACACACAGCAATCAACATCTTACATTCTTACAGATTAGCCACACAACCAGGAATAGTTATTGAACTTGAATATGATACTCATACCCTTGATGCATTTAGAAGACCAAAATCACAAATCAATATGCAGTTGCAACTTGAAGTACTAGACCCTAGCAAGTTTTAATTAGAGTTGCCTAAATGGCCAGGTTGGGGGTTGAGCAATGGGTCAAGAAGGGCCCCGGTCTAAACGGGTTACTTTTGGTATGGGTCTGGTGGTTTCGTTGACCCCATAAAATGTTTCTTTTATCCATTTTTTACATTATCAAATATATAGCTAATGCATTTAATGTGGTTAAAAATACTAATACAACAGAATCCTAAAATCTGAATAAAGCATTTTAGGAGGTTGTATGCATTAAACCAATTCACTTTTAGCTAGTTTTTTATTCAACCCATTCGAGATTAAAAAATCACCCAGATCGACCGTATATAAGTTAATGGGTCAAATCGCCAGATCTAGCTCTACTCCTCCCACACCCTCGTAGACAGATAAAGAAATTGATTAAAAAAAAGAGCAACTTTATCCCAAGGAGGTGATACGTATTTCATATATGCTTTTACAATAAAGTGTAGGATCCCAGGTCCCGATCCTAGAGACCCTTGTCATCTATTCAATTATTTTGTCTTAGGGAACAAAATCTTTGCTAACCAAAAGGGAAAATAAAGCCAACAGGTTGGATTTTAAATACAGGCTATTGAAAATATCAAACCAAACCCATCAATGACTCAGCTTCTCCTGTTTTGTTAAAAAAATGAGAATATTTGCTCTATCTAGACTGCAGGAGTATATTGCAGAACAAATTTGTAAAACCAGCTGCACTGAAATCGACACCCTTTAAAGTCTTTGCTTTGGTCAATAACTGAAACATAATCTCTTGTATTTTTACTTCTGTAAGACTGATGAAGACAAGGACAAATAAATTTGCTAAAAGTTAACAGGTTTTGTCAAATATGTCAGAGATGTTACCAGTTTTACCATGAGAGAATTGTCAGACAAAGACCATTTGGGGTGTTCTACCTAAGATTCATCAGCTGGAAATAGATGGTTAGATAAAGGGAAAGTCACATCAACCTCGTTGAGTTGCCTTCTTCAGAACATCAACTAGAACTATGTTTCCATGAAACTTATATGTTTGGTATGCAAATGAACCGATAAGTTTTCTAGCATATTCAGTCAGAAAAGTCACAAGGCACTGTAACTTCCGAAGTTATCACTTATCAGGATAACAATTGGAAGGAAATAGAAGAAAGCCAATAATATCAAAGATATCTAAAGCTAAACAAAAAATAAGAAAATGGGTGGTACAATCTAAATAAGTGGTGAAGTCTCTAATTCCGATATTTTTACAAAAAAACTTATCATTGTACATAGGTAGGAATACCTAATTCCAAGTGCAGTAGACATAATAAACCACTTCTTGTCTAGGCTTCAACGTCTTAGATTTAGGCATCATACTTAGACATTATTTTATCATGTTGAATTGACTAACAATCCCAAACACGAAAAAATAGCGAAAATAAACACATGTACTATTCACAAGAAACTGTGGTATGCTTTACATATATACTATGATAAGTAGTGAGTTGATATCTTTCATGGAAAAATTTTCTATATATATTATATACACGCAACACATAAAAATTATTTATACGTCATACTTGGCATATATGCGATCTCATTACTTCTGTTCCATATAAAACACAGACATCTGTCTGTTGAGGCTACCGAGCATTGTAAAATGAAGAGCTACTCTTCTTTTCTTTCCACTTCTAGAGAAATCTCATTACGGCGTGTGAATGGGAGCGTGAATGGAGGGTTGTACTGAACATATAAAATAATTGTTATTCGGCTGTTGCATAGATGACTTTCGTTTAGCAAAAACAAAAATCATGTTACCTGTGCAACCTCTACCAAGGCACCACTTTTTACTTTAAATTGACTATCGCTCCTTAGGTTTTCGCGAAGTGTTGATTCCCGGCGCATAACATCTTCATCAGTGACAAAACCTATATTATCATGAAAAATGGAGTGAATGAGCCACGGAATTATAATTTCTTTCACATTGCTATCAAAATGAGCTAATTTATCCTTTTCCGTAAAAATATTATCAGAAAAGAAATCAGAAACCTGAAAATGCAACAACAGCCACAGTTCTTCCTGGAACCTCTTTGATAGTTATAGCGGAGTTTTTGGGCTGTGGCAAGTTGGAGCCATACTTTGAAGGCATTACAAAGGACATTTTCCACTTATCTTGATCTTCCGTCTGAAAATTAGTCAAAAATTTATATTTGAAAATAAGCATTGATAAAAGATAATGAAATAGGTGATGCACGCAATCAACAAACGTTACCCAGTCCACCCGCCCCCATTTTGCCACCTCTCAGGTAAATCACCGATATAGGATGATGATGATGTTAGAACTGGATCATTTCGCATAAAAGCATTGTAGTGTGTTTTAAGCTAAAACACATCTTTCGAATGTTTCAATATTGAAACAAAACTATAAATGGAAACACATCATTATTAATTGTTTGGATTATTATTAATATTTTTGTATCAAGTCAGCTTGGGAACAACTGAGAGAAGAAAAATCTGCTTAGGAAGTTTTCCTTAATATAGTACTAATTCACAACATTAACTATGATTTCTATCATATTGAGACCTCAAGATGTAATATACTGATTTTAACTTTAATAATTTAGGAGATAGCAACCAGCAACTATATACGTAGTAGTACTTTTGATCACCTGAATAGTATAAGTAACGGATCTAAATGAACAAAAAAGTGCAAAGCCGTATTCTGGACAGTAGTATAACTACTCAATAGCATCAATAACAAATATATACAGGAAAAAAAAAAAAAAAAAAAAAAAAAAATCTAAACAATAAAGCGCATACCTTGGTAGTTATCACAGGGGTAGTCATATCCATTGTCTCACCGCCAGACTGACTCCTTCGTGTGACAACAGGAGTCGTCATCTCCATTGCCTCATTTGCTGTATTCTGCAACAAAATATTCAAATTTAAGAAAGTAGAAACTAGAAAAAAATAGTTCTATGCAGTTTGTTCTGAAATTTATAGCCTGAAATGAAACCTCTATGAAAAATGGATTACCTTACCAAACAGGTACTCGGCTAGTACATTAAACGATTGACCTGAACCATTTAGATCGAACCCATATTTTCCAGGCATTGTTGTCTCGGCTACAAAGTAAGGCTGATATAAATGATTTAGTTAATACAGTAAAAGTAAATAACTAGAAACGTGCATAAGTATCAGAACATTATATAAACTTGTTTGCAGTGGTGTTTGGCATCATGTTTCAAAAGTGTTTATCTAACCATCGCGTTTTCAACTCACACTTAATCAGTTTCCAGTGTTTAAGAACAGTGAGCGTCAGAGCTTATTCTAATTATTTGTTCATTTAGAGCCAAGTAATCATTTTTTGCTAAGAAGTTTAGGACTAGCTACAACGCACACGAGATAATTATCAGACTATTTAGGAGTCATTATACATGTATTAGAAGTTGCAAAAACATGAAAAACAATTCTCACAAGTTTAACAGCATAAGCGTATCCAAACATTCACTATCCGTTGCAACTACTTTCAAAACACAATGCCAAACATGCCCTTATCCAAAAATCAAACAATACCTCAAGTTCTCTAATCTCATACCGATCATTCCTACTCAACACTTTAAACTTCACCGTTTCCAAATCCGGAACTACAAATACAAAAGCCGAAACCCTAAATTAACAAACAAAAATAAATAAAACGCACCTTAAAATGACATGTCTAAATTAGAAAAACACCTGACATCAAAGCTTCCTCTAAATTCCGACTCTCGAACCTCTTCGGAAACACGTATTTCGCAGTCTCCGTTGCCAAATCCGCCAAAACTAAGACAAGTCCAATAAAACTCACAATCAAGACATAAAACTAAGAAAAGTAGTTTTTTAAAAGAAAGGGTAAATGTGAAGACATTTACGTCGCTGAGAGACGGAGTTAGTTTGTGAAACGAGAGCGAAAACGAGAGATACTCGAGCTTCGAGAAGTGATTGAGGTGGTTTTGAAGTTGTAGTTGTTTTTCGGGTGGTGATGGATGATGGTGGTGGACTAACGGTGGTCATTGATTTAATTAGGGGTACTGTGGAAGGGTAAAGTGATTGTGACATTTTGTGGTTTTGGGGTTTTGTTTGAAATTCCGTTGGAAAAGAGGGAGGAGAAGTTATACGAGTGGTGGTGGTGGTTTGCTTTGGCAAATGAAATGTTTTAAGTTAAGTTAAATTATTCGAGATTTACGAGCTCAGTTTGAGTAATTCGGCTCGTAGATTTATCGAGTCGAGCTCAAGTTTTGCCTATGCACTCAATCTTTAGCTTAGACCGGTACACCCTGTTACTTAAGGGCCATCTCAACTTCTTTTTCTAAGAGCACAGGATATGGGAAGAACCATTAACACGTTATTGGTATGCCACCTAGCGTCACATCATACACCTCCTAATAGCACACTAATAACTAAAACACCTCATTCATAACACACCACTAACATATTATTGGGTCTCACGAAATACTCAACTAAAAATATCCACTCACTCACAATACACAAAGAAAAAACACACAAACTTACATTTGACGTAAGCTACTTGACTGGCTCAATTCCTTTTAACATGAGTTTGGCACTTTGCCTGGTAAGGCCTTTGGCACGCCAAAAGGGAAGAATGGTGCATTTGGCACACTAAAATATCGAAAAATGATTGGGAGGCCTAAAATATGTGACTAATTGTGTGACTAATAAATGTGTCAATTAATTATTGGTTTGTGAAGAAATGGGTCCCCTGGCATCCCCAATAAGATGCTGACACATATGTTTAAGCATGTTATTAGGCATATGAGTTAGGCATTCCAATCAATGCTCTAAAATATCACCTTGCCGTCTACTCTAAGACCAAACATATGACCAATTGCCTTTAATAAAGCAACCCCCAGTCACGACAAAAAACATACCTTACAAAAATTAATTAAAAAAAACTCGCACACACAGACCTATGCATTTCATTTGATTGGTTGGACGACCCAACCAAACCAAAACAGAGGGGGGGGGGGGCACGCTCGCAAAGAGGGGGGGATGCGGTTGAAATGCTCGACCGAACCTTGGTTGGGTCGCCGTTACGAGTGGCCTCACTTGATTCACGGTAGAAGTTGTGCCGTGGAAGAGCATTGATTAACTTAATTTGTAACTTTGATTCACGATTTTTGTGCGTGGAGTGTGTTGAATGTTTGCTTAGTTAGTAAAGAGGGGGGGAGCGGGGCTCTTGTGAAATTTGATGCGAAGATATGCAAATATACAAGTTGAAGTCAAGTTAAAAAAAAAAAGCCTATAATTGCATGTAGTGTAATTTTTTTATTTATTTATCTCATTTGTAATATGTTTCTCTAACTAACAACATATAGTTTGTGTTGTCGTTGGACGACGTAGACAAACTTAAAATTTTGACTGAACCTCGTTAAATCCTAATGTTCATTTATGTATTGTTTACTTTTCAATAGACAGTGATGTGGTCTAATAGGTACCAAATGCAACCAGGAATCTTCAGTACTTAAATCTTTATAATCTCAGGGGTTGTTTCTTTAGCGCTTATTGGGTCTTATGTGTTGGGGTTTAGGTCCCAGAACAGGGTAAGATAATCAATTCAGCAGAAACAAGCAATAAGTCAGCAGAAACAAATACCACTAGGTGGTTACCGGATATCACTTGGAATCGTGTGATCACTTTCCAAAGTAAACTATTCGACCCTAATGCCTGGGTTACACGAATATCTACTTGAGATAAGACCAAATGCAGTTATGGAATTAGGCACAATTCTATAACCTTTACGCTAATAAGTGTTAATGGTTTTCTGTATTTCTATCATACATAATTAGATCTCCTATTTATAGGAGGTTACTCTGAGCTATTCAAATGGAATTATGAGAATTAATAGGCCCATTAATCTCCTCATAATTATCCCCATTATAGCCGTTAGTGGTTACATGACCAATTAAACGTGGTCATTATGCATTTGTAACTGCCACTTGAATAGGTCAAAGCCGTTACAAGCAGTACTTTCATCAGTACTTTCATAGTGCTATCAGTGGATACACTGTTTCAGTGGAAACACTGCTTATCAGTGGAAACACTGCTTATCAGTGGAAACCACAAGCAGTACTTTCTACTAGCACTACCAATACAAACCACTATAAGAGTCAGGGTGTTCATGGACCTTATGGGTGTACACTCCGTACCTCCTAACCCATTACAAGGTGTGAACTAATCCCACAAGTGCACTAAATTTTCCAACAATCCTCCCCAAATTTAGTTCACTTCCTTTGCATGAAAAATAAACATCAAGAAAAACATGTGCATAAACGAAAATGTCCTGAGGATTGAATTTCCATCTTAGTAAATTACACGTTCAAATATTCGAGAATCAGGGTGTTCTAAGAATTGAACCATTCAACCCATTTGAATACCTGAAGATAAAATACACACAAGTTTTCAAACACTTAAAAGCTCCTGACACTATACAAGCCATGTGTCCATATCCAAATTCATAAATGTTGTAAAAGCTAAAAGTCCAAAGCTTCCTGAAGCGGCAAAACTTCAACATTTACATAGATGGTTCCTCTTTATTCATGCTCCTGCCAAGCACTTTTTCAAAGAAAATTAACCATTGAGAAGTAAAGACTTCATCCTCCTTTCAGCAGGTTCTGAGCACAACCTTATGATGTAAATAAAACTTGTGCTCCAGTCCACTGAATGTTCAGCTTTCCACATTGAACTCAGCTCCTAAGTGTAACCACCGGTAAATTTCACTTCGTATTAAACTAATATAATATTCCAACGAAAGAATACATGTCCATTTTCTACGTCCAAATTTTTTTTTAAGAAACAATATTCTTTTATTTGATCACAAAAACTAGCCAATGTGATGAACTCACATCTTTAATAAACATAAACATCTTTATATGTAAAACAATAAAGGTTTTCAACTTTTATTTACCACTTTACGTTATTTCGTTAACATACTTATTAAACTTTCGAACTAAACGTTAGCCATTTATTAGAGTTTTCACGAAGCCCTAATTTATTTTAGCTATGATTTTACACAACTAAATCATAATTCCTAAAGTACAACATTTTATACCTAGAGTACAAGTCATTAAAGCACGGAACCTAGCTATACTTTAATTCCGTTACAAGCCCTAATATATAACTCTATGATTTTATGTACATGATATATTTTCATAATACTAATGTACAAGTCTTTCAAGCATAAGTACAAGTCCTTAATGCATAAAGTTTAATGTTTACATAAAATCACATTATAAACCTCAATGTACCTACCTTAAAGCACATGATACAAACCTATATTGCACAAGCCCTTAAAATTGACTTTCCTAAACCTAATGTACAACTCTTCAATGCTTGTGGTACAAGTATTTTATGCATATATGTTAAATATATCATTTACCTAAGTTAAACTAGTAATTATCTAAAGTAAAATTACAAACCTAACTAAGTATACTACATCTCTACACTCTAGGTACAACTCACTAAAGCCCTAGGTACTACCCCTCAATGCCAACGCCCCTCCCCATTTACCATGGTTAAAAATGAACTAAACTAGTTACCATTTAGTTACCTAGCACTACTTGTAAAAACCTTAGCCACAATTGATTTACTTGCACAAAATATTTACACATCACCTTGTTTCCCCCATCTTGACAACTCTTCTAGGCTCATATTAGGCCACATCTCTTCATGTTCTCTTGAAATCACAAGGACCTCCCATGTGTATTGGAACACCTCACTATGTCTCTTCACTTGTGAGACAAGGTGACCTAGCAATTAGAGAACCATGCACTCCCCTTCCTATATAAACGCACCATACTCCCCTTCCTTTGAGTCCCATATAATCACACATATTATACCACATCACCTACATATCATACGCCCCATAAATACTTTCCATACTCACCATACATTCTGAAAATTACACTAAGTAGTGAAAGGAAGAAGTCTTGTTCAAACTTGGAAATCTATTTGGTCTCATTGTTGCTCTTGTCAAAATCCCAAGCATGTAAGTCTATTAAACTCATCCTATTTCGCTTTAACTTTTAATATCAATGGCATACTGTTAAAAAGAATTTTATAAGGAAAACGTAGCAATTTGAATAACTTAAAACGATTACACGAGTCAAAAGTTATGGTCTAAAGAAGTTGCCAAAAATCTGTCCGAACTTTCTGTGGACAGAACACTCGGGCACGCAAAACGAGGCATTTCTGGTCCGTTTCATGAAAAAGTTAAAACACGAAAGTTGTCCGGAACGACGTTTTCTTCAAAAACTCAGGTACACGGGTCTAGAAAACGCATAACGAAGCCATAATTTAATAAAAATCCCAACAGCTGTTATGTATAAGTTACAAAAACAGCCAACACCCCCTACTTGCGCCCCATTTATTTGCATCATGTTAAAGGTATTAAGGCCAACCAAAGTACCGTTGTAAACACCACCTAGGATACTACAAAACGCCCCCATAACCCGGTTAAAAAGCCTAGTCGTTGTGCTTTAAAACAACTCTTTATTTTGGCCAAAAGTCCTAAACGCTAAAAAGTGTCTTACAACAGGTACGTGGGAAAACACGGGATTTTTGATAAATTTGATTAGGAATTATCTTAGAAACATTAGAAATGGGTAAAACAACATTTCACAAGGTCGCATGCAAAATATATAGAGTCTTATGGTTTAAAAACAAAAATTGCCATTTGGCAAGAATAGCCTAAGTACCCTTTTTCCGTAATTAATATCTTGCAAGTTAAAAGGTTTCAAAGTACGAGGTTTACACCATTTTAAAGGGCTCGATGCAAAGATTTTAATGCCCCAATAACGTCTTTAAAATTACTTATAGTCTCTTTTATAATTAACCACAAAGAGGGTGACTCGCGGGAATTTTCATAAATAAGCCTTGTGTACATTTTTCAAAAATTGAGTCGTGGGAGTTATAGGATGATGGAAAATAACTTAAAAAAAGTTAATAAACATATTACAACGTCTCTAGGTGATCTCGTAAAAGTTAATGGGTTAAAACTGAAATTTTCATAAAATACGTCGTGGCCAAGTGGCCATGTTCGTGGACTTGTATCTTTCTAATCAAAGAGAACTAGGACATGATACTTATATCATTTAGAAGGGCTTACAGCATAGTGTTTAAAGGGTCAAATGCGATGTAGGAACACTAGCTTGCCTCATGTAAAAATCTGCCCTCTTTTAGCCCCGTTATCGCCCAAAAACAACAAAAAGCACATAAACCCCCTACTTTGGAAAATCATTGCGACAAAACCGTAAGAGCTTAAGACCTCTAGTTTGAACCATTAGAAAGACAACCGGACAAAATCTTGAAAGGATCAAGAACGTATTAAAAACCTTTTAAGGCCTTGCTTTTATTCACCCGCAATTTTGTCCATTTATGCCGAAAACAAGTGAATTTTTCTTTTAAAATTTCAAGTATAAAGATTGTAAATTTTGAAAGGTAAGGTTATTCTTGGACTAAAAATGTAATTTATTCAAAGTTAATTATACAAGGGCTGATTTTGTCAATAACTCATAGTTGTGGGTATGAAGTGTCATTTTTGAAAGTACAAGGATAAAAATTGTAAATATTTAAAATTGTGAATTATAATATTTAGGAAACATAAAATATTTAATAACTTGGATTTCTATAAAAATTTACTAACAATCATTCGAGCCATGAAAATAAGTACGGTAAGTATTATTAAATTTTGAAGAGACTTCATGTATATAAAGAACATTATCGTCGCATAAACATGAACACGAATACTAAATACATGATATACCAACTCAGGTCGAGGGTCGGAGCAGTTTGTTCATATTATCTAATTTGTTTTCCATCCAGACTACGATAACATCGAGGTGAGTCATAGCCCCTCTTTTCCTTATTTTGAACGTTTTGGGGGAGATACATGCTCAAATATTGCTTAATATGTTTACATTTATTTTAAACCCTTATGAATTACTATGAGTTCATAGCCCCTACCTTTACTTGCTTTTAAACTGTTTTGGGGGAGATACATGTTTAACTACTCGTTTTTACTTTCACAAGTACTCTAAAGCTTTTACATACTACTATGAGTTCATAATCACACTTTATACGTTTTGCTACAAACTTGAACACAAGTACTATCTGTATGCGATCCTGATTGTTATTGCCTAAGTTATACACTATTGCCGCTAAAAGTCCCTCATATCATGAACCATTAATCACTTGCGAGTGAACGCGAATATAGTGAATAGATCTATTGGCAGTTGACGCCCCATTTGTGTTAGCCGAATAGGTAACCAAATGCACTTTATTTGAGAATACTAGGAGAATGGCAAACTCCTACCAGAGGGCATTGTTGCTCACATCATTATTATGATGTTTGTAACTTACGTCATTATTATGACGCGTTCGTGTTAAGGTTTGCGTTCATGAGACTTAAGGCAATATATATTGTGTTGCAATGATACAAATGCTGCAACTACTGAACTTATGGGTGCAACAACGTGGCCCAACCTTGAAACTTGTGTTCAACTGATTACTAAACAAACGACTATGGGTGCATAACAACGTAGCCCACTACTTATTTTATCAATATTTGTATTTATTACAATAATCGCTCAAACTCGAAACTATTGAACACAACTGTTTTATCTATAAACTCTATGAACTCACCAACCTTTGTGTTGACACTTTTTAGCATGTTTATCTCAGGTTCATAATATACGAGGATGGCACGGAAGGGCACGAATACTCAAGAAGGCTATATTATCATTCGAAAACTTATTTAATAAACTGTAAAACCACTAGGACCTCATTTTGTAAACTCTGATATTTATATAAATCGAATGATAAATCTTTTAAAACGACACAATTAGAGTTCGTTTTCTATTATTATAACTGTTGAGCCATGAAGTAACACCCAGCTTGAATTCCGCTGCGTATCACGAAATTGGGGGTGTTACAGATTGGTATCAGAGCTGCAGTTCTAGAGAAACGGATCTAGTTGAGGTCCGAACTATAACTATTTTTACAAAGAAAACATTTTATAGCCTTTCGCTCTCCGTGCCTTCCATCCTCCAGGTAATTATGTGACTTTTAGACAGTTTATGCTACACAAACACTTTAGTATACTGATATATATACTTCTGATCATTTTATACAAAATAAACATACCTGCATATGCCTATTCTAAGGCATTATGACTTAATCACATTTCCCCAACATGGACCCACTTTTATATTTTTTTTTAAATTTATGAAACCTTCTCAAGACATTGTAACCAATTACAATGGTCTCTCCTAATTACCTTATTTACACAAAATATATATACTCACCAACTATTTTGAGTATTATGTCAACTTTCCTTGATTTTCTTACTTCCATCTCTAAAAGATGAGTGTAAACACTCCTTTCGTACTTCCAGAACACCCAAATCTTCTTGTAACTCATCAGTTAAGTACGAATGTTAAATCAGAAATTCTTAAGTAGGATGACTAACAATGTCTTTATTTAAATGAATTGGGACGCCTTTTTATTTAAATAAGGAAATTGTGAATCGCCGAACCATAAGTTTATATTCTTTTATTTACATTGTTTGGGACGCCTCTCTATGTAAGTGATTGATTATAAATAAGTGGGCTTATTTGTATCTGAAACGACATGAGTATGAACTCGAGACTCACAAACTGATTCATCATCTAGAAAAGCTGAAGTTCAGCAACTTTCTCTACACCCATCAAATTCTCATTCGAAATCTTCATCATTAAAGACAGTTTTCAACGTCAATTTTCAAAACTAATTAAAATAACAATCTTCATTCAAAATGAATTTTTCCTAAGTCTATTTGAAATTCGAAATAATGTTTTTCACATGTAAAAACAATAAATTCTAACTTATAAGCTTTCACAAGCGAAACTACATTTAATCAACATTTAACATGGACTGAATCTCGGGACGAGATTCAATTTAAGGGGGTGAGACTGTAGGTGATCTTGTAAAAGTTAATGGGTTAAAACTGAAATTTTACAACGTCTCTAGGTGATCTTGCAACGTCTCTAGGTGATCTTGTAAAAGTTAATGGGTTAAAACTGAAATTTTCATAAAATACGTCGTGGCCAAGTGGCCATGTTCGTGGACTTGTATCTTTCTAATCAAAGAGAACTAGGACATGATACTTATATCATTTAGAAGGGCTTACAGCATAGTGTTTAAAGGGTCAAATGCGATGTAGGAACACTAGCTTGCCTCATGTAAAAATCTGCCCTCTTTTAGCCCCGTTATCGCCCAGAAACAACAAAAAGCACATAAACCCCCTACTTTGGAAAATCATTGCGACAAAACCGTAAGAGCTTAAGACCTCTAGTTTGAACCATTAGAAAGACAACCGGACAAAATCTTGAAAGGATCAAGAACGTATTAAAAACCTTTTAAGGCCTTGCTTTTATTCACCCGCAATTTTGTCCATTTATGCCGAAAACAAGTGAATTTTTCTTATAAAATTTCAAGTATAAAGATTGTAAATTTTGAAAGGTAAGGTTATTCTTGGACTAAAAATGTAATTTATTAAAAGTTAATTATACAAGGGCTGATTTTGTTAATAACTCATAGTTGTGGGTATGAAGTGTCATTTTTGAAAGTACAAGGATAAAAATTATAAATATTTAAAATTGTGAATTATAATATTTAGGAAACATAAAATATTTAATAACTTGGATTTCTATAAAAATTTACTAACAATCATTCGAGCCATGAAAATAAGTACGGTAAGTATTATTAAATTTTGAAGAGACTTCATGTATATAAAGAACATTATCGTCGCATAAACATGAACACGAATACTAAATACATGATATACCAACTCAGGTCGAGGGTCGGAGCAGTTTGTTCATATTATCTAATTTGTTTTCCATCCAGACTACGATAACATCAAGGTGAGTCATAGCCCCTCTTTTCCTTATTTTGAACGTTTTGGGGGAGATACGTGCTCAAATATTACTTAATATGTTTACATTTATTTTAAACCCTTATGAATTACTATGAGTTCATAGCCCCTACCTTTACTTGCTTTTAAACTGTTTTGGGGGAGATACATGTTTAACTACTCGTTTTTACTTTCACAAGTACTCTAAAGCTTTTACATACTACTATGAGTTCATAATCACACTTTATACGTTTTGCTACAAACTTGAACACAAGTACTATCTGTATGCGATCCTGATTGTTATTGCCTAAGTTATACACTATTGCCACTAAAAGTCCCTCATATCATGAACCATTAATCACTTGCGAGTGAACGCGAATATAGTGAATAGATCTATTGGCAGTTGACGCCCCATTTGTGTTAGCCGGATAGGTAACCAAATGCACTTTATTTGAGAATACTAGGAGAATGGCAAACTCCTACCAGAGGGCATTGTTGCTCACATCATTATTATGATGTTTGTAACTTACGTCATTATTATGACGCGTTCGTGTTAAGGTTTGCGTTCATGAGACTTAAGGCAATATATACTGTGTTGCAATGATACAAATGCTGCAACTACTGAACTTATGGGTGCAACAACGTGGCCCAACCTTGAAACTTGTGTTCAACTGATTACTAAACAAACGACTATGGGTGCATAACAACGTAGCCCACTACTTATTTTATCAATATTTGTATTTATTACAATAATCGCTCAAACTCGAAACTATTGAACACAACTGTTTTATCTATAAACTCTATGAACTCACCAACCTTTGTGTTGACACTTTTTAGCATGTTTATCTCAGGTTTATAATATACGAGGATGGCACGGAAAGGCACGGATACTCAAGAAGGCTATATTATCATTCAAAAACTTATTTAATAAACTGTAAAACCACTGGGACCTCATTTTGTAAACTCTGATATTTATATAAATCGAATGATAAATCTTTTAAAACGACACAATTAGAGTTCGTTTTCTATTATTATAACTGTTGAGCCATGAAGTAACACCCAGCTTGAATTCCGCTGCGTATCACGAAATTGGGGGTGTTACACTAAGTTTCCTCAGGAGGGAGTTGGGTGTCCTAGCATTCAGTGACTAAGTTGGACTTAAACCCATCCCTTTAGCTGACTTTATAACCAAGTCTCTAGCCAGACCCTTCGTCAAGTGATCTGCTAAATTTTGTTGAGATCTAACAAACTCTATAGATACCACCCCATTCATGATAAGCTCACGAATCATGCTATGTCTAACACCTAAGTGTCTAGACTTACTGATGCGCTCCAGAACAGTCAAGCTTTGTCACTCAAGCCTGCCACTTGTGAATAGCAGGCCGTAACAAGCTTAAAACGGCTCAGGAACGAATGCAATGAAGATCTGAGGAGTGTAGTGTTTCCCCGGGTCGTTATGTCCCAGCGAGCTATGCAATGGATTATCAAACGTATAGTGATCGAGGAATTTGAACGGAAAAGGAGATTTGAAGGATATTATAACTACAGGAAAAGCCAACAAATTACAATGGCTTAAATGCAAATTAAAGGAAATTAAAAATATAAAAGATATTAAATAAACGCTATCACTATAATTAAAATGATGAACGTTTAAAACTTAAAACTTACGTTTAAATAAAAATTACGTAAACGTATAAATAAAAACGTGAAACTTACACAATATAAATCCTAAAAATATGAAAAATACATTTTTACAATCCTAATGATAAAAGAAAATTTATAGAAAAAGAAAATTATTTTTATGACTATTATTCTAATTATTATTAATTAAAAACTATTTTTAACTATTAAATAATTACCTAAAATAAAAGAAATTATGAAATAAGGCTTGAAAAATAAAATTATGAATTGGAAAAATCTAAAATATCAAACTAGAATTTTCAAAACTATTTTTGTATTTTTCTGAATATTTTTCTATTTTCTAGGAATTAAAAACTATTAAAAACTAATTAAATTATTTAAAAATACAAATTTAACTAAGAAAAATCTAGAAAAATATTTTTTTGTCTTTTTATATTTATCTTAACTTAAAAAAAATGAAAAATTATTTTTTTGAAGCTTTTCTTAATTATTTGTATTTAAAGCTAATTAAAAATGCTTAAAAACTAAATAAAATTCAGAAAAATAGCAGACCAACTTGGAAAAATCTGATAATTTCAGGAAAAGCTTAAAATTATATTAAGAAGCTAGGAAAAATAGAAAAACATGGGCTTATGTGTGGAATTATGGAACTGATGAGTAAGTGCTTATTGAAATAAGCACTTGAATAAGCAAATGGAAACTAAAAAGCACTAAACCAAAACAGAAGCTCTAGTAAGCTAGAAGAACATAAATGGAACAAGTTTTAACTATCCTAATCCTCTAAATCACAAGCTAGCACAGATTTGATTATATGAGCTTTAAGCTAAAACAGAATCTGGGGTGCCTACTTTGAGCTTATGCATAAGCTCCAAAATAAGCTGAAAAGGAAAACCACAAATTGGAACCTCAAAAGGACCTGGGTAAGACCATGCAAACCAAAGCTCAGACCTTGAGAAGCTAGACTAAGCTTTGTACAAGCTCTGCAAACTCAGCATAACCCCTGTGCAGACTTGATGCCCTGCACAGGGGATTTGGTACCATTTTAACAAGCTAGTTTGGGGCTTAAGAAAAATTTATAAAATTTGACAAAAATCACAACCATAAACTAGACCAAGTGAACTTTTTAAAACCACAAGTCTCACTGATTTTGACCCAGAGATGAGTTCACTAAAAATCTTTCTAGCTAGGCCAAAACTGAGTTTTTCAATGTTTTGACTTTATCACAAAACTGAAATTTTGACTAAATTGAGGTTTGATCATGATTTAAGGACTGATATAGCTGTTAATGGAAGAAATAAGACTAAAGCAATCTAAATCTAAGTATTCTAAACACAAATTAAGTTTTTGGTTTATTACAAATCCAACAGTAAGCTAGTTAAGAGAGTGGACAGATGATTTTGAATTTGGACAAATGTTGGTGCAAAATTATGACTAATATGAGTGTATTGGAACTTAACAAACCTAAGATGACAGGAATTACCCACTGAGCAAGCCTCAATCACAGTTTGAGCACATTAACCAAACACCACTTATAAAACTGTATTGAACTTAAAACTGATATGGATACTTAACTAACTATTATAACTGATCCAAATGAGCTTAAGTTACCTAATTACAAATAGTTAAACACAGTAAGAACAACTGTGACCACAGATACTTATATAAGCAAAATATGCAATATTGGCATGAAAATAAAAAGTGAGACAGATACTCACATGTGTCCAGCTTTGTTGCAGGCCAATACCAAACCCAATACTACACTAAATGAGCCTATTCCAACCCATTTCAAAGATCTGCAACACCATTATCCATTTCCAATTCCAATTGCATCTCAGTTGACTTTTGTTGACTATTTAACAAAGTGACTTAAACCTTGAATGCAAGCTTATACAAAGCTATCATGAGCTGATACAAGCTTGTTTGAGATGAAATACAAGCTACTGAAAGCTTAACCATAAAAAATTGAGAATGAAATTTGCAACAGTAGCCAGAAACATGGAATTTATCTAAAACTTGGATTGAAAACTCAAAAGCTTAATACAATGACTTGTTAACTTGAAAGTGATACATGGAAACTGAAATTACACCATTTTCATTTAAACTAAGACAATAATCTAAAAAACGACATAAGTAAAATTTTATAAAAACTAACTACTCTTTATCTTGCTTCCTCATGCTTCTTTTTATACTCCCAGTGTCTTCCCTCTCTCTTCTGAATATATCCCAGCACTCACCTCCACCATTGGATGAAAAAAATGTGATCTTGGCCATTGACTCTAATTTGGCGGGAAAACAAGTATTTGACAGTTGTAGGTTGAGTGTGGGAGGGGGGAAGCATTAAATGCACTTGGCAGGTTGTTGAGGAGGGGGGAACAAGGGGAGAGGAAAGGTGAGGAGGGGGGATGGGTTGGTTGGTTTTGCAGGGCTAGATGTTGGGGAAGACACTGAAAAAGGCGGGTAGGGGTTGTTTGGGTGTTTGTTTGACTGGTTTGTTGACCAGAGGTTTAATAATGCAAGGGGTCAAAATGCAGGGGGTCCAAAAGGGTTGGCAGGGTCATATGGGGTTAGTGACAAGGTCCAAAATGGTTTAATAGGTTTAATATGATAGGGACCATATGTGTAAATTCTGAAATTGCAAGGACCTTGGCTGCCAATTCATCAAAGAGGTTTCAAGGGACCAAAAGTGACAATCTCACAAAGTACAAGGACCAAACTTGCCATACTCCAATTCCCAGGGGCCATTTCTACCAAATTTCAAACTTGAAGGACCAATTTTGACATTTTCTCAAACTTTTGATATTTTTCACCAAATGACTAATTTTGACAAGTTATGATTTTAAAAGGACCTTTGGTGATTTTTCTTTTGAAATTTTGACTCAGGGACTATTTTTGACAATTTTAGAAACTTGGGGGACTGAAACTGCCAATTATGCAAACTTTGCTCATTTTTCATCTGATTTTAAACATTTTGCATCTGAAACATATAAAATGCAATTTTGAGATATTTTCAGTATTTTGATGCATTTCTGAGCATTTTTAAACGTTTTGCAGTTCAGATAGACCCAAAAATGATGAGTATTTACACACTCATCAATCCCCCACACTAAACTATTGCTAGTCCCTAGCAATCTTTTGAGAAAACATAATGGATTTGAATCTCTTTACCAAAAGCCATTACTTCTGGAGTAGCCAAATATTTCAGTTCAAGTAAGAACTATGGTACACTGATAACCATGTGATTTTGAGCAAACCACCAGCTTTCAACGGATTTGATTTTGTCTTTACCAGAAGCCGTTTGCTCTGGACTAGCCAACTCTTAGATAAATTATCAATATTATCTTTGGTGAGCTAATTACCAATTATGGGTTTCCACTGCCTTTACCACAAGCCATAATCTTGCGGGCTAGCCAACTCTTCACTTTTTAGGATATGGTGAGCTGAATACCATACAATTTTGGGCAAATTGCAAGCCGTCAACGGATTTGAGATATCTTTACCAAGAGTCGTTTGCTCCTGGATTAGCCAATCCTTTAGTTTATTAGACAAGGCGGACTGATAACCAAATGAGTAAGTGTAAAACACTTACTCCAAAAAAAAATTTTTGGCCAAAAACGGGGGAATTGGGTGGATAATACATGATAAAATTCGTGAGAATTCCCCCCCCCCACACTTAGAAATGAATATTGCCCTCAATATTCAAAGTACCGGCGGTTATGCCGAAACAAAGAACGTAAAAGGGGAATACTACGGCCATTATTTAGAAAGAAGATTTTTTTTTTTTTTTTTTTTTTTTTTTGAATACTTATATATATATAACATGTGGGGTAACTCCCCCACACTAGGGTGGTACACACGGGTGAAAACCCATGTTAAGCTACTGTTTTTGATTACCGAGTCGCTAGCTTGACTCGACCCCGAATTAATTGGTTCATGGGGAAGCAAAGTGGAAGAAACAATCTCCATCGGACTTTCATTCAAGATGTTTGGATAAACATTGAAGTACATGAAAGTTCCACACCGATGAGATATACATAGAACCGGCTCAAAGATGATAAATGAAAATGCCGGGGTCAAAGATAGTGTCTTCATTCCCGAAGGAGTGAAGATGAAGGGAAATCACAAGATATTTGAGGAAAGGAAGAAAGGTCTTGATAACAATCAAGATCCATTCTTCATCCTCAAATGTAGACGTATCGGGAGGAAGGGTGAAGGTAGTATCATCAATAAGCAAACTCGTATGATAGAGTACACCTTCCTCCGAGCTAATATCATCCTCAAGATCAAAGTGGAAATGATCATGTTCCGGAGGAGATATGTCATGAGAGAGTTCACCGGAGAACTCTTTATGAAGAGAATCATTCACATGAAGTGAAGTTGTGAACTCTTGTTCCATTGTGGGCTCATCACTATCCTCAATCTGAGTATCAAAGAGTGGATTCTCAGAAATTAAAGTGAATTCAGAATCGAATTCAAATAGAGGATTGGTGAAAGTAGCTTTGAATGTTTCGGGAACAAAGTGATCAACATTCTCTATTGGACTGTTAGGATAAGAAGTGAGTGAACGATCATTAGTAATGAGACTTTCAGTCTCTCCCAGATCGGCTTCGAAATCAAAGAGTGGATTGATGTGAGTGAGTTCACCGGAGAACTCCTCAAGAAGGGGATCAGCATCAGATTGTGGAAGTGATGCCTCAACGTACTCGATGTTTCCAAAGGAAGCACAATCGTCGCTAAGATCGGAGAAAGTTTCCAAATGATCATTTGAACACTCAAGAGGGGAAGAAGAATCACACATAAGATCAAAAGTTCCCTGTGACTCTCTCGGGATTGGGACAAGGTTCTCAACACTAGACTTTATGAATTCGTCCGATTCCTTTTCAGGAACAGTATCAAAATGCTCGTCCCTCATGTTCAGAGAGTGAGTGTGAACTTCGGGTGTGATAGCAGTTGTTTGAGGATAAATCTCAACTGCTGGGATATCAATTGACTGAGGGAGTTGAGAACTATTATCTTTAAAAGGATAAAAACTCTCCTCGTCATCATCATAAAGAGCTGCCTTGAGGAATTGGGAACGTCTTAGAGCTGCATGCTCTAGGACTAATAATTCTTCCCTAGATTGGTGGGCCTCACGCTCTTCGGCTAGCAATTCTCCCATGGTCTTTTCACCACTCACTTGATTCTTAAAGTTACTAATCATATCATCAAGTGTTTTCCCTGTGGTTTCAAAATCCTGGGAGATTTCATGAGACAACGGCTCAGGTGGAGCTTGAACCGTATGGTGCTGTGGAGGTTGGAAATTGTCAAACATGTAAGAGTCATGATTGTTACAAGGAACTGGGTTCCCTATTTGACAATCAGAGCTGAAATGGGGACCTCCACAGTACTCACAACAGTAAAATTGTTGAGTCTGGACTGGTGAATCATATGGATTTTGGTCATAACCAAAACTCTGAGCATCACCGGAAAACTGTTCATAGACAAACGTATTTCCGGATTGACACTCAAATCCTTGGTGAGGACCTCCACAAAATTCACAGCAGTAATGTTGGTGATATGAAGATAAGTCGGGCTGTGGTGGGTAATTGGAAAAGTTTGAGGAGTCGTTAAATGAGTTCTGATTAGGATCATAATCAAATGAATTCCTTGAACCACAAAACAAACAACTCCCGTTATGAATATCATTACCACATTGTACACATGTACACCAACGACGGGGTGAACCAAAGAGAGGCTCACCACAACCGACACAAGGAATAAACGATTGCATTTGATAGTTATGAAGAGGAATCAGTTTATTCAAAGGATCAACAAAACCAACATGGTGATCTGAATGACTATCAAGTCTCGAAGAACATTTTGAAAAATCCGGAGGTGGGACAAGTGGTGTGCTCTGAGAGCTAGCAATTTCCACCACTTCCGTTATGGTCTCTGGTTCTGGTTCTTGAGAAACGTGAAGATTAAGCGAGTCATTCTGGCTAGTCACCGATATGAATTCTGCATGTTTGCTTTTAACCGTAAATCGTGAAAGTTTAGAATCAATTCTAGACGGCTTAGGAGCAATCGAGGGGTTAGGTCTTTGGATAACCGTAGGTTGGACGTATTTGGCACTCCCATTATCAAAAGGAAGTACCTGGTCCTTTGTCACCCCGGTTTCTCGTTCCATTTCCCTACGCAGAATGAATGGATCATCACGAACAACACGAATTCTAGACATTTGTGACACAGTCTGAAGTTTTTCAACTTCGTCCCAGAATTCGTCCTCGAGAGATTCCATGAGAATAGAAGATAGAATCAAATGGATAGAGGGTAAAGGGATAAAGAATCAAAAAGGGTAGGAGGGTAAAGATGAATATTTTTGGTCTTTTTGAAAAACATTTTGTAAAAACAAAGAATGAAAATCTTTTTGGATTTTGATTTTTAAAAGAGAATATAAACACATACAGATGGTATAAACAAGGAGTGAATATTCAAATCACTAATCTGCTAAACGTAAGATAATCAGCACAGCTCCCCGGCAGCGGCGCCAAAAATTTGATGCGCTCCAGAACAGTCAAGCTTTGTCACTCAAGCCTGCCACTTGTGAATGGCAGGCCGTAACAAGCTTAAAACGGCTCAGGAACGAATGCAATGAAGATCTGAGGAGTGTAGTGTTTCCCCGGGTCGTTATGTCCCAGCGAGCTATGCAATGGATTATCAAACGTATAGTGATCGAGGAATTTGAACGGAAAAGGAGATTTGAAGGATATTATAACTACAGGAAAAGCCAACAAATTACAATGGCTTAAATGCAAATTAAAGGAAATTAAAAAGATAAAAGATATTAAATAAACGCTATCACTATAATTAAAATGATGAACGTTTAAAACTTAAAACTTACGTTTAAATAAAAATTACGTAAACGTATAAATAAAAACGTGAAACTTACACAATATAAATCCTAAAAATATGAAAAATACATTTTTACAATCCTAATGATAAAAGAAAATTTATAGAAAAAGAAAATTATTTTTATGACTATTATTCTAATTATTATTAATTAAAAACTATTTTTAACTATTAAATAATTACCTAAAATACAAGAAATTATGAAATAAGGCTTGAAAAATAAAATTATGAATTGGAAAAATCTAAAATATCAAACTAGAATTTTCAAAACTATTTTTGTATTTTTCTGATTATTTTTCTATTTTCTAGGAATTAAAAACTATTAAAAACTAATTAAATTATTTAAAAATACAAATTTAACTAAGAAAAATCTAGAAAAATATTTTTTTGTCTTTTTATATTTATCTTAACTTAAGAAAAATGAAAAATTATTTTTTTGAAGCTTATCTTAATTATTTGTATTTAAAGCTAATTAAAAATGCTTAAAAACTAAATAAAATTCAGAAAAATAGCAGACCAACTTGGAAAAGCTTAAAATTATATTAAGAAGCTAGGAAAAATAGAAAAACATGGGCTTATGTGTGGAATTATGGAACTGATGAGCAAGTGCTTATTGAAATAAGCACTTGAATAAGCAAATGGAAACTAAAAAGCACTAAACCAAAACAGAAGCTCTAGTAAGCTAGAAGAACATAAATGGAACAAGTTTTAACTATCCTAATCCTCTAAATCACAAGCTAGCACAGATTTGATTATATGAGCTTTAAGCTAAAACAAAATCTGGGGTGCCTACTTTGAGCTTATGCATAAGCTCCAAAATAAGCTGAAAAGGAAAACCACAAATTGGAACCTCAAAAGGACCTGGGTAAGACCATGCAAACCAAAGCTCAGACCTTGAGAAGCTAGACTAAGCTTTGTACAAGCTCTGCAAACTCAGCATAACCCCTGTGCAGACTTGATGCCCTGCACAGGGGATTTGGTACCATTTTAACAAGCTAGTTTGGGGCTTAAGAAAAATTTATAAAATTTGACAAAAATCACAACCATAAACTAGACCAAGTGAACTTTTTAAAACCACAAGTCTCACTGATTTTGACCCAGAGATGAGTTCACTAAAAATCTTTCTAGCTAGGCCAAAACTGAGTTTTTCAATGTTTTGACTTTATCACAAAACTGAAATTTTGACTAAATTGAGGTTTGATCATGATTTAAGGACTGATATAGCTGTTAATGGAAGAAATAAGACTAAAGCAATCTAAATCTAAGTATTCTAAACACAAATTAAGTTTTTGGTTTATTACAAATCCAACAGTAAGCTAGTTAAGAGAGTGGACAGATGATTTTGACTTTGGACAAATGTTGGTGCAAAATTATGACTAATATGAGTGTATTGGAACTTAACAAACCTAAGATGACAGGAATTACCCACTGAGCAAGCCTCAATCACAGTTTGAGCACATTAACCAAACACCACTTATAAAACTGTATTGAACTTAAAACTGATATGGATACTTAACTAACTATTATAACTGATCCAAATGAGCTTAAGTTACCTAATTACAAATAGTTAAACACAGTAAGAACAACTGTGACCACAGATACTTATATAAGCAAAATATGCAATATTGGCATGAAAATAAAAAGTGAGACAGATACTCACATGTGTCCAGCTTTGTTGCAGGCCAATACCAAACCCAATACTACACTAAATGAGCCTATTCCAACCCATTTCAAAGATCTGCAACACCATTATCCATTTCCAATTCCAATTGCATCTCAGTTGACTTTTGTTGACTATTTAACAAAGTGACTTAAACCTTGAATGCAAGCTTATACAAAGCTATCATGAGCTGATACAAGCTTGTTTGAGATGAAATACAAGCTACTGAAAGCTTAACCATAAAAAATTGAGAATGAAATTTGCAACAGTAGCCAGAAACATGGAATTTATCTAAAACTTGGATTGAAAACTCAAAAGCTTAATACAATGACTTGTTAACTTGAAAGTGATACATGGAAACTGAAATTACACCATTTTCATTTAAACTAAGACAATAATCTAAAAAACGACATAAGTAAAATTTTATGAAAACTAACTACTCTTTATCTTGCTTCCTCATGCTTCTTTTTATACTCCCAGTGTCTTCCCTCTCTCTTCTGAATATATCCCAGCACTCACCTCCACCATTGGATGAAAAAAATGTGATCTTGGCCATTGACTCTAATTTGGCGGGAAAACAAGTATTTGACAGTTGTAGGTTGAGTGTGGGAGGGGGGAAGCATTAAATGCACTTGGCAGGTTGTTGAGGAGGGGGGAACAAGGGGAGAGGAAAGGTGAGGAGGGGGGATGGGTTGGTTGGTTTTGCAGGGCTAGATGTTGGGGAAGACACTGAAAAAGGCGGGTAGGGGTTGTTTGGGTGTTTGTTTGACTGGTTTGTTGACCAGAGGTTTAATAATGCAAGGGGTCAAAATGCAGGGGGTCCAAAAGGGTTGGCAGGGTCATATGGGGTTAGTGACAAGGTCCAAAATGGTTTAATAGGTTTAATATGATAGGGACCATATGTGTAAATTCTGAAATTGCAAGGACCTTGGCTGCCAATTCATCAAAGAGGTTTCAAGGGACCAAAAGTGACAATCTCACAAAGTACAAGGACCAAACTTGCCATACTCCAATTCCCAAGGGCCATTTCTGCCAAATTTCAAACTTGAAGGACCAATTTTGACATTTTCTCAAACTTTTGATATTTTTCACCAAAGGACTAATTTTGACAAGTTATGATTTTAAAAGGACCTTTGGTGATTTTTCTTTTGAAATTTTGACTCAGGGACTATTTTTGACAATTTTAGAAACTTTGGGGACTGAAACTGCCAATTATGCAAACTTTGCTCATTTTTCATCTGATTTTAAACATTTTGCATCTGAAACATATAAAATGCAATTTTGAGATATTTTCAGTATTTTGATGCATTTCTGAGCATTTTTAGACGTTTTGCAGTTCAGATAGACCCAAAAATGATGAGTATTTACACACTCATCACTTACCATTGTACATCTGGCTATAAGCCTTAGCCAATGTAGCTGCACTATCACACAGGATAGAAATAGGTGCTATAGGTTTAGGCCACAATGGAATCTCAAGAAGCAAGTTTCTCAACCATTCAGCTTCTTTACCAGCAGCTGCTAAGGCCACAAATTCAGATTCCATTGTTGAACTGGTGATGCAAGTTTGCTTCTTGGACGCCCAAGAAATTGCACCTCCACCAAGTAGGAATACCCAGCCACTGGTAGACGAATTGTCTTCAGTGTTACTGATCCAACTTGCATCAGTGTAACCTTCCAACACTGATGGGTAACCAATATATGAGAGACTATAATCCATAGTTCTCTTCAAATACTTCAGTACCCTCTGAACTGCTTGCCTGTGATGAGCACTAGGATTACTAGTATACCTGCTCAATTTTCCCACTGCAAAACCAATATCAGGTCTTGTACAAGTCATGGCATACATCAGGCAGCCAATTACCCTAGAATACTCAAGTTGAGATACAACCTTGCCATGATTAGGCATCAGCTTCTCACAAGTATCCATATGTGTACTCACTGGAGTACAATCAAAGTAATTGAATTTCCTCAGTACCTTCTCAATATAATGAGACTGAGAGATAGAAATTCTTTTACTTTCATGTTTAATCCTTATACCAAAGATAACATCAGCCTCCCCCATATCCTTCATGGAGAACCTTGATGACAAAAATTCCTTTGTCAGGTCAACCTGATTTTGGTCAGTGCCAAAGATCAACATGTCATCAACATATAGACAAATGATGACTCCTTTACCAGATTCATCAAATTTGCTATATACACATTTGTCAGCTTGGTTAAGAACATAACCACTAGACAAAACCACTTCATCAAATTTTTGATGCCATTGCTTAGGTGCCTGCTTAAGTCCATAGAGAGACTTAATCAGTTTACACACCTTGTTTTCATTGCCAGGCATGATGAAGCCCTAAGGTTGGTTCATGTAAACCTCCTCATCCAATTCACCATTCAAGAAAGCTGTCTTCACATCCATCTGATGAATAACCAGATTGTGAATAGATGCCAAAGCAATCAGCAGTCTTATGGTACTGATACGAGCCACAGGGGCATAAGTATCAAAATAGTCTATCCCTGAATTTTGTTTAAAGCCCTGAATGACTAGTCTAGCCTTGAACTTTTCAATAGTTCCATCTACCTTCATTTTCCTTTTGAAAATCCATTTGCAACCCAAAGGTTTGCAACCAGGAGGTAGATCAACCAACACCCAAGTGTTGTTGCCCATGATGGAATCCATCTCATCATTGATTGCTTCTTTCCATAAAGCAATATCCTGGGACTTCATTGCTTCTTCAAATGTCTTGGGATCATCCTCAACAATGAAGCAATAGGAGTATTGGTCTGAGACCTCATCCCTTGTTCCTTCAACCAAGTATAGTTGAAACTCAGGTCCAAATGACTTTGGAGTCCTGACCCTTTTGCTCTTCCTGACCACAGGTTCAGGTTGTTGAACCACAACCTCATCAGGGACCACTGATGGGTCATCATCAGGGACCTCTGATACACCAGTGTCATGAGTTCCATTAGGAATTGATTCGGCCCCAGACGGTCAAGTTTTGTCACACAAGCTGGCCACTTGTGAATGGTCAACCGTAACAAACTTAAAACAGTCTGGAACCAAATGCAATGAAGATCAGGAGAGTCTAGTGTTTCCCCAGGTCGTTAAGTCCCAACGAGCTGTGCGAGAATAATCAAACGAATAGTGATCGAGAGAATTTGAACGGAAAAGGATTGTGAATTGATTATACCTAAAGAAGAAGTTTATAAATTACAGGGGCTTAAATGCAAATTAAAGAAAATTAAAAACTAAATTATATTAAATAAACGCTATCACTATTTTTAAATTGATGTTTTTGATTTTTCTTTTATAAAATTGAATTAAAAACTACGTGACGTACAAAAGAAATTGTGAAACTGAAGCAATATTAATCCTAAAAATATAAAAATGACATTTTTTACAAACCTAATGATAAGAGAAAATTTAAAAAAAAAGAAAATTATTTTTATGACTATTTATCTAATTATTATTAATTAAAAACTATTTTTACTTATTTAATAATACCCTAAAATACAAGAAAATATGAAATAAAGCTAGAAAAATGAAATTATGACTTAGAAAAATCTAAAATAACTAAATAGAATTTTCAAAACTAATTTTATATTTTTATGATTATTTTTCTATTTTCTATGAATTAAAAACTATTTAAAACTACTTAAATTGCTTAAAAATACAAATTTAACTAAGAAAAATCTGGAAAAATATTTTTTTGACTTTTTATATTTATCTTAACCTAGAAAAAATGAAAACTTATTTTTTTGAAGTTTTTCTGATTTAATTGTATTAAAAGCTAATTAAAAAGTACTAAAAACTGATTTAAATGAAGAAAAATAGCAAACTGAACTAGAAAAATCTAAAAAATTCAAGAAAAGTCTAAAATGATATACTGAATCTAAGAAAAATATAAAAACAGTGGCTTGTGTGTAGGAAATTGAAACTGCAATGCAAAGTGCTTATAAATAAGCACTTGGAATAAGCCAAAGGTGCCAAATGAGCACCAACTGATTACAGAAGCTAAAATATGCTAAAAGGACTCAAAAGCAACTAAATACAACTGGCCTAAACCTCTAAAACACAAGCTACTCAGATTTGATGTTTTAAAATCAAGTGCTAAAACAGTTTCCAGCTACCACTTTGGAGCTTGAAGATAAGCTACTCAATAAGCTGAAACTAAAAACCAGATATTGTAACCTAAAGGAGACCTGGCCAGCTACCTATAAACCAAAAACCAGGCCAAGATAAGCTCTATTGAGCTTTTGACAAGCCCTGCAAGACCCTGTGCAGACTCAGTATTCACCGAGTCATTGCACAGGGCACTTTAGCCCCATTTGACAAGCTAATTTCAAGCTTGTACAAAATTACCAAAAATCAGCAAAAATCATATTAAGAAAATAGACCAACTGAAGTTATAAAACCCAAAGTTTCACTTGATTTGGTCCAGAATTGAATCAATTAAAAATCCCCCAAGGTTGGGTGAAAACTGGACTTTACATTTTTGACTTTTGAGACAATTTTGAAAAGTTGACTATATTGAACTTTAAAACTAGATTTAGTGATTGAAAATGTTATTTGATGATAAACTAAACCTACTGCAAGCTATATCTATGATTTCTAAACACAAAACAAGTTTTTGATTTTTAAAAATCCTAACAGTTAAGCAAATTAAGACAGATTAAGGTGATTTTGACTTAAGCAGTTCCAGGATGCAATTGTATGATCTGAGTGACTCTTATATGCCTAAGTTGGACTAAAGAAACTGGTCTTAACCTATGAACCAATCTTTAACACAGGTAAAGGCTTATAACCAAACAGTACTTAAGGAAATGGACATACAAACTACTTAATAAAGTACTTAGTGCTAATCTATAACAGGTTTACTCTATGATCTAACAACTAAATTAGAGCCTAAAAATGCAATAATGAGGATTGTAACAATCAAATAAGGACTGAACTACTTATGCCATGAGACAAAAATATAAAGGGAATTCAAGAGCATGTTCACATCACTTACAAGTGTGCAGCCATGATGCAGCTTAACTCAGCACCAATCCTACACTAACCTAGTCTAATCCACCCCATCCAAGCTCTGCAACAATCCAATACCATAACCATTTCTATATGAAGTTCCCGTTTGACTTTTGTTGACTGTTTTCAAGATTTGAGTAAATTGAAAAGTAAGCAAGTGCAAACCTTAAACAAGCTATAGAGAAGCTTGACAAGGGTCAATGGAACAGTGGTGCAGCTTTGAGATTAGCTTTTAAGAGCTTGAGATATTTTTTATTTTCAAACTATTTTTCTTATTATGTTGTGACTTTTGATATAAGATGAAAGTGGACTGTGGATACCTTCTGACTCTAACACAATGAACCAACAACCATTAATTTAAGTTGAGAAGCAGGTAAGCTTAAACAATAAAAACTCAAATCCATTACTTTTAAAAATCCGAGTACAAAGAAAGTAAATTACATGAGCTTGAAAACTAAACTGAGATTACACTGAAACTACTAGCTTGAGTTTAATACAAGGAAGATTAAAAGTACAATTTTAGGACTTAATTAAGACTAAAACATTAAAATCGACATTCATGAAAACTAAAAACTAAAAACTACTCCTCTATCTCTCCTTCTCTTGCTTCTTTTATATGTGAAATTCATCCTACTTGACTTCTGAGCTTTTCCCACTTCCTTTTACAGCCATTGGATCATTTGAGGAGATATTGGCCATAGATGAGGTTTTGGCGGGAAAGAGATATATGCAACTGGGGGGTTTGAGTGCAAAGGGGGAAGAAGCATTTAATGTTTCTTGTTGTTTGGTGGAGGTGGAGGGAACATGGAGAGTGGGAGAGTGAGCTGGAGGGATGGTGAAGGCTGGTGTTGCAGGGCAGTGGGTGGGGAAGAAGAAAAGGAGGGAAAAGGTGTTTGTTGACCGGTGTTTGACTTGGATATATTATTGGACAGGGGGTCAAAAAGGAAGGGGGTCCAAAGGGTGTAAATGGCAGGGGGTCATGGGATACAAAGGGTCAAGGTCCAAAGGGTTTAGGTGTTTTAATATCAAGGACCATTTTTGCAATTAACCAAAAACCAAAGACCAAATCTGCCATTTTTCCAAAGTTGTTTCAAGGGTCACTTTTGACAAGTTTCAATAGTACAAGGACCATTTTTGACATTTTCAAACTTCCAAGGACTATTTTTGCCAATTTTGAAACTTGAAGGACCAAACTTGTAATTTCTCAAAACTTTTGATATTTTTCACCAAAGGACTAATTTTGACAACTTATGATTTTAAAAGGACCTTTGGTGACTTTTCTTTTGAAATAAGTGCTCAGGGACTATTTCTGACAACTTTTAAAACTTGGGGGACTGAAACTGCCAATTATGCAAACTTAGCTCATTTTTCATCTGATTTTAAACATTTTGCATCTGAAACATATAAAATGCAATTTTGAGATATTTTCAGTATTTTGATGCATTTCTGAGCATTTTTAAGTGTTTTGCAGTTCAGATTTAACCAAAAATGATGAGTATTTACACACTCATCAATCCCCCACACTAAACTATTGCTAGTCCCTAGCAATCTTTTGAGAAAAACTTAATGGATTTGAATCTCTTTACCAAAAGCCATTACTTCTGGAGTAGCCAAATGTTTCAGTTCAAGTAAGAACTATGGTACACTGATAACCATGTGATTTTGAGCAAACCACCAGCTTCCAACGGATTTGATTTGTCTTTACCAGAAGCCGTTTGCTTCTGGACTAGCCAACTCTTAGATAAATTATCAATATTATCTTTGGTGAGTCGATTACCAATTATGGTTTTTCCACTGCCTTTACCACAAGCCATAAACTTGCGGGCTAGCCAACTCTTCACTAATTAAAGATATGGTGAGCTGAACACCATACAATTTTGGGCAAATTGCAAGCCGTCAACGGATTTGAGATATCTTTACCAAGAGCCGTTTGCTCCTGGATTAGCCAATCCTTTTGTTTATTAGACATGGCGGACTGATAACCATAAGCTGAGTAAGTGCAAAACACTTACTCCAAAAAAAAATTTGGCCAAAAATGGGGGAATTAGGCGGTATAATTACATGATAAAATTCGTGAGAATTCCCCCCCACACTAGAAATGAATATTGCCCTCAATATTCAAAGTACCGGCGGTTAAGCCGAAACATAGAACGTAAAAGGGAAATACTACGGCCATTATTTGAATTTTTTTTTTTTTTTTTTTTTTTTTTTTTTTTTTAGAAAACTTATATACAACAGCGGGGGGCAACTCCCCCACACTAGGGTGGCACACACGGGTGAAAACCCATGTTTAACTACTGTTTTTGATTACCGAGTCGCTAGCTTGACTCGACCCCGAATTAATTGGTTCATGGGGAAGCAAAGTGGAAGAAACAATCTCCATCGGACTTTCATTCAAGATGTTTGGACAAACATTTGAAGCACGTGAAAGATCCACACCGATGAGATATACATAGAACCGGCTCAAAAATGATAAATGAAAATGTCGGGGTCAAAGATAGTGTCTTCATTCCCGAAGGAGTGAAGATGAAGAGAAATCACAAGATATTTGAGGAAAGGAAGAAAGATTTTGATAACAATCAAGATCCATTCTTCATCCTCAAATGTAGACATATCGGGAGGAAGGGTGAGGGTAGTATCATCAATAAGCAAACTCGTATGATAGAGTACACCTTCCTCCGAGCCAATATCATCCTCAAGATCAAAATAGAAATGATCATGTTCCGGAGGAGATATGTCATGAGAGAGTTCACCGGAGAACTCTTTATGAATAGAATCATTCACATGAAGTGAAATTGTGAACTCTTGTTCCATTATGGGCTCACCACTATCCTCGGTCTGAGTATCAAAGAGTGGATTCTCATAAATTAAAGTGAATTCAGAGTCGAATTCAAATAGAGGATTAGTGAGAGTTGTTTTGAATGCTTCAGGAACAAAGTGATCAACATTCTCTATTGGACTGTTGGGATAAGAAGTGAGTAAACGATCATTATCAAGGAGACTTTCAGTCTCTCCCAGATCGGCTTCGAAATCAAAGAGACCATCATCACTTCCCGATGAAAGTGGATTGATGTGAGTGAGTTCATCGGTGAACTCCTCAAGAAGATGATCAGCATCAGACTGTGGGAGTGATGCCTCAACATACTCGATGTTTCCATAAGAAGTACAATCGTCGCTAAAATCGGAGAAAGTTTCAAAATGATCTTTTGAACACTCAAGAGGATAAAGAGAATCACACATATGATCAGAAGTTCCCTGTGACTCTCTCGGGATTGGGACAAGGTTCTCAACACTAGACTTTATGAATTCGTCCGATTCCTTTTTAGGAACAGTGTCAAGATGCTCGTCCCCCATGTTCAGAGAGTGAATGGGAATATCGGGTGTGATAGCAGTTGTTTGAGAATGAATCTCAACTGCTGGGATATCAACTGATGAACTTGATGAATCTTTATAGAATTGAAGGATATCAAGTGTATCCTCATCATCACTGTCATCAGGAATAAAACGAAATTGAGAGCTAGATCTGGCTGCTTTTTCTTTTGCAATTGATTCCCTAATAGATTTTTCAAACGCAATTTGGGAATTTATTTTAGCAGCCTGCTCTTCAGCTAACAATTCTTCCATGGATTTTTGATTTGGATTATCTTGGGAATGTTTACATTCCTTCAAATCTTTCACTAAATCCAAAAGATCAAGGAGAAGATTTTGAGGAAGTGGCTCAGGCTGAGGTGGTGCCTGATTCATTTGGTACTGTAGAGGTTGGTTATGATACGAAGAGTCGTAATTGTTACAAGGAAATGGATTCCTTGTTTGACAATCAGAGCTACAGTGTGGACCTCCACAATACTCACAACAGTAAAACTGATGTGGCTGTGAGTTATATGTGTGGTAGTCATAATTGTTATCCGGAACCTGCTCATAGACAAGCGTGTTTCCCGATTGACAATCAGAACTGGAGTGTGGACCTCCACAGTACTCACAACAGTAAAACTGTTGAGTCTGGACTGGTGAATTGTATGGATATTGGTCATAACCAAAGTTCTGAGCATCACCGGAAAACTGTTCATAGACAAATGTGTTTCCGGATTGACACTCAAATCCTTGGTGAGGACCTCCACAAAATTCACAGCAGTTATGTTGATTATATGAAGATAAGTCGGGCTGTGGTGGGTAATTGGAAAAGTTTGAGGGGTCGTTAAATGAGTTCGGATTAGGATCATAATCAAATGAATTCCTTGAATCACAAAACAAACAACTCCCGTTATGAATATCATTACCACATTGTACACACGTACACCAACGACATGGTGAACCAAAAAGAGGCTCACCACAACCGACACAAGGAATAAATGATTCTATTTGAGAGTTATGAGAAGGAATCGGTTTATTCAAAGAATCAACAAAACCAACATGGTGATCCGAATGACTATCAAGTCTCGAAGAACATTTTGAAAATTCGGAGGTGGGACAGTGGAGTGCTCTGAGAGCTAGCAATTTCCACCACTTCCGTTATGGTCTCCGGTTCTGGTTCTTGAGAAACGTGAAGATTAGGCAAGTCATTCTTGCTAGTCACCGGTCTAAATTCTGCATGATTGCTTCTAACCGTAAATTGTGAAAGTGTAGGATCAATTTTAGACGGCTTAGGAGCAATCGAGGGGTTAGATCTTTGGATAACCGTAGGTTGGACGTATTTAGCACCTCCATTATCAGAGGGAAGTACCTGGTCCTTTGTCACCCCGGTTTCTCATTCCATTTCTCTACGCAGAATTAATGGATCATCACGAACAACACGAATTCTTGACATTTGTGATAAAGTATGAAGTTTTTCAACTTCGTCCCAGAATTCGTCGTAGTCGAGAGATTCCATGAGAATAGAAGAAGTTAGAATCAAATGGATAGAGGGTAAAGGGATAAAGAATCAAAAAGGGTAAGAGGGTAAAGAGGAATATTTTTGGCATTTTTGAAAAACATGTTGTAGAAATAAGAAAGAAAATCTTTTTGGGTTTTTGATTTTTAAGATGTTTTTGGATTTTTGGATTTTTATAAGAAAATATAAATACATATAGATGGTATGAACAAGGAGTGAATATTCAAATCACTAATCTGCTATACGTAAGATAATTAGCACAACTCCCCGGCAGCGGCGCCAAAAATTTGATTCGGCCCCAGACGGTCAAGTTTTGTCACACAAGCTGGCCACTTGTGAATGGTCAACCGTAACAAACTTAAAACAGTCTGGAACCAAATGCAATGAAGATCAGGAGAGTCTAGTGTTTCCCCAGGTCGTTAAGTCCCAACGAGCTGTGCGAGAATAATCAACCGAATAGTGATCGAGAGAATTTGAACGGAAAAGGATTGTGAATTGATTATACCTAAAGAAGAAGTTTATAAATTACAGGGGCTTAAATACAAATTAAAGAAAATTAAAAACTAAATTATATTAAATAAACGCTATTGATGCGTGCCAAACAGTCAAGCTAAATCACGCAAGCCCGCCACTTGTGAATGGCGGACCGTAACCAGCTTAAAACTGCTTCAGCACGAACTCAATGAGGATCTGAGGAGTATAGTGTTTCCCCAGGTCGTTATGTCCCAGCGAGCTGTGCAATGGATTATCAAACGAATAGTGATCGAGGAATTTGAACGAAAAAGGGAATTTGAGATTATTATAACTACAGAGATAACACACAAATACAAAGACTTAAATGCAAATTAAAAAGAAATTAAAAAGATAAAATCTATTAAATAAACGCTATCACTATATTTAAAAATGATGTTTTAGTGTTTTTATAAAACAAAATAACTTAAATAAACTATTTTAACTAAAACGTAAACTTAAATTATCTAAAAACGTGGCCTAAAATGAAAACGTACGTTATGTACGAAAATTACGCTGGAGCGCAAGATAAAACGTAAAATTTGTGAAATAAAAGTCCTACGAATGTAAAAACAATTTTCTTACGTACTAAATGACAAAAGAAAATTTTAGGAAAAAGCGGAATATTTTTTTGAGTTTTATTTTATTTATTACGAATTAAAAACTAATTTACACTAATTAATTAATGAAAAATACTAAAACATTTTATAAAAATCCGAAAATTTTATGAAAACTACTTTATGATGAAAGTAAACTAAGAAAAATATCAAATCTGAAAAAGAAGCTTGGATAAGCAGTTAAATAAGCATAAATGAGATATAAGCTAAACTAAAGGAAACTAAGTTAAATATTTAACTAGTACAAACTAAAACAATAAAGTCCCAAGGGAGAGTTGGTGTTGAGGTTGTGTGTTGGAGCGTGGGCAGAAGGAAGAGGACACAGGTTCGAAACCTGCCTCTTTCCTTTTTGCTTCTTTTTATTTTTAAACTCAACACTACATACTCTTTAAGAACACAGCTAAGTAAAAGTTTAAATAAAGAACTCAGTAGAGCAGTTGGTTGAGGGTGTTGCTGTGTGCGTGGGACTGTAACAGGAACTGAGTTCGAACCTGGCAGTTGCACTTTTCCATTATTATTTTTTTTCTTTTGCCAAACTAAACAAGGGACAAAATAAGGTGTGTGACAGAAATTTAAACTTGCAAAAAGTTACAAAAAAGCTGTAAATAGCTTCATCACAGCAGCTAAGGCAAAACAAATTATGAAAGGGACTGTTTGGCAACGAGGATAACTAAGGGAGCTGTTTGGTTGAATGCTACTTAAGGGACAATAAAAGCTACATTAAGCTTTGGAATAAGCTAGACCTAATGCAAACTAATCTAATATATTGCAAAACTACCTAAGCAACCTAAATCAAGCAAATTAAATAAGCTAATCTAAACAACAATCAACTACCAAATATGCAGATAAGCTAAAAAAAAATTCGAACAAGCTGCTATGCTACTGATGCTACTAAAACAGTCCTAGGGGGCTACTTAGGAGGAAATTTTAAGCAACCTATCCTACACTAACAACTAAAACTAGTTTGAACATAATAAACTCATATAGTGAAGATCCTAAAAAACTAATTTTAAGCTACTATGGGGCTTATAACAAGCTGCTAGGGGACTGTTTGGAGCTACTGTTGGGGCTGCAAACACATAACAGAAAGAAAAAAATGGTACAAGAGCATATTCAAAGGCTATTTAAAAAACTACTCTAAGGCTTTTGTGAAGCATAAAACTACTAGATGTCACTTTAATGATAACAAATACACTTAAACAAAACCATTTTGAGATCTTAAAATGGGTCAAAACTGGAATTTGACCCATGATACATCCAATTCCAAACACCCTTTTGAGGGCAGAAATGATTTTTTAAAAATAACAAAGGCTATGAAACTTGGAAAAACTGTATTGCATACTTGAACTAAAGCTCTTATGAGCTTAAAAGACACCTTTTAATGAGAACATAAACAAGAATTCATAAAATGAAAATCACAATCTTAACTTGCATAAACTTTAAAAATGAAAGTAAAACTGAAAATAGATTGCATTAACTGAAATGAAAAGAGAAGTACATGTAAATTAAATGACGACAAAAGTAAAAGGGTACTAGAACTTGGAAAAAATTCTAGACCGGAACTACAAATTAACTTAAAAACTACTCTCCCAAAGAAAAAGACTGCCGTGTACAATGGCAACAATCTTCTTTATACTTGATAAGCTTAAACTGAAAACATGAATTAAACCAGCTAAGATTAAGTTTTCAAATACTCAATAAGCTCATAAGAAAGCATTAAAAACAGAAAAGGAATTGAGATTGATACTTGAATAAAAGCTGAATTTTCATTAACTGAATGAGATACAAGGGAAATGAAAAATGAGAATACAAACTGATAATAAGCTTAACAGACTCAAAAACCTTTTAAAACTAACAAATACAAATAAAATTTAAGACTAAAAGAAAAACTAACACATTTATACTAAAAAAACGACATGAAGGAACTTTTACAAAAACTAACTACTCTCTAAACTTGCTTCAATCTCTCTCTTTTATACCCCCATCTCTTTCTCTTTCATCTCTGACTAAATCCCATCAAAAATCTCCACCCTTGGATGACTTATGGTCATTTTTGGCCATTCATTGTTTTTGGCGGGAAAGTGATTTTGAGCAGTTGAGATTGAGTGTAGATGTTGGAGGTGCATTTAATGCTATTGGAAGGATGTTGAGGAGGGGGAACAAGAAAGGTGGAAAGGTGAGGAGTAGGAGGGGGGAGATGGGTGTTGCAGGGCTAGTGTTGGGGGAGACACTGAAAAAGGCGGGTAGGGGTTGTTTGGGTGTTTGTTTGACTGGTTAGTTGACCAGAGGTGTTAAATATGCAAGGGGGGGTCAAATGGGGTTAAATGACAGGGGGTCATAATAGGCTTAAGGTCCAAAAAGGTTTAAAAGGTCTTATTAATACAAGGTCTTGTTTGTAAAATCTGAAAGTAAAAGGACCAATGCTGCCATTTCTGCAAATTTGTTCCAAGGGACTAATACTGACAAGCTTCAAAAGTACAGGGACCAAATCTGTCATTTCCCAATTTTCCAGGGGCCATTTCTGCCAAATTTGAAACTTGAAGGGCCATTCTTGTAATTTTCTCAAATTTTTAACATTTTTCACCAAAGGACTAAATTTGACAAGTTATGATTTTAAAAGGACCTTTGATGACTTTTCTTTTGAAATTTTGACTCAGGGACTATTTTTGACAATTTTTGAAAGTTGGGGGACTAAAACTGCAATTTTTGCAAATTTGATATGTTTTTCATCTGATTTTGATATTTTTGCATTTAAAACACATAAAACACTGATTTGTGGTATTTTGATCATTTTGATGTGTTTCTGAGTGTTTTCAGATGATTTTGCAGTTTATTTTGTACAAAAATGATGAGTATTTAGACACTCATCAATCCCCCACACTGAGATATTGCTAGTCCCTAGCAATGATTTGAGAAAACATAATGGATTTTAATCTCTTTACCAAAAGCCATTACTTCTGGAGTAGCCGAATGTTTCAGTTCAAGTAAGAACCATGGTACACCGATAACCATGTGATTTTGAGCAAACCACCAGCTTTCAACGGATTTGATTTTGTCTTTACCAGAAGCCGTACCCTTCTGGACTAGCCAACTCTTAGATAAATTATCAATATTATCTTTGGTGAGCTGATTACCAATTATGGATTTTCCACTGCCTTTACCACAAGCCATAAACTTGCGGGCTAGCCAACTCTTCACTTTTTAGGATATGGTGAGCTGAATACCATACAATTTTGGGCAAATTGCAAGCCATATAAACGGATTTGATATATCTTTACCAAGAGCCGTTTGCTCCTGGATTAGCCAATCCTTTAGTTTATCAAACATGGCGGACTGATAACCAAGATGAGTAAGTGTAGAACACTTACTCCAAAAAAATTTTTGGCCAAAAACGGGGGAATTGGGTAGATAATATATGAAATTCGTGAGAATTCCCCCCCACACTTAGAAATGAATATTGCCCTCAATATTCAAAGTACCGGCGGTTATGCCGAAACAAAGAACGTAAAAGGGAAATATTACGGCCATTATTTAGAAAGTTTTTTTTTTTTTTTTTTTTTTTTTTTTAAACATGTGGGGCATTACCCCCACACTTAGGTGGTAGAAAGGGGTAAGAAGTCAGAAATATGGGTGAAAACCCATATGGTGTGTGCTACTGTTTTTGATTACCGAGTCGCTAGCTTGACTCGACCCCGAATTCATTGGTTCATGGGGAAGTAAAGTGGAAGAAACAATCTCCATCGGACTTTCATTTAAAATGTTTGGACAAACATTTAAAGCACGTGAAAGTTCCACACCGATGAGATATACATAGAAAGACCCAGCTCAAAAATGGTAAGTGAAAATGCCGGGGTCAAAGATAATGTCTTCACTCCCGAAGGAGTTAAGACATGGAGAAGTCACACCGTATGTGAAGAAAAGAAGGAGAATCATGATGATGATCATGACTAAATCCTCATTATCAGAAGGAGAATTCATGATTTTTGGATCATGAATCTCATCAGTGAGGATAGAATCATCATCACATGATGGAAGAGATAAGATAGAATACAGAGGTGGGACAAGTGGTGTGCTCTGAGAGCTAGCAATTTCCACTACTTCCGTGATGGTCTCTGTATCGGCCTCAGACATTTCATCGAAAAGAGGATTTACTTTCTCAAAAGTGTAGTCATTATGAAATTCAAAAAGAGGATTTGAGAAAATCCCGGAAGTAACCTCAGAAATGTCGAGAGAATCACAAAAAGGCAAATCACAATCACTATCGGATATATCCTCAGACTCACTTGGGATAGGGACAAGATCCTCAACACTAGATGATTCCGTTTCCGAAATAGTGCTGAGATGATCATCCTCCATTATGAGAGAGTCTTTGGAAGCAATAAAAGGTAAGATAGGTGTGATAGCAATAGACTGAGGGAGTTGAGAAATAAGATCGTTCAATTGAGTAACACTCTCCTCGTCGTCCTCATAGTATTCCTTCATTTGAATACTATCCTCATCATCATCGTCATCATATCGAATTCTTATATTCATCTGCTGAAGCTTACACACCATTCTTTTCATTTGCAGTTTCTTTCGAATGCGTATTTCTTCAGAACTTTGAGGAAGATTACACTCCTCGTAATCATTGAAATGATGTGAAGGCTCGGAAGTCTGATGACTGATGGAATACTGTGGGGGTTGGAAATTGTCAAAACCGGGAGAATTGGAATTTTGAAAATTTTGATTCATCGGTTGACATTCAAAAGTCGCATGAGGACCCCCACAATTCTCACAACAGAGATAATTGGGAAAATAACTTTCACCAAAGTTCTGATTGTAACATGGTTCCGGCTCATAGACAAGCGGGACCTGTGGTGGACAATCAAAACCGTAATGAGAATCATTCCCACAATACTCGCATGAGTAGGATTCGTATTGGGGCTGTGGAGGTAGGTAGGAAAAATCGGGTGTTTCATTATTTGAAATGGGATCGGGATTATTGACAAACTTGTCTCCGAAACCCACATTGGTACATCGCCGACAATTTCCACCGTTAAATGGACCTCCACACCAGGAACATGTCAAATACCATGACATAAAGAATTAAACGGATAAGAGGGATAAGAGATGAAGAATTAAACGGTTATAGAGGATAAGGAATGGAGAATTAAACAGGTTTGAGGACAAAGAAATGTAGAATTAAACAGATTAGAGGATAAAGGATGGATATTTTTGGATTTTTTTGAAAAATATGTTGCAAAAACAAAATGAAAATCTTTTTGGATTTTTGATTTTTATAAGAAAATATAAATACATACAGATGGTATAGACAAAGAGTGAATATCCAAATTACTAATCTGCTAAACGGAAGATAATCAGCACAGCTCCCCGGCAGCGGCGCCAAAAATTTGATGCGTGCCAAACAGTCAAGCTAAATCACGCAAGCCCGCCACTTGTGAATGGCGGACCGTAACCAGCTTAAAACTGCTTCAGCACGAACTCAATGAGGATCTGAGGAGTATAGTGTTTCCCCGGGTCGTTATGTCCCAGCGAGCTGTGCAATGGATTATCAAACGAATAGTGATCGAGGAATTTGAACGAAAAAGGGAATTTGAGATTATTATAACTACAGAGATAACACACAAATACAAAGACTTAAATGCAAATTAAAAAGAAATTAAAAAGATAAAATCTATTAAATAAACGCTATCACTATATTTAAAAATGATGTTTTAGTGATTTTATAAAACAAAATAACTTAAATAAACTATTTTAACTAAAACGTAAACTTAAATTATCTAAAAACGTGGCCTAAAATGAAAACGTACGTTATGTACGAAAATTACGCTGGAGCGCAAGATAAAACGTAAAATTTGTGAAATAAAAGTCCTACGAATGTAAAAACAATTTTCTTACGTACTAAATGACAAAAGAAAATTTTAGGAAAAAGCGGAATATTTTTTTGAGTTTTATTTTATTTATTACGAATTAAAAACTAATTTACACTAATTAATTAATGAAAAATACTAAAACATTTTATAAAAATCCGAAAATTTTATGAAAACTACTTTATGATGAAAGTAAACTAAGAAAAATATCAAATCTGAAAAAGAAGCTTGGATAAGCAGTTAAATAAGCATAAATGAGATATAAGCTAAACTAAAGGAAACTAAGTTAAATATTTAACTAGTACAAACTAAAACAATAAAGTCCCAAGGGAGAGTTGGTGTTGAGGTTGTGTGTTGGAGCGTGGGCAGAAGGAAGAGGACACAGGTTCGAAACCTGCCTCTTTCCTTTTTGCTTCTTTTTATTTTTAAACTCAACACTACATACTCTTTAAGAACACAGCTAAGTAAAAGTTTAAATAAAGAACTCAGTAGAGCAGTTGGTTGAGGGTGTTGCTGTGTGCGTGGGACTGTAACAGGAACTGAGTTCGAACCTGGCAGTTGCACTTTTCCATTATTATTTTTTTTCTTTTGCCAAACTAAACAAGGGACAAAATAAGGTGTGTGACAGAAATTTAAACTTGCAAAAAGTTACAAAAAAGCTGTAAATAGCTTCATCACAGCAGCTAAGGCAAAACAAATTATGAAAGGGACTGTTTGGCAACGAGGATAACTAAGGGAGCTGTTTGGTTGAATGCTACTTAAGGGACAATAAAAGCTACATTAAGCTTTGGAATAAGCTAGACCTAATGCAAACTAATCTAATATATTGCAAAACTACCTAAGCAACCTAAATCAAGCAAATTAAATAAGCTAATCTAAACAACAATCAACTACCAAATATGCAGATAAGCTAAAAAAAAATTCGAACAAGCTGCTATGCTACTGATGCTACTAAAACAGTCCTAGGGGGCTACTTAGGAGGAAATTTTAAGCAACCTATCCTACACTAACAACTAAAACTAGTTTGAACATAATAAACTCATATAGTGAAGATCCTAAAAAACTAATTTTAAGCTACTATGGGGCTTATAACAAGCTGCTAGGGGACTGTTTGGAGCTACTGTTGGGGCTGCAAACACATAACAGAAAGAAAAAAATGGTACAAGAGCATATTCAAAGGCTATTTAAAAAACTACTCTAAGGCTTTTGTGAAGCATAAAACTACTAGATGTCACTTTAATGATAACAAATACACTTAAACAAAACCATTTTGAGATCTTAAAATGGGTCAAAACTGGAATTTGACCCATGATACATCCAATTCCAAACACCCTTTTGAGGGCAGAAATGATTTTTTAAAAATAACAAAGGCTATGAAACTTGGAAAAACTGTATTGCATACTTGAACTAAAGCTCTTATGAGCTTAAAAGACACCTTTTAATGAGAACATAAACAAGAATTCATAAAATGAAAATCACAATCTTAACTTGCATAAACTTTAAAAATGAAAGTAAAACTGAAAATAGATTGCATTAACTGAAATGAAAAGAGAAGTACATGTAAATTAAATGACGACAAAAGTAAAAGGGTACTAGAACTTGGAAAAAATTCTAGACCGGAACTACAAATTAACTTAAAAACTACTCTCCCAAAGAAAAAGACTGCCGTGTACAATGGCAACAATCTTCTTTATACTTGATAAGCTTAAACTGAAAACATGAATTAAACCAGCTAAGATTAAGTTTTCAAATACTCAATAAGCTCATAAGAAAGCATTAAAAACAGAAAAGGAATTGAGATTGATACTTGAATAAAAGCTGAATTTTCATTAACTGAATGAGATACAAGGGAAATGAAAAATGAGAATACAAACTGATAATAAGCTTAACAGACTCAAGAACCTTTTAAAACTAACAAATACAAATAAAATTTAAGACTAAAAGAAAAACTAACACATTTATACTAAAAAAACGACATGAAGGAACTTTTACAAAAACTAACTACTCTCTAAACTTGCTTCAATCTCTCTCTCTTTTATACCCCCATCTCTTTCTCTTTCATCTCTGACTAAATCCCATCAAAAATCTCCACCCTTGGATGACTTAGGGTCATTTTTGGCCATTCATTGTTTTTGGCGGGAAGGTGATTTTGAGCAGTTGAGATTGAGTATAGATGTTGGAGGTGCATTTAATGCTATTGGAAGGATGTTGAGGAGGGGGGAACAAGAAAGGTGGAAAGGTGAGGAGTAGGAGGGGGAGATGGGTGTTGCAGGGCTAGTGTTGGGGGAGACACTGAAAAAGGCGGGTAGGGGTTGTTTGGGTGTTTGTTTGACTGGTTAGTTGACCAGAGGTGTTAAATATGCAAGGGGGGGGTCAAATGGGGTTAAATGACAGGGGGTCATAATAGGCTTAAGGTCCAAAAAGGTTTAAAAGGTCTTATTAATACAAGGTCTTGTTTGTAAAATCTGAAAGTAAAAGGACCAATGCTGCCATTTCTGCAAATTTGTTCCAAGGGACTAATACTGACAAGCTTCAAAAGTACAGGGACCAAATCTGTCATTTCCCAATTTTCCAGGGGCCATTTCTGCCAAATTTGAAACTTGAAGGGCCATTCTTGTAATTTTCTCAAATTTTTAACATTTTTCACCAAAGGACTAAATTTGACAAGTTATGATTTTAAAAGGACCTTTGATGACTTTTCTTTTGAAATTTTGACTCAGGGACTATTTTTGACAATTTTTGAAAGTTGGGGGACTAAAACTGCAATTTTTGCAAATTTGATATGTTTTTCATCTTATTTTGATATTTTTGCATTTAAAACACATAAAACACTGATTTGTGGTATTTTGATCATTTTGATGTGTTTCTGAGTGTTTTCAGATGATTTTGCAGTTTATTTTGTACGAAAATGATGAGTATTTAGACACTCATCAGCTATCACTATTTTTAAATTGATGTTTTTGATTTTTCTTTTATAAAATTGAATTAAAAACTACGTGACGTACAAAAGAAATTGTGAAACTGAAGCAATATTAATCCTAAAAATATAAAAATGACATTTTTTACAAACCTAATGATAAGAGAAAATTTTAAAAAAAAAAGAAAATTATTTTTATGACTATTTATCTAATTATTATTAATTAAAAACTATTTTTACTTATTTAATAATACCCTAAAATACAAGAAAATATGAAATAAAGCTAGAAAAATGAAATTATGACTTAGAAAAATCTAAAATAACTAAAGAGAATTTTCAAAAGTAATTTTATATTTTTCTGATTATTTTTCTATTTTCTATGAATTAAAAACTATTTAAAACTACTTAAATTGCTTAAAAATACAAATTTAACTAAGAAAAATCTGGAAAAATATTTTTTTGACTTTTTATATTTATCTTAACCTAGGAAAAATGAAAACTTGTTTTTTTGAAGTTTTTCTGATTTAATTGTATTAAAAGCTAATTAAAAAGTACTAAAAACTGATTTAAATGAAGAAAAATAGCAAACTGAACTAGAAAAATCTGAAAAATTCAAGAAAAGTCTAAAATGATATACTGAATCTAAGAAAAATATAAAAACAGTGGCTTGTGTGTAGGAAATTGAAACTGCAATGCAAAGTGCTTATAAATAAGCACTTGGAATAAGCCAAAGGTGCCAAATGAGCACCAACTGATTACAGAAGCTAAAATATGCTAAAAGGACTCAAAAGCAACTAAATACAACTGGCCTAAACCTCTAAAACACAAGCTACTCAGATTTGATGTTTTAAAATCAAGTGCTAAAACAGTTTCCAGCTACCACTTTGGAGCTTGAAGATAAGCTACTCAATAAGATGAAACTAAAAACCAGATATTGTAACCTAAAGGAGACCTGGCCAGCTACCTATAAACCAAAAACCAGGCCAAGATAAGCTCTATTGAGCTTTTGACAAGCCCTGCAAGACCCTGTGCAGACTCAGTATTCACCGAATCATTGCACAGGGCACTTTAGCCCCATTTGACAAGCTAATTTCAAGCTTGTACAAAATTACCAAAAATCAGCAAAAATCATATTAAGAAAATAGACCAACTGAAGTTATAAAACCCAAAGTTTCACTTGATTTGGTCCAGAATTGAATCAATTAAAAATCCCCCAAGGTTGGGTGAAAACTGGACTTTACATTTTTGACTTTTGAGACAATTTTGAAAAGTTGACTATATTGAACTTTAAAACTAGATTTAGTGATTGAAAATGTTATTTGATGATAAACTAAACCTACTGCAAGCTATATCTATGATTTCTAAACACAAAACAAGTTTTTGATTTTTAAAAATCCTAACAGTTAAGCAAATTAAGACAGATTAAGGTGATTTTGACTTAAGCAGTTCCAGGATGCAATTGTATGATCTGAGTGACTCTTATATGCCTAAGTTGGACTAAAGAAACTGGTCTTAACCTATGAACCAATCTTTAACACAGGTAAAGGCTTATAACCAAACAGTACTTAAGGAAATGGACATACAAACTACTTAATAAAGTACTTAGTGCTAATCTATAACAGGTTTACTCTATGATCTAACAACTAAATTAAAGCCTAAAAATGCAATAATGAGGATTGTAACAATCAAATAAGGACTGAACTACTTATGCCATGAGACAGAAATATAAAGGGAATTCAAGAGCATGTTCACATCACTTACAAGTGTGCAGCCATGATGCAGCTTAACTCAGCACCAATCCTACACTAACCTAGTCTAATCCACCCCATCCAAGCTCTGCAACAATCCAATACCATAACCATTTCTATATGAAGTTCCCGTTTGACTTTTGTTGACTTTTTTCAAGATTTGAGTAAATTGAAAAGTAAGCAAGTGAAAACCTTAAACAAGCTATAGAGAAGCTTGACAAGGGTCAATGGAACAGTGGTGCAGCTTTGAGATTAGCTTTTAAGAGCTTGAGATATTTTTTATTTTCAAACTATTTTTCTTATTATGTTGTGACTTTTGATATAAGATGAAAGTGGACTGTGGATACCTTCTGACTCTAACACAATGAACCAACAACCATTAATTTAAGTTGAGAAGCAGGTAAGCTTAAACAATATAAACTCAAATCCATTACTTTTAAAAATCCGAGTACAAAGAAAGTAAATTACATGAGCTTGAAAACTAAACTGAGATTACACTGAAACTACTAGCTTGAGTTTAATACAAGGAAGATTAAAAGTACAATTTTAGGACTTAATTAAGACTAAAACATTAAAATCGACATTCATGAAAACTAAAAACTAAAAACTACTCCTCTATCTCTCCTTCTCTTGCTTCTTTTATATGTGAAATTCATCCTACTTGACTTCTGAGCTTTTCCCACTTCCTTTTACAGCCATTGGATCATTTGAGGAGATATTGGCCATAGATGAGGTTTTGGCGGGAAAGAGATATATGCAACTGGGGGGTTTGAGTGCAAAGGGGGAAGAAGCATTTAATGTTTCTTGTTGTTTGGTGGAGGTGGAGGGAACATGGAGAGTGGGAGAGTGAGCTGGAGGGATGGTGAAGGCTGGTGTTGCAGGGCAGTGGGTGGGGAAGAAGAAAAGGAGGGAAAAGGTGTTTGTTGACCGGTGTTTGACTTGGATATATTATTGGACAGGGGGTCAAAAAGGAAGGGGGTCCAAAGGGTGTAAATGGCAGGGGGTCATGGGATACAAAGGGTCAAGGTCCAAAGGGTTTAGGTGTTTTAATATCAAGGACCATTTTTGCAATTAACCAAAAACCAAAGACCAAATCTGCCATTTTTCCAAAGTTGTTTCAAGTGTCACTTTTGACAAGTTTCAATAGTACAAGGACCATTTTTGACATTTTCAAACTTCCAAGGACTATTTTTGCCAATTTTGAAACTTGAAGGACCAAACTTGTAATTTCTCAAAACTTTTGATATTTTTCACCAAAGGACTAATTTTGACAACTTATGATTTTAAAAGGACCTTTGGTGACTTTTCTTTTGAAATAAGTGCTCAGGGACTATTTCTGACAACTTTTGAAACTTGGGGGACTGAAACTGCCAATTATGCAAACTTAGCTCATTTTTCATCTGATTTTAAACATTTTGCATCTGAAACATATAAAATGCAATTTTGAGATATTTTCAGTATTTTGATGCATTTCTGAGCATTTTTAAGTGTTTTGCAGTTCAGATTTAACCAAAAATGATGAGTATTTACACACTCATCAGGAATCCTTTGACTTGGTCTAGGGACTGATGAGAATCTATTCTCATCAAAGTCTGCATCCCTTGATTCAATTATAGAGTTAATTGAAATATATTCATTAGGTTCAATAACATAGAACCTAAAAGCCTTGGAATGCTCAGCATATCCAACAAAGATGCAGTCAATGCCTCTTTCACCCAAAGTTTTCATCTTTGGATCAGGGAGTCTTACAACAGCCCTACAACCCCAAACCTTGAGATAGTTCAGGTTGGGTTTCCTTTTAGTCCAGAGTTCATAAGGGGTAACCTTGTTCCTTTTGTTAGGAACCCTATTTAATAAATAGCAAGCTGTTAATATAACTTCACCCCAGAACCCTTGACTCAGTCCTAAATAAGACAACATGGAATTAACCATCTCCTTCAGCACCCTGTTTTTCCTTTCAGAAATACCATTTTGCTAAGGAGTATAAGGGGCATTCGTTTCATGGATAATTCCAACAGACTGAAAATACAGAGTATCCATGTACTCACCTCCCTATCAGTCTTTAATCTTTTGATCAAAGACCCAAGTTGTAATTCAACTTCAGTTTTAAACACTTTGAATTTATCTAATGCTTCATCCTTGGTATGTAAAAGATAGACATAACAAAATCTAGAAGCATCATCAATAAATGTCACAAAGTACTTCTTATTCCCCAAAGAATGAGTGGCATACAAATCACACAGGTCACTGTGTATAAGCTCCAAGACCTTAGTCTCAGGACTAACACTTTGAAAAGGTTTCTTGGTTATCTTGGTCAACATGCAAGTTTTACACTTTTCAGTGTCTATGTCAAATGTTGGGATTAAACCATCCCTAGACATATCTTGCATTTTTTTATGGCTAAGTCTTGCATGCCATAGGGTAGAGTCAGTGTCAGTGGTGGTCACAAATGCTGAATTAACACTGTCAGTAGAAATATTAAGCCTGGACATTTGATTACATAAATAACCAAAACCAATAAAAACACCATGCTTAGAAAGCACAAATTTATCAGATTCAATAACTTGTTTATATCCATGATTATTCAGAACACTACTTGAAACCAAGTTTTTCCTTATATCAGGAACATAAATAACATTAAACAAAGTTACAATCTTTCCAGAACTAAACCTAAGATCTACACAACCATGACCATGCACCTGCACCAAGGCTGTTGACTCATTTCCCATGTGAAGAATAGAACCATCATTCAGTGACTCATAAGTCTTGAACCAGCTTCTATCTTTGCACACATGAACTGTTGCACCAGAGTCAACCCACCACGCAACATCATCATCCTTTCAGTAAGTTGGAAGAACCACCACTCCCTGAACCATTAGTGCCTGATCCATTGGCTTTACCACCAACTTTAACACCCTTGCAGTCCCTTTTAATGTGACCAGTTTTGCCACATTTCCAACAAGTAGGTGTTGCCTTCTTGTTAGGATCTGCCCTTGTGTTGTCATGATATTTGTGTTTGCCGTTGTTGTCATTGTACCTGGTGGAGTTGTTATGCTCCACCATATTGACAACAGATGGTCCAGCAGTATTGCTACCCTTTGGCTTGTCATTATCCTGCACCTTGAGAGATTCCTCAATGTGCAGATGACTGTCCAACTCAACCAGAGTTAATTCCTCTTTCTTATGTTTCAAGGTATGCTTGAAATCTTTCCAAGAAGGAGGAAGTTTATCAATAACACAAGAGACTTGAATAGCCTCATCCATGTGCATATTGTGTTGTGTAAACCTTCCAAGTATTCCAAGAAGTTCATTGTATTGTTCCATAACTGGTCTTGAATTAGTCATTTTGTAATTTGTGAAATTACTAACAAGGAACTTCTTACTTGATGCATCCTCAGCCATATATTTGGCATCCAAGGAATCCCACAGTTCTTTGGAAGATTCAAAGTTCTGATAAATATCAAACAGAGAATCAGACATACCATTGAGAATAAGACCTCTGCATATGTAGTCATCATTCTCCCATTTGCTCCTCCTCCTGATCTGCTCCACGGTAGCATCATCCCCATCATCAGGAATAGGTGTAGTTAGCACATACACCACACTCATGCTTGACAGCAAGAAGTGCATCTTCTTCTGCCACCTCCTAAAGTCCACCCCTTCAAACTTATCAAGCTTGGCAAAGTTTGAAGCCATGTGTTTCATTGCAGCAGCAGCCATTGATTATCACAAAATAGTTTACTTTGATTGTTGGGGTTTAGGTCCCAGAACAGGGTAAGATAATCAATTCAGCAGAAAAAAGCAATAAGTCAGCAAAAACAAATACCACTAGGTGGTTACTGGATATCACTTGGAATCGTGTGATCACTTTTCAAAGTAAACTATTCGACCCTAATGCCTGGGTTACACGAATATCTACTTGGGATAAGACCAAATGCAGTTATGGAATTAGGCACAATTCTATAACTCTTGCGCTAATAAGTGTTAATGGTTTTCTGTATTTCTATCATGCATAATTAGATCTCCTATTTATAGGAGGTTACTCTGAGCTATTCAAATGGAATTATGAGAATTAATCGGCCCATTAATCTCCTCATAATTATCCTCATTATAGCCGTTAGTGGTTACATGACCAATTAAACGTGTCATTATGCATTTGTAACTGCCACTTGAATAGGTCAAAGCCGTTACAAGCAGTACTTTCATAGTGCTATCAGTGGATACACTGTTTCAGTGGAAACACTGCTTCAGTGGAAACACTACTTATCAGTGGAAACACTGCTTATCAGTGGAAACCACAAGCAGTACTTTCTACTAGCACTACCAATACAAACCACTATAAGAGTCAGGGTGTTCATGGACCTTATGGGTGTACACTCCGTACCTCCTAACCCATTACAAGGTATGAACTAATCCCACAAGTTCACTAAATTTTCCAACATTATGAACTTATATACTAGTGTTTCTTTTTTACTTGGTGATCCACTTATTTCTCTTAAATACTTTGTATCGCCAAGGAAGGGAAGGTTGTCCTCCCCAAGCAGTCGCAGCAACAAAAAAGAACCCACTTGTTTCTAAAGGTCATTTAATCCCCCTTTTTGTGTTGGTTGGGTGGTAACGAAATTAGTTTTGTTTAGGAGTGTGTAGGAGGTGTTGGTTTTATGGATATAAATTAGTAGACGTGAGTTAGGATCGAACTCGAGACTATGGGATTGCACACTTTACGTATGAGAATTTAAAGTTAAATAATTAAATATAAATGTTGTATTTATTTATTTATTAAACGAAATAACTAACGGACGTTAAGTAATTAATGTAATGGACTAACGGGCGTTAAAGGTATTTGGAAAAGGACTTAATTGCAAAAGTTGGGAAGGTTCCGGAATCCCTATGGGATATCCAAACCGATCGGCCAAGGAGAGAAAGAAGGAAACAAACCCAACTTGTTCACCAAGTTTGCTTGGGTATATAAACAAGGCTAGGGGTTTTATTTTTCCATCTCTTGTGCTCATTAGCTAAACCCTAAAAATTGTTTTGTGTGTGTTTTTCTTCTCCAAACCGGTCGAACACCTTTGTGGGTGTCGATCCATTACTTTTCCACAAACCAAGTTATTTTGTTTGATAAAACTAGCATTACTTTAATTCGGTTTAGTACGTGTGTACAAGAACATAGTAATAACATACTTTTGTTATTATCTTGGATTGAATTACAAAACGGTAAGGGGTAATTCACATAATCCTATAAACCCTAATTAGGGTTCATCCCAATTGCTAGTTTGTGGATTTGATTCTTGTTCGGCTAGAATCAATAAAAGGTACGCATATTCTTTTATGTTAATTAATTGTTCATTAATAAATCCTATACGCTTCCGCTTGAATACTTTGATGTTTTGTAGTTATTTATTTGAATGTCATGTTATATAATTCCAACAGGAGGTATATTGTGGGGGTATGTAACTATGTATAAAGAGGGATATTTTTTATGTGTTTGGTTACGTGGTGATCACTACGCTTTTAAAAGTGGTGGTAAGGTGTGTTGAAATACTAATGTGGCGATGAAGTGGAGGGGGTGGTTGCCATGCCTAGATTGTGTCCTTGTAGGTGTCTCCATTTCATGCCAACTCATTAAAGTATTAGCCATTAGGAAATGGAAGTCACAACAATATGTTTGACCATTGAAGAATCAGTCAGGACTCGCCATCGGTTGACTCTTCGTTGAGATGGAAAAGAATTGACGCATTTATAATCAATGCCCTTATATCCTTTTTTGTGTTCCTGAAACTATGAAACCAAACATAACTTTGACCTGTTAGCAACAATAGGTAAACCAAATTGACCAAATTTTCATGTGACTGTATTCAAATTGACCTGCCAGTTGTGCTAAAGTTCCCTGTTTGGAACCAAAGCAAGAGACAGGTCTACACAAAGAAAGGTTTTAGTAGCATGCAATTTAAGAAGCCGTAACAGTTTTCAGCACACAACAATACAAACCGATTCAAAGCCTTCTAAAAGATTACTTGTTCCATCCCTACAACTTAGACTAGAAACTTCAAAGAGACGCTGAGGAGCCTTCGGAGGAAAACTTGATGGAGATGCTGTTAACGCAATGCCTTTCATCTGTAGGTGTCTTGAACCCTTCGCCTTTAAACACATGGCCTAAGTGCCCTCCACAAGCTGTGCAAGTGATTTCGGTCCTCCTTCCATCTGGGTCCGGCTGCAAAATCAAGCAAATTTGAACTTGTAAAACACATAAGCAAGTAAATATAAAATTTTTATGCGACAAGGTAATAAGCTTAAAACATGGAAAATGTTGCAAGAGTAATGAATCTCACAGTGCGGGTGATTGTTCCAGGGAGACCTTCATAAAAAGCAGGCCAACCGCAGTCAGAGTTGAATTTGGTGGTTGATTTGTAGAGTGGTGTTCCACAACCAGCACAGGTGTATATACCATCAGAGAAATGCTTGTCATATTCACCTGTGCCTTTTGGCCTGTAGTTATAACCCAAATATTAGAACCCGCAGTCTTCACTCAGACCATTTAATATGGGTCGATTTGTGTCACGCCGCTTCAAAATTTTGTCTATTTACTATGCCAGGTCCTATGGGGTGTGTGTGAATAAAGTCCAATGGATTGATGCTGAATATCACACGCTAAAACATTCAACTTGAAGCTTATTTTATTTATGAAGTCCAAAAAACTAATTTTTGGCAGATGTAAACAGCTATACAAATGAAAACGAATCTATATTGACATCAAAAGTAAAATAAATTAAACATTGTAAGTTATATCCATGTTATATATATTCTCAAGTTTGTGCAATATCGATTAGAGGGGTAATTAGAACTGCACACCAGTAACACATATATAACGAAATACAGAACAAACATAAGACATGGTTTTTCTAAAGAGCTTCTGTTTATTAGCTTATCAGCATATGAGCTACGTAAGCTCTTTAATATAAGCTCATTTGATAGAGCAACTTACTTGGCACAGAATATTGTTAAGCTAAAAGTTGTTTAGATACTCAAAAGTCAAAACAGCTTCTTGTGTTCTGATTATGCAATAAGCTTACCCAAACACCCCCCAAAAAACATGAGATACACTTTGACTTCTGAAAAATTAGACCATTCCCGTCCAAAAGTACATGATCGGTTAGTTGTTCAATATTAGATCCTAATACTTCATGGCAATCGAGACATCTCTAGTTTCCAAATAGGCATAGAGAAGCTCTGCATTGACTATTGGAGACAAACATTCATACTTACAAGTTACAACTAGGGTTTTGGTCTTTAAATAGCAACAAACTTTTTCCAAAGTCCCATTTTGGTACGTAAACTACAAAATGTCCCATAAAATTTTATGAACTTTCCAAAAGTGTTCAAATATGCACATTTTGGTGATACAAATATGACACTTGCACAATTTTGTAGTTCATGTAAAACAACCGGACTTCGAATAAAGTTAGTTGCTATTAAACGGCCTAAACCCTTGCAAGTTGCAACTAAACAAAATACACAAAATTGTATGCAAAAAAGTGCAATTAATACCAATAGAAATTGTAGAGTCTACAACATAAAGAAGCCCCAGTTGACTTTGCAGTCATATTTGATAAATCCTGACGAAATAGTGTGTGCTAAATTGCAATAAACATTATGTCAATTTAGAGTCTATATATGTTGCATAAATATAAATACACACAAATTCCTGTTAAATTTAAGTCAATAAAAAACCCTTGAAGTAATATATGATAGCTACAAGTTGTGAATAACTCAAGTATGTAAAAAGGAAACAATTAATAATAAGATGAATAAAGTAAAAATGGACATACTCAGTTCCTTTGTTACGAAGGATGCGGAATTGTTCAGGAGATAGAACTGCACGCCATTCTTCCTCTGATTTCACTACCGAACTCATTCTTATAAACTAGACTAGATGGATGAGCTAAGTTTAGATGATCTGGTGATCAAAAGGATATGTATAAATATTAAATAAGAAACGTGGGTAGGTGTTAGAAGATGAACCTAGCCGCAGACGTGGTTCTTGGGAGGGCTTTTATGACTTTTTATTTTTTACCACTTTATTTAAACTTCCGTTGTTGGTTTTTACTTTTTGACATGGTAAATTTTATGACTTTATTATTTAAGGGGAAAATGAAAAAAAAAAAAAAAAAATTCATTGAACTTGAATACTTCAACTATTTTTTTTTTTTTTTTTTCGTTGTAACACAAACCTTTTGAATTTGTGTTATTGTATGTATCCGGTCAAGCTAAGCGTTACATAGTTAGTCCTTTATATTAACGGTCGTTACTAAATAACTTAAAATTTCGTTTTCTTTCGTTTTTATACCTTTTTGTCCGTTTTCTTTTTTTTTTTTTTTACATTTTCGTCTGTTTTTTTTACGTTTTCTTACGTTTTCATCCGTTTTTATATGTTTTCGTCCGCTTTCTTACGTTTTCATCCGTTTTTATAAGTTTTTGTCTGTTTTATACATTTGTATCCGTTTTTAAACATTTTCGTCCGTTTTTACACGTAACCGTTCGTTATTATACATTTTCATTCGTTTTTATACGCTTCATTACGTTTTCGTCTGTCTTTATACGTTTTTGTTTGTTTTCTTACGTTTTCGTCTGTTTTTATACGTTTTAGTCCGTTTGCTTACGTTTTCGTCTGTTTTTATATGTTTTCGTCCGTTTCTATACGTTTTCGTCCGTTTTCCTACGTGTTCATCCGTTTTCAAAGGTTTTCGTCTGTTTTCTTATGTTTTTTTTACGTTTTCATTTGTTTCTATACGTCTTCATCCATTTTTATACAATTTCGTTCATTTTTATACGTTTTTCCATTTTCAAATTTTAAAATATTAGATTTACTTTAATGATAATTACTCAACCATCTTGAGGATAATCATGCAATAACTTAAATATTTTATTTGAGATTCACTTTAATGTGTATATTTGACAAACTTTTATTTTCTAATTTTGTGTCAGTACTAAAATCTATGCCGTTATTGAGGGTTTAAACATATGAGTCATGGTATGGATTTTGAAATCCTATTGTTATTGAGGGTATAAGGTTTGAATGCGGTTTAGGGCCCGTTTGGTTTCTTAATGGTATTTGAAGTAGGTATAGGTATGCACGAAAAAAATGACATATAAAATATATAATTACATTAGAGATTATAAGAGTTTTATAATTTGTTCTTAAAATTAATTGTTCGATTAATAGTAAAATAATAGAAAAGATTGATAGCATTAAAGAGGATGCATAAAATTTGTGACATAGAATCAAGGACTATCAAAGAGCTTCTGAATCTGACTATGATGATGAGGAATCACATTTTAAAGATTTTTCCATTACTCTACACCTATAGATATATACCAAGCAATATATTATGTGTATGATTAGATTTTTTCATACCAAACCAGCATAACAAACACACTTTTAATATTTATAGAGTTGTAAAAGCTAGAAGTTATGTGGATCATTTGTTTTGAACAAAACTATGTTTTATCCTTTTATTTTCAGAAAAATATGGTATTAGTTCTTTTGATCTAGTCAAAATTGTAAACGACTTAATTGTCATATTTAATGGTTTTAGATAAATTATATTTTTTGCCTAAGAAAAAGTATTTTGTTATATTATTAAAATAATCTTACCATAAGAGGTTTTTTGTACTGCTTAAAAAAAAAAAAAAAAAAAAAAAAAAACTCCTTTTGTAACTAATTTTTACTCATATTTGAGATTTTATATATTTAAAACTAAAAAAAATAAAATAATAAGTTAATACATCTTCTATTACTATTTATTAATAATTATTAAAATAAAATTTAAGAATATATTATTTACACATTAAAATTGGATGTTACATTAGTAAAATATAACTAATATAATGAATTTAACATGTTTATATTTTAAATTAATAATTTTTTAAGTTTGCATATAACACAATCTGACGACATAAATACACAATCTTTAAAAACTATCATCCGTTATAAAAGTTCGTTAAACAATATTCGTCAAAAAAATATAAAATCAAAAAATTATTAAACAATATTCGCCTTCAAACCGCCTCCTTTGCGCCGGTGACATGCTAGTTAGTCTAAGGGTGTGTTTCTTTTTTTCCTTAGTTAAGGGATTAAGTCCACAAAACCATTAAATATTATTTTATTTTTAAGTATGGCTCATTATTTCCTTTAGTTGGTCTGTATCTCCAAAACATGAATTTTAATAAGGAAAAAAAATAGAGAAAAGTACCAAAAAGTGCCAAAATCTTTTTGGTAGTCCCTTTTGTGGTCAAATTTTTCTTCAATCTCCAAAATGGTCATGCGCAGCTCCACCAAAAATGTGACACGTGTCATAAGGAAAGTACACTTTTTACTTTTTAATCTACCCAAATAACCACCATATTTGCGCAACCGACGGCTACTCAACCTACTTTTACTCGACTTGCATTTATCCACGTGCAAAAAGTACAAAAAGTAAAAAAAAAAAAATGTACAAAACTATTTTTCACCGTACCTCCTTGTTTCTTTTCCAATGTACCTGGAAACCCGATCGGCAATAACCATCGGATCATACACAAGAATTAATCGATACATGATTATCAATCCAAATCTTATTATCATTCTCAAACTTAAACACAAACACAAACACAAAACAACATATATTGTCACCGATTGAGAGATAGGATTTTTGTTTATGTCCAATGGATTCATCGTTTCATCGTGTTGATGTAAGTATCATATTTAGATGTAATAAATGTTTAATCCTTTAGTTAGGTTTGGGATTGGTACAGATCAGATTGTACTTTAATGATCAAGTCTTTTGGGTATATCAATTTTGGTTGAAAATAGTTGGTATCTTGTATTTTTTGTACCAGTAACACAATATACCCATGAAGACTGAATAATCTTGTAGCTAGTATCATGTATAAATTAGTTTTATTTTTAATATTTTGTTTTTTGTTAAACTAGGTTTATGATTCGAAGGTTAGTTTGAGAACTAAGCTACACCTTATGAAAACAATAGCAAAGAAGTTGGCTGAAAACGAGGAAAGGTATAACAAGTTTAAAAGTAGTGTTTTTGGCCCTTGGTTGGATATTAGAACGGAGGACCATGATAATCTTGTCCTGAACTTTTTGCTTCAACACCAAAGGATTATCAAAGATGCTAGTACTGATATGCCTTTTATTTTCGATATTGGTCACAATACATTAGAGTTTGGTAGGAGGGAATTTTGTTTGTTAACTGGTTTCAAATTTGGAAATCCTTCTTTAGACCATTTGAGTAACAGCGTCTCAAATTTCCATAACCGTGTATTTCCTACTCTACCAAGAATAAAGGGTGATGACCTTAAAGGACTTCTTGAGACGGATAAGGATTTTAAAAAGCTATCTCATGATGATTCGGTCCGTGTTTGTCTGTTGCTGGCTTTAGAGTATGTATTCATGGGTAACGAGCTTAGGCACGTTATACCCGATGAGATTTTGGCTCTAGTGGATGATTTGTTTGCTTTTGATGCTTTCCCTTGGGGACAATATATTTGGCACGAGCTTCACATAAAGGTGTATAATGTTGATTCAAGACACCGTAAGGATATCTTGAAAAAAATTGCAACACACGGGAAAAAATTCAAGCCTCGATATTCTTTGAACGGATTTGTTTTCGTCTTTAAGGTTTGCAAGCTTTTCTCATTTATTGCTTGTCTCATGTATTGCTTGTCTCATTTATGTCATTGCAGTGTAAATGTTGACCCAACCCACCCATACCATAAATGTTGACCCAACCCAGCCTTTAGTATCTAAATGCTATGTTTGACTCCCCAAATCTACTTTTAAGTTTGGTTTTAATCAACTCTATAGTGCAACTGCATTGTTATCAGAATATGTGGTCATATTGAATAGAATACCTCAGTTATTGTGACGTTTATATGAATCTAATAACATAATGCAGTGACGCAATTTTGTCTAACTTTTGAAGTACACAGATTTTATCCGAAACTCTTAGATTAGAAACAGATGCTTGACTAATAGTTGCTGAAACACAACATGTTCATATTAAGCGCAAACTTGTAGCTGAAGTTTGATATATCTTTGTTACGTTGGCATATACAACTTGTTACAGATCTGGTTATTGGACATTAATTTAGTTTACAACTAGCCATTAAGTTAGTTTATTTATTTAACATTAATGGTTTTAAAAATTTTACAGATCTGGTTATTGGAACTTTTTCCGAATGCTACAAATTGGTGGCACAAAGTCGATGATGTTGTACCCCGTTGTGCTTCGTGGAGTAATGGTATAACATTTACAAAAGGTGATTGTGAGAGGCTGTTCTATTCTAGAGAGTCAATTAATACACTTGTCCCCACAGAAAAGGAGATCAATACATCATGGTGGACATGTAGTTTAGACTATTTCAAGAATGGGTCAACAGAAGATGCATCTCATAGACCTTTGAAAAAGAGGAAGGTTATTCCGTGTAAACATGTTCACACGGAGGTTCACACGGAGGTTCACCGTGAGGTACATGTTCGCACTGAGGTGCATGGCTATGAAGGATTGGATGACCCAGAGCTTGCAAAGAAGGTTGAGGATATTGAGCGTGCATTTGGGAGTCGTTTAAGTGAACTTGAGAAATGTGTGAAACCTCCTAAGGATGCATCTTTTATGCAGATGTCGAGTGTATCTGATAATCCTAGTGAAGTTGATCAAGACTCAAAGGTTTGTTGTTTATAAACAAATTTTTATTTTTACATTGAATGTGTAAATAAGATTATTATATATTACCTTATTTTTGCAGTCCTCTAGTAGATTATCAGAAAATTCTGAACCTCGAGGTGAGCTTATAAAGAAGATTGAGTATATTGAAGCATTCTATGGGAGACGTTTAACAGCACTTGAGCAACTTGCTAAGAATGGCACTAACGAGACTATGGAGCCTTGTAGTGTACATGATGATGAACCAAATGTTGTTAGTACTGCAAATCAAGAAAAGGTAAGTTCTTGAATTTTGTTTCCTTATCAACATGGCGTATATTATTACAAGAAGATTGTTAAGGGCTAAGATTAGTTGAATTTTTGCAGCCTTCTGTGAACGAGACTTTGGAGCCCTCTGTGAACAAGACTTTGGAGCCCACTAGTGTGAAGGTCGATAACAGGTTTAATGATAGTGTGGAGCCCACTAGTGGAAAGGTTGAGAACAGCTTTAACGATAATGTGGAGCCCACTGCAAATGAAGAAAAGGTAATATTACTTTAATTTTGTTTCTTTCTCTTATTTATATGTATGCAGCCCTCTCTTGAACCTGACAATGCAAATGAAGAAAAGGTAATATTATTACATAACGAGACTATGGATATTATTACATAACACTCGTCATACAATAACGTTATATTTTATTTATACTTCTTATGCAGCCCTCAAATGCATTTGATAATGATGTCAAATTGCATCCTGACATGGATATTCAACATGATCCAAAGGAAATGGAATATTATAACGGTGGAATCAACGAAGTTGAACCTGAAATATTGGATTCAGAATATAAAAACATGTTTGACACACCGTTTGATAATCAGGTAGTCAGTTTTAACCATATTCACCGTTTGTATGACCGAAACATGTTTATTTGATCATATATCAGTTTACTTAAATAGAATGGCTTGATTACTTGTATTTCTACAGGTAGTAGAGGAACAAGAGGAAGAAGGGGCATTGAAGAATACGGGTTATCCGCTTCAGGAACAAGATTTAATGGCAGTGGAGACTCTTATGCAAATATATGTATTTAATACTCCTGAAAAGGTAAATTTAACATTAAGTTTTTTGGTTTTAAAATCAAATAACCCAATCTTTTTATTCTAATTTTTTTTTTAATATAGGAAAAAGACAATGATTTGCAGTCTCCTTCAATGAAGGATCGAGATTCTGTTCCTAGTAATGATGATATGGAGAAATTAGCAACGAAGCATCCCGATTCTGTTCCTAGCAATGATGATCAGGATAAATCAGCAATGAATGTTCCAGATTGTACCCCTAGCAATGACGATAATGAGAATTTAGTTGATATATACTGTTATGGTGACGGGCAGGCATCTATTAAAAAGATACCGGTTAATTTTGCTCGAGAGACTAGAGCGAGCAGGTATCTTTAAGACCCGTATATGAACCAGCCTTCAACCACTCCACAGAAGCCAAAAGTCCGTGCTAGGAAGAAGAAATGTGTAAAGCGTTTTCAGCCGTTGGTTTCACATGGTGGTGAAGAGATTCCCCCGTGGAATGAGGTAACTTATTTTACTTATTATTTATTTCAGATTTTGTAACGTTGGTTAAGTACTCTGGACTAGACAATTTTGTATGATATATCTGCAGGATCTAACTCGTCCTACAGGTTCGCGACAATTAAGAGTGATTGTGCCAAAAGAAATTATGGGTTTTTTGAATCAACAGGAGGACAGGAGATTTTATTTTCCATGGGGAGGAGATGGCATATATGCATATCATGATTTTTGGGAAAGGTTGGTGAGCATCAGGAAGTATAGAAATGGATGGCTTTCTGATACGGTAAATTTCATGTTAACAATTTTTAAGATTTATGGATAATGTTAACTACTTAGGTAATTTATTATTTTTATTTTTATTTTTTTTTCGCAGCATCTTGATCTATGGATAATGTATCTATGGCATTTTAGACCTGCCGATGCTGATTGGGCAATGGCAGGTCCATTTTTTAGCTCCACGATTCTTACCAACAGGATGCTGGGTTTTTTTGCTGACGGAGTAACTTATGGTCTCCCCTGGTTTGCTCAATCTGTGGAAAAGGTGTGTTTAAGAAATTTTTGATAGTCGTATAGTAGTATTTCGTGGTTCTAATTGATATGTAGTATTTCTTAGATCACAATCAGGCATGACCATAATAACTAACCTTTAGTTTTCGCGATGATCACACATAAGTTGTTACTATATATGGTTGAAAAGTCATTTTCTAGTAGTGTAAGGAAATTCCTAAAAAAGGTAATGTGAGGATGTTTTGGAGCTTATTTTCTAGCTGAAAAAAGACTTTCAAAACCAAAAGCAAACTACAACAACAAAGTTAGAATAGTGGTAATCCTAAAAAAGTAACTTGGTGATGGAAAGGGCATCTACACAGATTAAAAATAAGCTGTTGCTGTGTGTTTTAGGGCCATTTTCTTACTGATGCAGAACAGGAAGTTGTGCAAAAACAGATTTTTAACTCGACTTTTTACCAAATCCTACCAAAACTTATGCAAAAGGGTTAAAAACAATTATTTCACCCTTTCACAGCCTTGACCCAAACAGCCCCTTGTGTGAGTTTCTTTGGAGAGAGAAATGGAGCTTGGGAGTTGAGTGTGCTTCTTTTGAGCAAATCTGAGCCCTTTGATACAAAATTTTAAATACAATATCGTTTTTGTTGTCTTATGTTTGTTCACCAATATTGTAGGTCTATTTTCCTATAAATGAAGATAATGTACATTGGGTTCTGGGAGAACTCCATCTACGCTTCGGTGTCATAACAATCTATGACAGCCTATCCTGGCCTCTAGTTGAAAATCGAGAATGGTGGGTCAACATGAGGAGATGTTTTGAATATAAAATTCCAAAGTTTTTACAACAAACCGAAGTAATGGAAAAAAGGGAATTGATCCAAAACATTACTCCATCACCTTCCGGTATGCGGATAATGTGCCAAAGCAAGGCCCTCTTTATGGTGACTGCGGTATATGGGTGATGATAAACTTGTATAGGTTGTCGAATAATCTTCCATTAGCGGTCGATAATACTACTTTGGCAGCTTTGGCATATAGGGAGCGTTTGGTAGATTTCTTTTGGAAGTACAAGATTGAAGTACCTTTGGCACAAATTGATTGAAGCTGGGGTTGAAATGTGGCGCTGAAAGGTGAGAAGCTGTAGTAGTTGGTAGAAATAACTCATTGATGTACAAGTTCAAATAACTCAACTGGTAGTTGCAAATGTATTTTGTAGTTTGGCAAAACTTTGGTACTTTGGTAGTAGTTTGGTACTTTGGTAGTTGAAACTGTACTAGTAGTTGCAAATGTATGTTGAAACTGTAGTAGTTGGTAGTAGTTGAAACTGATCATAATCTATTGTAAACGAATGTTGTGTGTTTTGTAAACCCATGTGACATATGTATTGTTGAAAACAATTTTGTTTAATCATCTTATCCAGTTAAATCTGTTTACTCGAACTCAGTTGTAGAGGATAATGTTGTGGTTTAACTTAATGTGAAGTTAATTAAGAAGTTACTTTGGGTATTTGACTTTTCAAGTTACTTTGGATAATGAACAAAAAATAGAACCTGCAACATTTGTGTGCAGTCTATAGCAGATTTGTACAAAAGTTTTGCCGTCCGACAAAAGATTCTTAACTATGGTATGCAAGTGAAATGTCTGTCTTTAGTTCTGAAAATATCGCTAACCATATTAACAAGCTGTATTTTTTATTTATGTATGATCAATACATGACCCACAAAATGGCTAAAAGTGACCCACTTTAGGCACTTTAGAACAAAATCTAAAAACTTACCCACTTTAGAACAACAACATGTCATTTCTAAAAGTGACCCTTAAACGACATAAAAATACAAGACTTTCTAAAATTGACCAACTCCGTATATTAATCCATGTTGTCAAACCAACTTTCTAAAATTGACCCACAACTGCCTAAAATTGACCATTAAAACCAAATTCCATTACAATGTGATTAACAAAACTGAAACAAAATTGACCATTACACTAGAATTGCATATACAAAATGGCAACAAAATGAATAAGGATAAACTAAATAGCATAACGATTCATTACCAGCATAATCATTTAAGTACATAACTTCAGTCGACTAATTATTATCCAAATAAGTACATAACTTCATTACCAGAATATTCAGAAATCATAACCCAAACTATATTTACATAAGACATTCACATAGTTAGACATTCAGTAACCAAACCAAATTACTTACTAATGATCCATACCCAAAAGACATTCACATAGTTAGACCACTTGAAAACCAAAAAGCTTCAACACAAAAGTGACGATGTCACTAAACACCAGTCAAGTCTTCATCAATCTCCATGAGGGTCACACCATCTTGCTTCTGCTCAATCCCATCACGAATCAAATCAACAGAAGCTTCAAGGCCTTGCAAAATATCACGATCATCTACATTCATCTTCACCAAACATGATAAAGCATCCACCCCTTTCTCATGGTTTGGTCCAAGATAATGGAGCTCCCTAACTGTCCCTTCACGCTTCGCAAGCACATCGCCTAGTTCTCTGCATATTACTTCCAATTTCACTAGGCGAGCTTGAGCTTCCATCACTTCACTGTTAAAGAGATGCTTGAACATGGTTGCAATATCATCGGAACCACAAACGCGACGCAACTCATCTAGATTTGGGGTTTGGTTTGCCATTGATTTTGCAAGGCGGTGATTTGGGATTTGGGGTTATGTGTAAAGTAAAAATAGATGAAAATTAAGAGATTAGGTAGGGGTTCAATTATTATTACGCTTATAAATAGACAAATCCAAAACATTTTTACTCTCCCCAAAATTAATTAAAGCATAAAACCGTGATCGAAGAGAATGATTACAAAAGATAAATGAAACCACAACATTTGATTTGAAAAAAAAGATAAATGAAACTTACAATAGAAAATCTTTACACTATGAAGTATGAACTAATACAAAAATAAAAGAATGACACAAATAACCTTATATTTCAATTACTTTCAAACCACCCCCCCCCCCCCCCCCCCTCCCCTCCTACCCAAATTTGCTATATACAACCAAAAAAGAAAAAAAAAGTATAATGTCCGCTTCAATGTTTTTTTGACTATAATCCTTGTTAGAGACCATAATATACTGATAACATTAAATATCAACTAATACATTATACGATCTTGGATGACCCACAAGAATTAACACATGTTAACTAAAAGCACTAGAACCTAAATTACAACAAACAAGGCAATAAAACATAACCATCATAAATTACAATAAAAAAATGCCCATCATAAATTATTGTTATCACCGTTATTGGACACATAAGGAAGAGCACTAGAACCTTCATCAAATTTATCATGAGCTGCATCCTCAAAATCATCAAAAAGCATCCTTGGTGTAAATAGACTAGCTTCTTTAAACGGCTTTTCATGAGGTGATCTTAAGTAAGCCGGTGATTGAGATTCTTCATTTTCCCATGCACTAACCTCTTCCAACGACATACAATCAAAATCTTTCTTTCTCTTATCATGGTTTTTTAATTGTGTTGTCACCTCCTCATCAAACTCATCTTTACGCAAGTTTTTGTGATAGTAATCAACTAGGAATGCTTGAGGAGTATGGGAAACATATACCTCAATTTTCCCGTGTAGTTGAGCCAATTCATACATCTTCTTAACATCTCTATCACTTTCCACTATAGTCAAACCTTCTTCCAAGCTACATTTTGGTATACAACAAAACCAAGCCCAAATATCCTCTTTTATTTTTTCTAACAACATGTCAGACATTTGGGAATACGACAACGTTTTAGACATAGATAGTTTAATTTCAATAATTTTTCCACCTGCGTACCTTAGGGGAAAGACGTAGAAAATGCTTTTATTAAAAACTTCGAATTCAATATCATTAGAAATATTAGACATCTTGTTTTTAATTGAAAAAATCCGAATAAACAAAAAAAAATTCAGCCAAAAATAAATGCGTAAACGTTACCGAAATATTAGTGAAGTGTACACAAATTCTTCTAGTATTAGTGAACAAACACAAATGAAGTGTGTAAAATGTAAATAACAAAAAAAGGATTAATATAGTGATCTGAATGGATATTACCTGATGGATAATATATATAATTCAAAGTCGAGTGGTCGAGTAGCTGATGGTCGAGTATCCTAACATGTATTAATTACAACAACTAACACCTATTAATTGATTACATTAATATTGATGTATTAATTACAACAACTAACCTTTTCCCAACTAACACATAATATAATTAATGTGATGGGGTATATGATAATTACTAGCTTATTAACCCGTGGCATCCACGGGGTTTTAAAAGAAATTGTGAATCAAGAAATCAAGTGTTAGAATGGAGTCAGAAATAACAAAGAATGTAAAAACTTTGATATGTTTTGTGAATAGAACAATAATTTGTAACAAAACGATCGTATAAAGTACAATGGTTGTAAATATCTATGTAATCAATGTCCATTTTGTGAAGTGTATCTCTCAATAGTCGTGACTTAAAACTTCGAAGCAATCGAAGAATGAATATGAACCTACACATCACATGCAAGTAGTAAAGATTATTAGTAGTGCATTGTATTAACGTTTAAATAAATAATATTGTTACGTATAAAAACATTTACTTGGCATAATCGTTTGAAGCAGTATTTGTTAAAAACACTTGCACATGAAGAACTTTTTTATATACTACATTTGTAGTTGTTGTTGATAGATTACCATCAGAATCACGGGGTTTTTAAAAAGATTATACATCAAAAATATAAGGGGGGAAATAAAGTAAGAAATAACAACGAACATAAACAAATTCCATTAATTTCTGAAGAAAATAATAAGTAACATGTCAATTATACGATAAACAATTTGGATTGTACCTGTTAAGAAATTAAATGTGCATATATCATCTTCTCCAACTGATAAATAGTCTTGAAATGAAAACCTATGCAGTTAGCGTCAAACACTTATGTAATATCACTTATGTAATATATGTATATTGCCTAAACAACTAACTTGTTGATAACTTAAAGAGTCAATTTGTTTCAAGACCCGGGTCACTCAAAACTCGGCGAGTCTAACCGGTTAACCAGGTTTTTTTTACTCGTTTTTTTAGCCGCGTCTGGTCCGACCAATTGACTCGGATTTCAAAACATTACCCAATACCCACAAATGGAAGCCCATTAGATACCCATACAACTACTTGCTTATTTGTTATTTGCAAACATTCCAATGTACTTTCTTATTAGTCCGGTTTAGACGTTGTAATTCCAAGTCGTTAAATAAATGTTGTGTCTTGTTTCGGTCATTTTTTATCTAGTAACCCCGAATATTATAGATAAAATCTCACATTATGTTTCTATATACAAATTATCATCATAAACTGGTTTATAGTTTTTTTTTTTTTTTTTTTTTTTTTGCTACAAAATGACACAAACAGGACACATACATCTCTTAATAATTCAGAAAAAGCACACTATTTTTTTATGCTCAAATTAACCCTCTATTTTTTCTTTTGAAATTATGTGTAAAAAGCACGAGTCAAGATAGACATAAGGATGATCATCAAGATGTGATTGTAACATTGTGCAAGAAGATACACTTCCTGTATAAAAAATAGAGAAAGTATCACATAGACTAACATGCAAACGGGACAAATGTGTGTGTGTATTTATCGTTGAAAATATAAAGTAAATATCAAATATTCAAAATAATGCATAAGTAAATAAATAAGAATGCATACCAGGATTCTAAGGTTATGAGTTGCGTATGAATCACATAGGAAATCAGTTAAGAAAACCAAGCAAAAAAAGTGTGGCTCCTCATATTACAACAGAGACGTGTTTTACAATTACTTGTGGTTTCATATCATTTTTAATCAAGTCCTTAACTACAACTGTCCTAAAACACATAATTACAAGACTCACCTCTTCTGCTGTTCATAAAAATAATAAGATTTCAATATCATTTGTCGATCCAATCACTTAACAACAACATTATATAGATAGGCACGTAACTGCAGCAACAACTGAAAGCACATGGAAAACCCGTAGCAACCTGTGAATCACTAATCTAACAATTGACTTGTTGGCTTTGAGTGGTCCCAATTTCGCAGAAGCATCGGGCCTCGACACTAACATCTTGTGGCATTGTAACACTAATCTCCGCACCATCTGTTTTTTAGTTTTGATCGCATTGTAGCATTTCCCCTGAACCATTATAAAATCAACTTATTACTTCATTCACCTTACATTTGTTAAGCAAAACACTAAGTTACATGTGTAGACGTACCTGGAATTCGCCAAAATGGCTATAGGGACATAAACCACCTTGTACAACGACATAATAATGAGCTTTACAACATAAAATTGACCCTAAACTAAGTGTTGTTTTAAGAGAACATCCAGCATCGAGAAGTACAAATACAAACATACATCCATTCTAAGAACCACATTTCATGAAATCTCTACTAAAGTGAACTCAAAAAATAGAAGAATAAGACAATTTGAGGAATCTTATAGTGGCGGCAATCTCAATAGCAGTTTAGGTTATATTATATTTTTAACAGTTCACATTAGCTGAAAATCACCGAAAGTGTATTAAAAAAACGGATAAACTCCTTAATTGAGTTATACATAAATTTTAGATTGTCATTGTCATGAATAGTTTTTAAATCATAATTTATATTAGCTTTTGAAGAATCTGAGAGAGTAGAGACTATCTAGTATGTCAAATCTCCAAAGCAAGTGCTTGAATGACCCAGTAATCTTAACGGAAACATGGCAGTAAAAGAGAAAATAGTAGTGATAATTCCTTAATTCATTAAGCAATTCCAATGAGGTTCACAGGTAGGCGACATGTAATAAAGACTAAAGGAAAAACTTACTTTCGATGCATTGTCGACAATTTAATAACACATGCTTGCAAGCCTAGACCTTCATCGTATCTTCCATTCCTCATGCACCTACAGAAGTTAGGATTTTAAAAGGTGACATATCCCCAATTCTAAATGCATTTGTGTTGTTGAACAACATAATGGTTATTTTTATCATTAAATAAACAACATCTAACATAAAATTAATTTAATAATGAATTTATGACCGTTAAAAATACATGTTGATCACCATATCCAAACTGTAAGGATCTTGTGGCTTTCCAACACTATGGCTATGCCATAGTGAAATGCACATTGTCTTGATTTTAGTGTCATCAAGCATTGAGTCCACTTGATCTAACAATGATTCATTAAACAGTTGGTGTGCATAAAAAAACACACATTGAACATGAACTACATTTAATCAGTTGCATCAATCCATATCATCTATAACAAATTAAATTAAAGAATGAAAAGAAAGGAAACTTGGCAAACCTGGTTATTCTTTCGCAATCACATTCTACCTACAAAATGAATAATAACATAATCAATCGATATATTACGGTGATTTCCCCCAAAATTTTTTAGGGTTCTCAAATTAATTGCAACATAATTCATCAAGGTGATTTCCAGTAATTTTTTAGGGTTCTGATTGAACACAAATATAAAAATTAAGTCATCAAGTTGGAATCATATGTTGGAATCGAAAAAATTAAGTCATCAAGGTGATTTCCAGAAATATATCATATGTTGGAATCGAAACAAAATAGTTGTAATATGCAATACATAATTCAAAACCCTAAATATTAAAATTAAATAGCTACTTACCGATTCGTCTATATTGAGCAAATATTTTTTGTTGTGATTTTGAACCGAGCATAGTCATAGATCATAGAATGAATTGAATTGAAAACTGGTGTTTTTGAATTGATAACAGATGTTTTGAGTCGTGTTTTGATCGGTAGTAAAAATCGTGTGCGTAATTTTTAATCGGAGAGGAAGATATTCCTATAGAGGATTTGTAACTGACATGCACTAATCTTGTATAGGAAGAATGAAGAGACTAATTACTTAACAAAAATAGAGAATTGAATGTCCATAATTTTAGTCAATGTATTGGGGATAATTTCTTGACTCAATAATTAAAGATGTTGTTACAAAAAAAACAGGCATTCAATGAGTTACTTAAATTATTTAATTGTTTTCGGATTAAAAAAAATAGCTTATAGGAGTGTGCAATGGATGGTTGTACGCATTAAATCTTCGACCAATCAGAATGGATACACATCAGCGCATTAATTTTATTAGGTGCGTCAAAGGCTTGTAAAATGTAGGTGTTTATTATATAGTACTAGCTTATTGACCCGTGGCATCCACGGGGTTTTAAAAGGAATCTTGAATCAAGAAATCAAGTGTTAGAATGGAGTAAGAAATAACAACGAATGTAAAAACTTTGATATGTTTTGTGAATAGGACAATAATTTGTAACAAAACGATCGTATAAAATACAATGTTTGTAAATATCTATGTAACCAATGTCCATTGTGTGAAGTGTATCTCTCAATAGCTGTGACTTGAAACTTATATTAATACATGGTAGTAAACTATATATTAAATACATGGTAGTAAACTATATATTAAATGGTAGTAAACTATATATTAAATACCAACGCGCTTTTTTTTTTTTTTTTTTTTTTTTTTTTTTTTTTTTTTTTAATATCGACAACATTTATCATAGGCCGTGAATAGAGATGTTGAAACATTATGTTCTAATATGATTCATTATTGGTGTTCTAATATGATTCATTATTGGTCAAGCTCATTTTGTTATCTGTAAATTTTCGTATGTCCAATATTGAATATACATGCACATAATTCCGCTAACAATTTTGAGTTACTTAACATTAAACATGTACCTGAACGCTTGTTTGAAAATGTTGAACGTGTGTTGCAGAACGATACGGGAGCGACATCTACGGTTAATCTCAAAGTTAGAAAACGTATATGATAAAAACATAATTATATTGTAAAAAAAAAAAAAAAAAAAAAGATATTCGATTACAACACTTACAATTCAATATTTCTGTAAACGAAACTCTTCGTTTAGATGAGTCGAATCTACCAACATAGGTTCCGAGAAGGTTGTTTTTTTGGTTGAGGTTGCTGAATTCTCTTGTTGGTCAATTTTCTTATTAGCATGTCTTTGAGCACATGCACGTTTGTTCGAATTGGGTGGGGCGTTTTCATCATTCATGGTGAAATATGTGAGTAATCTGTGTATTTAGATGAATGCAAAAGTGTGTCTGTGTTTGATTTGAAGGAAATGTGAGACGTGTTTTAGCAAGTCATTTTTAAATTTGAATTATTAATGATTTAATAGACATTATTACGAATGTATATACGTAGTATATATTAGGTAACCATGCAAAATATATGCAAATATTAAATGAGGTCCCTCCCGTGAAAAGATGTTGTTACAAATACTATGCACTTAATCAGTTACCTAAACTATTTAATTGAATTTTGGATTAAAAAAAATAGCTTAAAGGAGTGTGCAATGGTGTGTTGTATGCATTAAATCTTCGACCAATCAGAATCAAGACACATCAGCGCATTGATTGCAAAATGTGCTTCATTGAGTTGTAACATGTGGGTGTTTATTATATAGTATAGATATAGATAGATATAAATAGAGGTGAGAAACATGTGATAAGGTTACCAAACCTTAAAAGCTACGCAATGAATTCACCACCAAATTACGAGTGGGAAGAATTACTTGATATAGACGACTCTGATCTCCGATTATCCGCCACAACACAAAACATAATATCCTCTCAAGTTGATAATTATGTTGAAAACCCTGTTAGAAAAATACCCGGTCCTGCAGGTATTCGGGATGGTGTGGACGATGGTGTAATGATCACACAGGAGTTTATTAGGAAATTTGTTGACGATTTGGTTGAGGATTCGGATTTTAAAACTGGTCCATGGGTTAACGCGGTTGAGTTTATGAATGCTGATGGCGGGATAATTGTTGGTTGTTTTGGCGATATCGAAAAATTTATTAAAAAAGGGAAACTTGAAAAGGTTGTTGCTATAATCAAGTCTTGTACTCCGAATGTTTTGGGTGATCTAACAGTAACATTGAAAGACGTTTCAGGGTTTATGTCAGGTACAATACATCACAAAGTTGTTAATGATGAGAGGTTTAAAAACCAATTTACCGTCGGAACTGTCTTGATACTTCAAATTGTTTCTGTATTTTCTCCCAAACAATCTGGCAATCATTATCTTAACATCACAATAAAAAATTTGGTCAAGGTTTTATCCAAGGATGAGGTTCTTGAAAGTGGAAACGGTAATGGTGGTACTGGAAGTGAAATATTTATGTAACCATTGGTGTTTTATCGAATGTATTTTCACTTAACGAATGTAGTTTATTATGTGTCTAGTTACTAGTTTGGTTGTAGTATAACTTATGTTGTAGTAAATCAATTAATTCAAAATTTTAGTTTTTACATATAACAAATGTACTCGTTAATTCGAAATGTGCATCAACTATACATTAATTCGAAATTTTGGTTTAATAATTAATGTAGTAATTAATGCACTGGATACTCGACCGAAGGCTACTCGACCTATGGTTGGGAAGATGTGGTAATTAAATGTCCACATAAATATGCATTTAGTATTGCACCTACTACATGTATGTGTTAGCTTTGATATTAAGTGATATGAATAAATATGTGTTTGGTTTAAAAATTAATGTAGTAATTAATGCACTGGATACTCGACTACTCGACCGACGGCTACTCGACCCACTTGTATTCAAATATTTCTCACAAACACTAACAATTTATTTAATAACTAGATTAACGGACATGAAATTAGATGATAGGACATGAAATACATTGTTCTCAAAATAAAACAACAAATTAAAAAAAGGAATCATCCGAGACCCAAATTGAAGTATATGATTGCTCAGGTCCAAGCCCCATTTCCCATCGGTATTCAAATTCTCGTTGTTCCCGCTCCCTACGAGCAGCTTCCTCACATTCCTCGGCTAGTTCAAACTCAATGAGTACTTCCATATCTTGTTTAAGTAGTCGAAGTTGATCCTCAGTTAACCCAAACGGATTGGGATCGTATTCCAAAGGTGGGTTATTTGCCGCTTCATTTTCATTTGGGATTACCGGTAACGGAACTTGCGGTTGAACGTTTCCTACTTCATTTTCATTTGTGAATACCGGGAAGAGATATTCAGGTGAAGCCTAAAAAACATGCTCATTTTGTGCTGGACTAGGGAATTGTTGAGAGAAATCTTTGTGTGACATTTTTTAAAATCCGTGTTTGAGTTGAGTATATGAGTTGTGTATGTGACATGAATGGGTATTTATAGGCTAGGTTTTTAAATTTGAACTTGAACCATAGGTCGAGTAGCCGTCGGTCGAGTAGTCGAGTATCAAGTGCATCAATTACTACATTAAGTTTTACATTTATTCATATCATTTAAATTCACAACTAACACACATATGTAGTAGATGCAATATTAAATGCATATTAATGTGTACAATTAATTACTACATCTACCAAACAATAGGTTGAGTAGCCGTCGGTCGAGTAGTTGAGTATCAAGTGCATCAATTACTACATTAAGTTTTACATTTATTCATATCATTTAAATTCACAACTAACACACATATGTAGTAGATGCAATATTAAATGCATATTAATGTGTACAATTAATTACTATAGGTCGAGTAACCGTCGGTCGAGTAGTCGAGTATCTACTAACTTAAATACTACATTTATTTTACGTCATACAACTAACATACATAATTTATACCAAAGAGCTATATATATTAATGTACTTATTAGAAAGAATTAGATTGTTCACTCAAAAGAAATGGGAGAATTGGGTACTGAATTTAGTGTATATTTGGTTAACGGAGATGTGACTTTTGGTGTTTGCCTTAAAAGAAATATTACTTACAATCAACTGGTAGCTATTGTGAAGAATAAGTACAAGTTTAACGATACGTGCAACCTCATCTTTACGTATAAATTTGGTACAAAGTGTGTCCACATTGTAGACGATGATGATGTGAGATTTTACACAAACGAAATTTGCAAAGGAAAAGGTACGCCACATACTATTTTTATTGCAAAGATTGAGCAATCATCCGTAGGAAATCCTTCTTCTTCTAATTCTTTGGGTATAGATCTTAACGTTCCTTTATCTCCTTTCGATTTAAACCCACAATACACTGTTTACAATGATTCCCGAATACCAAAACAAGAATATTTCGAAAATCACCGTAATTTAAACCAACAATACAATATTTACAATGATTCAAAATTAACCAAAAAAGAAAATTTTGATTGCATAATGATTTTATGGCAAGAGAAAAGTTTGAGCATAATTGGCAAATGAATACTTTAAACAACATTCACAATCCACCAGATCCACAACCTATTATAAAAACTCCAAAAGGAAAAATTGATCATGCTAGATGTATTTTGGAAAAGGGTGAAAGATTTGATAATAAAAAATGTGTTATGAATAAAATTTGTTATAAAGCTCTTTTAGATGGTTATGAATTTAAGGTTAGAAAATCAGATCCGGTAAGGTATGATGTAATTTGTGTGCATGAGGGTTGCGAATGGAAAATAATTTCAAGTAAGTGCAAATTTAGTAGTGAATGGGAATTAGGAATGGTGAACGACCATCACACTTGTTCAAAAACAAAAATAGGTATGCATCACCGTAATGCTACGAAAAACTTGTTGGGTCATTTACTAGTACCTAAGTTCAAAGACAACAGCCGTATATATACGGCAAAGGACATACAAAACGACATAAACCTAGAATTCAACATCGATATTAGTTACAAACAAGCATGGAGATCGAAGAATGTGGCATTGGATACGCTTGAAGGTTGCCCAAAAGCATCTTTTGAACAGTTACCGGTTTATTGTCATAATTTAGAATTGACAAATGACGGTACTGTAACACATATTGATACTGATGATGAAGACCGGTTTAAGATGGTTTTCATAGCTTTTGGTGTAACGGTAAGCATATATATATATTTTTACTATTAAATTTATTTTTGTTGAGTATTATTATCATATAACTAATCGTTTAATAATTAATTAGATTCGAAGCTTTCTGCACCATATGCGACCATTGTTAATAATTGATGCAGCTCATCTTAAAGGTACTTACCTTGGAACAAATCTGCTGGCAGTTGGAATGGACGGGAATAATCAAATTATACCTGTTGCAACGGGTGTGTCTCAGGGTGAGACTGGTGAATCGTGGACATGGTTTTTGTCAAAATTAAGAGAATGTATTGGTAAAGTTCCAGATTTAACTATCATATCTGATCGACATGTAGCAATACAATATGCATGTGAATCTGTTTTTCCGAATGCATTCCATGGGCATTGTTGTAGGCATTTGATGATGAATTGTAACTTGAAAAGTAAAAAGCATAAGGCTTTATATTGGAAGATGTGCAAAGCCTACTTAATCGATGATTTTAATAGAGCATTAGAAGAGCTTAAGGGCAAAAGAAAAGAAGCCTACGACAAACTGATCGAAGCTGGGGTTGAAAGGTGGTCTAGGGCATATTCCGTTGGTAATCGTTACAATTACATGACATCTAATAGCGCTGAGTCAATCAATTCGTTAACAAGAGATGTCCGAAAAGTACCCATCACTAATCTAATGGAGTGGTACAGAGTCCTTGTCCAAAAGTGGTACTTCAATCGTCGAGAAAAATATAAAGGTACGCTATGTAATTTTTTCCTAAAAGTAAACTATTTACCTTATTTATTGTTTTCCAATCAAAAAATACTAACGAATATTATAATTTAGATGCACAAATGGATGAACTAAGTGATTGGGCAACTGCAAAAATAACAGACCGAATGTTAAAGAGCGCTCATTGGACTGTGGCCGGGATTGAGATGAACAGGATTTACCAGGTCGATGATCGACAAAAAATACATATAGTGGATTTAGGTCAACGTTCATGCACATGTAGAAAATGGCAAGTTTCTGCTTTGCCTTGTGGTCATGTTTTAGCGGTTTGTAGAGTTATGGGAATGACGGATTGTAATCATTTGGCAAAAGCATGGTTTAGGAAAATTGAGCTTAAAGCTACGTACCAAGACTTGGTATATCCTGTTGGAGAAGTTTCAAGTTGGCAGTGTCCTAGTTACTTGCAAGTTGTTAAGCCACCACTTATGGCTAGACCCCAATCTGGTAGACCCAAGAACAAAGATCGTATTAGATCCCAAGGAGAGGAACCAGTACCAGTTAAGTGTGGAAGGTGCGGTAATGTTGGACACACCCGACAAAGTTGCAGAGAAACATTGCCAAAGAAAAAAGTAAGTTATGTATTGTTATTTAAAGCTCATTATTTAGGATACAGATTTTTAACTAATAAATTGCTTTACACAATTTTTAGGCAAAACTACCTGCTAGAAGAAGCTCACAGCAAGCAATGCCAAGCTCACAAGAAGAACAAGTCTATTCACAAGCTGTTAATTTGGATGACCCATAGAGTGGCATACTTTAGTTTTTTCTAGTGTGTATGGCAAACAGCATTAGACTTTTAATGAAAGTTGCAAGTTTTGCGCTTTGAAAGCACAAACACAGTCATCAAACTTTCAATATCACAGTTAACAAACATAGCATACCCAAATTAAAAAACAAATAAGTTTTTTGCCCAAAAAGCAACAATTAACAAACACAAAACACAATGTATCTTTTGCCCAAAGGTAACAGGTCACAACAGCAATCACACCTACACAAATATCTTGTGCTTAAAATAGAAACGGGCCATCTGTTCTCGATATGCAAGGGTTGTCTGGACGGCATCTTCAACAACCAATGGCATCCCATGAGATAATCTGTTTAGAGAACAAGAAACAACAAATTAAAATCATGCATAAAGATAACCTGTATTGGACTAACAAGTAACAGTTAACCTGTACTTGAGTCACAAGTAACAGTTAAAATGACTCAAATATTTATGCAAAATTATTTGCAGTCATGAAAATGCAGTCATGATGCAGGCATTTATGATGCAAAAAAGCTGTTTTTTGACTAAAATAGTGACTAAAAACAATTTGATCCTACAATATATAAGGCCAAAATCTCAATTGCATTTTCATCACACATCTATAACAAAAAACAAATAACATAAAAAATTGAGTGGTAAAAGAGTTACGTTTGAGCATAATCATGATGATAGGGAGTGGTCAATAAAGGTAGCAAGAGAGGTAATGTTTCATGAGATATATGAATTGTATGGACCAAATGTTGAACCAAGTTACCGATTACCAGCTGAAGTGCTAGAAGAACTAAGAAGACAGATATACCGTCAGGAACAAGAAGAAGTTATACAACCAAGTGGCTGTGTTAAACTTAAGCAACCACATACACAATTTGGGGGTCCTAGTAGCAGTAACACTATTGTTGGGAAGCAACCTAAAAAGAATGAGAATCTAAAAGGTAAGTCAACCATTTTGCACGAGTGTAATGATGATACAAAGACAAAAGGAACAAGAGACTAAATGTGATTTCCTAGTTCCTGAAAGTGATGTGTCTGGTTACATGTATGAATATATGATGTATGTATGCAGTTGGTTTAAGTATCACTTAAACCAAATTTAATAAAACTGTTGTAACCAAATCTATCAATGAAATGTTTTATGCTTATGCAACACTGCTGGTTACATGTATGAATATATGATGTATGTATGCAGTTGGTTTAAGTAACACTAGGTTAATCATGTAAAGGTTAGTGGTATACTATATCATTATACTTCTATGCAAGGACTCCTAGGCTAACATGCTTGTGTGTGAGTTAAGTACAGGTTATGAATACCAAACTAAGTAGGAAAAACACTAGCCTACATCATTTACCTAGACACTATTAAAGACAACATTAAAGAAATAAGGCTTAAAACTATGTAAAAAACAAATTTAAACAATCAGGCTTCAAAAAATCACTAACCTGTAAAGAAATAAGCATACAAAGACGCCGCAATCACCAAATACCCCACCCTGCTTGGGGACGTTACGTGCATTCCTAAACTTAATGTTGTATTATAGGGGATCGATTCCTTTGCTTGCAAACACATCAGTCTTCTCTAGAACTACCGGAAGCTTACACTCCAAACACCTCCTCATATTCAAATACCACGGACGAGTTTCAGGTTCTTGATATCCTTCACTGTCATAGAATGTAACAATTCCAGATTTAATGTCAAACTGCGCTAGGGACCAATGTTTCTTGGGTTCATTTATGGGTATGAAGACCTACAATGTTTAAAAACAAAATTGATATAATCCACATAATTAAACTATCATATTCTAAAAGATTGGTTACCAATGAATACCTGTTCCACATTCCTCCACGCAAATGGGTAAATATCATCGGTTGCATAAAACAGTGGCATTGAGTCTTGAAGTAGAAGCGTTAAAAAGTAGCAACTAACCATTGACCAATCTGCGGAAGATGGTCTGAAATACCACATATACCATACCCAAAGATCAATGTGCTGTAGGCAATAAAAAGACAGAATTCAACAAAAACTTTACATATAGCGAAAAATAGTTTTATCCAAAATATATTGTAAATGGTTATTTTAACGTACCTAGTCAAGTAACCAACCTACACGTTTATCGTCAAGCCCAACTAAAGCATCCCAGAAAGTACGATCAACAGTAACGTCACTATACCAAGGAAACTTGCAACGAGTCTGCCCAGGGGTAATCAGAAACTTCTCCAACTCAAAAGTACATGAAATTTTATCGATACATTTGAATGGACGGCTTCGTTCCTAAACAAAACAGGTTAAAGTTGAATTATAAGACTTAATTGAGCCAATATCTTATGCTGTAGTTCCAGATTCATAAAGGTAATACCTCTTTCCACGGTTCGAGATCTTCACACCTTTGAATCATGAATGCATCAAGGACATTTGTACGTTTCTTTAGTGCATCCATGCTAGGGACGTATAAAGGTAATAACTCCTCCCATGGTTCCATCTGCGGCCTGACCACGTTGACATACCTCCTCTTGAAAGTTCCACATCGCTGTAAAGCAAGTTTCATGTGACTGGAATTACTATGCTCTATACTCTTCATCCTCTTTTCTTCTTCCAAAATCAGTTTCGTCCTCTGTTTCCTCTGCTCTGCCACCCTATAAATCTCAGCAGCTTGCTTTTCAGCCTTCACACAATCATCCTGCAATTACATAAAAAAAATCGTTGTTATTACCTAAGATAATTCTTGAAAACAGTTAATATATTCTTGAAAACATGTCTGTGATCACCTAAGATAAATCTTCATCAGACAATTTGTCTACTTCAACCCCACCATTCTGTGTAAAGTGATGAAAGAAGTTATAATGAAAGGTACAAGACAAATAAGAATAATTTGAAAGTTGTAGAAATCAATTACCACATAAACTTTCTGAGAGAAATTATCCAAACCATCTACAAATCCATTGGCAGTGTGTTTGTTGGATGTTCGAATAGGCGAATCAAATAATTCAAAAAAATCACCATCTAGATTACTACAATACTCGTCACCCAGATCACACTCCACGTTATCCTGTAACATGTGTACACATACTTAACTAAGTAAATGACAAGAAAAGATAAATATATATGTATATATGTATACCTTTTGAACAGATGAGGTAACTTTGTGCTCGTGTCCGACTTTTTTTTTCCGAGTAATATACTGCATCACAAAGTTTTTTGCAAAACATGATAATTAGACATTAGTTAAATTGGGGCATACGTAGAAAAGGGTTTTGTCAAGACTAACATGAATAATACTCTCCAGTTTGTAGACACGTTCTTTCAAACTCTTGATCTCTTTAGGTAGAATCAACAAACTGTCACATAAACGCTCCAAAGCCTTAACCCGAAGCATACAACTCTGCCTAAGTGGATGTGCCTCTCTATCTTTGTCCTTAGATGTGCGAGCTGATGACAAATTTTTTAGATAATCACCAAAAAACCCCCCATATTCAACAGGAGGAAGTGCTCTTGGTGTATACCACTTAAAAAAAATTTGACTTTGTCTAAACCATTCTGATTGGCCCTCAGCAATATTGGGATATAGGTCATAATTTGGATTTTTGGCCTAAGGCATTTAAGATTACAAAACATCTTAGATAAGGAAAAAAGTTGGCATATATGCAATTACATTTAGCAAAAAAATTGGCATATACGCATTAACTGACCTCGGGAAAAAGTTGGCTGTATAGCTCCCAATTTTGAAATAGAAAATGCTTCGACCAGGAACATCCTCTCGGGATACATCAGGGTCATTAATCCACCAACGCTGTGTCTGAGATGAAGACTCTAGAATCCATATCTACAAAAAGTTAATGAATAAGTCAAATGCCAAACAAAATATTAGCATAAAATAACTTGACAATGATGTGGACTAAAAATACAGACCTTGAAACACAGAATAAATCCAGACAATGAATACGATGGAACAAACTTTGGGTCTTTTTCCAATGCTTTATGGTGCTCATCCTTATGATTTGCGTTCACATTTCTAATGGCAGCGTATAACTCCCGCCAGATGTGCTCTCCCCAAGCAAACTCATCCCAAGCATCCAGATTTTCTACCATCCTTAGATATACATCATCAACAACAGATCCTAACTCACGACCCATAAATATAACTTCCAAAGATAACAAAAGACAAACTCGTATTGAGTCTTCATCTGATAGTTTCGTGAAACGCTCTTCATCCTCAATCACAGATAGAAGATCTATGTTTTTAACATAGCGACCTATCTTCTCCGGAAATACACGATCACGAAAATTGATATCACCCTCCCTAAACTTGCGGAAACTGACCATCCCAAACTTGAATGCAGTTATGAGGCAAAATTCACGACGACCAAAGTGTAGCAAATGATTGTTAACATTATAAATGAGGGGTAAATCATAGTGATCATTATCAGAGAAGACTTGCTTCTGAAGCATAAAATGTATAAGACCCTATTCATTGTCAACATAATCCAAATCCAGCCACCGCCCAAAACATGTCGACCTAAACAGTACAGATCGGTCCAAACCTAGTCTGTCTTTCATTAGTGGAAAGTAATTGAGTTTGCTTCTAACATGTACCCTCGCATGATATTCCTAAAGAGATTACAAGATACAAGAATTAGCATCGCTGGGTCCTAGTTAACAAGATTATGCAGAAACGAAATAAGCTAAGAAGAACTTTTACTTATGGGCTTATACTTGCAATATGGGCTTCTCTAAACAATTCAAATATCAGCTTATATACATCAGAAATTCAGAATACTAAGCTTATAACTAGTTTCACACTTTTCAAATAGTCGACCTAAACAGTACACTTAAAACTATAATTTGAACCAGTTTATAAACACTGTAGAATAGCATTGAGCAATGTTAATATATTTGCATGCAGACATGATTATGCGGACATGTATAAGCACTTAACCCATTTTCAAGAATTGCTTATTTTCTTAAAAATTAGCCAAAAACACTTCAAAACAGTTGATTTTCTTGTATAAAATACCAAATAAGCACTTTAATAAGCACTTCAAAACAGCTTATTTTCTTAAAAACGGCCAAAGAATAAATAGAAACTGATTAACAACAATAAAAGCAAGTAACCCATTTTCAGAAATACACAAAAGGCAAACACCCAGTTAGATCTAGCAATGAATCAAAAAAAAAAAGTTAGAAGAGTACCATCGGTTTCATGGTGGAATGAAACAATAAATTGAGTGTGTGATTATTGAGTGTGTGCAAAATCTAGAACGGATTGTAATTCAAAACCAAGATCGGATAATAATTCAAAATCTAGAACGGATATCCAGAAAGTTAATCGGATATCAAGGAAAGTAAAAAAGTCAACGCACCTTTATGTCACATCTTGGCCGCCGGTTGCGCAAGCCGCCGGTTGAGTAGCCGGCGGTTGCTCAATCATAGAGGTTATCTTGAAAAAGAGAGAAGATAAAAGGTATGTTGGTAGTTGGGACAAGTGTCACATTTTTGGTGGAGCTGCGCAGTCGAGTGGCTGCGCATGACCATTTTAGAGATTGAAGAAAAATTTGATCACAAAAGGGACTACCAAAAAGATTTTGGCACTTTTTAATACTTTTCTAAAAAAAAAAAAAAAAAAAAAAAAAAAAAAAAAAAACCCTTTAAGTTAATACAAATCCAAATGAATGCTAACATAAATTGAGGAGCTCGTGGCCTTCACACGCAACGCAAGCAACATCAACATCTAGAAGGAACGGTTCAAAATTAACACCTACACAGCCAAAGACGAATTTTGAAACAAACATTCCATCAAACACCTTCTAGTTGTAGGCGATACAATAAACACGAAAACCCATCCAAATAATATTGATTCAATTCCAATTGAATTAATCAACCCTAAAACATTTATAAATCCCAGATGAGATTTTAAACCAAATTGAAATCCAAATATGCAATCGTCATCATCGAGGTCGTTGATACAACGTGTGGGCCCAATTATATCAGCCAGAATTCGTTACAACTCAAGGCTGCTTAGCTCCACGTCATCATCTGCATATGTTGTTAAAGAGACCTCACCATCTTCTTCTTTTGATCAAGATGAAGAATATGTTCAATTGTCTGATAATTGCGTTAAGGTATTTTTTTTATGATACTTTGTTGTTGAGAAACTTGAAGAATGATGTTATGGGAAAGACTTATTTAGTTTTAGTTTCGAAATTAAATAGTAAATTTTTGTTGCTATGTTGATTTGGTAGTCCTCGAAAATCTAAGGAACTAGGATCAGGTTTGAAGTTGAATATATATTTGTGTTACGGTTGTAAATATGTGGACATGTACATGTTGTTTAGCAACCCTATATGTTTAAATGATTGAAACCACCACTAAGGCGGCCTAGCAGTTAGGCACTCGTGATGTCCTCACAAGCTCCGGCTCAAACCTCACTAGGGAAAAGGTCACGGGGATACCCTGGTTAGGATGTGTACATCTAAGTCAAAGACTCGGGTAACTTGAACAGGAAAACTGTTTAAATGATTGATGGTCTTCATTTTGCTTGCCTCTAGTATGTTTTTGTGGGGTAAGTTAATATTTATAGAAAGCATTGATACCAGAACTTATGATCTAAAATAATCAAGGGATTAAATTATTCCAAAATGGTAGGTTAACTTGTGATACTACTAGTACAGATAAATAATCCAGAGTTGAGACTTTGTCAACCACTAACCCTCATTTCGGCTTTGTTACGCTAGCACTTGTCACATTTCAAGTCATTTTGATTTTCGTTTCTTGGGGATGATAGACATATTAACATCAATAGCAAGAATGATCGACACTAACGTTACTTTTTCTTAAAGTTGACCTATTTGTGATCAAGAAAGTGATCACTTTAAGTTCAAATCCAACGGAGAGCCAAGTTTAGCCATCCATGTGATAATTGCTTACTTAGACTAGTTTTATACAGAACCCTCCTTCCCGGGATTAGATCTGCCGGGTGTCGCTGCTTTTCTTGACTTGGATGCCTTACTGCCCATAATTAGATCATATATCAGTTTCATAGTAGACATTAGTACGTTACAGGATGTGTTTGTGAGGAGAGTTATATGTTATTGCAATTTAAGGGATCGCCTGGATCTATATAAGAAAGTACAAATGATTGCTTTATATCGTGTTTCTAAGATCTAGGATTGGCTCAGCCTATGTATTATTTTGTGTGTCCTTTTTGGGTCAGTGCTTGCTGTTTAGGCAGTTATCTTTGTGCCCTATGCTTAGCATGTCTCCAAAAAGGATGCCTGTGGAAGATGCCCCGTATAACCATATTTGTCTTAAGATCTACTATCTGCATCCCGGACATGCAATATGCTAGACCCCTTAAATTAGATGTATAAACACAAAATTGTCATCACAACAAATTCCGCTTGTGATTGCTACAGCAAGATGTGAAGATTTCTACTCCCTCCCTCCCAAAATAACTGTAGTGTTTGACTCGACATATAAGTTAGTGGAAGTGATTGCTTATTAGTTATTAGTTCAATATGTGAAATACCAATGACGAAGTAGCAAGAATATTGTGGACAAAAACCGAAGTTATCCGTAATTCGTACTCGTAATGGTTATTAAGTGGCAAAGAGTTAATTCCTGCTTGCAAGTTTGCCAAGAAAAGAAATTTCAAAGTTAGCTTGGGACATCCCAAAGAGATTTTTGCATTTCTTTTCTGACATATATTAGATATGATAAAGGTGCTATCATCATGATTGGTAACAGCCTTATTTCCCCATGTGATTACCTTGTTGGCAGCTACATATGGTAATAGCCTGTTACCTTCTTTAATTAATTGACAGAACTTCTGTTCCCTGCTTGGGAGATTGTGGTGAATTCTCTTTTGATAACTATTTCTGATGCAATGGCCCTAAACGTGTATACATGATTTTTTCTTGCTATACCCAGTTTGGAGTGAGGATCATATGGTGATATGGATCTACGATGAATTCTGAAAACAGGGCTTAATCGGCTTATATATCATCAATGGCGGAGCCAGAAAGTTTTGCTCGAGGGGGCACACTTTGATAAATTTTAGAAACTACATTACAAATTGGTTCTTAGGAGGGGCAAATTAAAAGAAAAGCTAATTATTTTAGAAAATTTACACTACAATTTTTTCCGCTAGGGGGGCACTTGCCCCCCCGTGCCCCCCTCCTGTCTCCGCCCATGATATCATGCACTTGCACTATGCTCCCTGAAGCTTTGTCCTTTCCAAAGACTTGGCTAAGACTTGATGAAAGCTAAGAAGCCACTTTTGCAGCTCTGATACTAACTTCGGTTACAAATTGGACCTGCAATTGTTCAGAAGTTGACTATTGGATCTTTCATAGTTATTGAGTACTAACACATAACACTGGATATGATTATGCGTTAGAATAGACTATTTTATTATCCTACTTAGTGGTGATATAAGAAATTAACAATTACATGTCTCGTGAACATTGGGTGTCCCTTTTTAGGCTGCTCATTACTTTGTTCATGGTTATTTGTCTGTTTTATATCAATCTGTCTACAGTATCATAAATATTTAAGCTTTGTGAGAATTCGATATTTGTTATTAAGGATACAAACAGTCATACACCCATCTGCCAATACTTTACGTTCTAGGTTCTTGCTTTCTTTGATAGCAATTGCTATTCTTTTTGTGGTTGTTTGTTTTGTTCTTTTATGAGGTTAGTTATAAGAACTGGATATATTTCAAACCAGTGATATAATTATGTTCTTAAATCATGGTTGAATGTTCTTATCATTAGAAATTTATTGTTTGTTTATGCTCTTCTAAATCATGCAGAGGATGAAACAATTGCAAGCTGATGAAACTAAGGAGAAAATGCTTCGTTTAAGCATAGAGGCAGGTGGTTGCTCTGGTTTTCAGTACAACTTTGCACTTGAAGAGAAGCCTAACAATGATGACAGGTTTGCTAATCATACACAACCTCATACATTGGTTCCATTTTGTAGTTACAATCTTATAAGGATGTGTTCAAACTTGTGTAGGATTTTTGAGAGGGATGGGGTTAAATTGGTGGTTGACACAATATCATTAGGCTTTGTAAAAGGTGCAACAGTTGATTATGTTGAGGAGCTAATACGGTCAGGATTTCAGGTAACTTTTTTCTTCATTGCCTGCTTTGCAATTTGATTCCTCTTTTAACAAACTTTAGGTTGTCTGTTAAGTAAATCCATGGGTACAGTTAGAGGTGGTCGTTTCTACTTTTGTACTTATGAATGGGTCGATTTGAATTTTGTTATATTTTAAACTGGTCAAATCAGAAGACTTGGTAAAAATGGGAACGGGTTAAAAGTATTCCAAAGTTTATTTTCAATGCATATAGCTTTCTGAAATTGTTATATTTAGAGATTAAGACTGAGTTGTGATAACATTGTTTTTGTGATTATAATCAACACATTAACTACTTATTAAATATCAACATGGCTTTCGGCGGTATACAAGTTATTAAAGAAGGTGTTCCATCAAAGCAATTGGTTTTGGGTTTAAGTCCTAACTAGGAAAACCGTGTGTGAGTTTGCTGTATAAAAGATGGTTCATCAAAAACAGAAAGATGGTTACGGAAAAAGAAAAAGATAGTTAATTAAATTTCTTAAAAAATGGACAAAAAATGTTTGCGGGTAAACCGGACCGTGCCAGGCCTGTTGTGACCCATACTAAAGATGATCCATTTAAACCCCAACCCATTTGACCTGTTACCCAGTCTGCCCATCTTAGCACCTTTAGCTAACCAGTGTCAACATCACATGCCCAATATTTTATTTCCCTGATGAGAAATAATTTAATTATGAGGATGGAGAATGTTTTTTAATCACATTATTTTATATATATAGGAATTGTGGTGAATTTCATGGTAAGGTAGGTGCGAGCTATATATTTTCCCATGTTTGTTCATTTTCCTCAATGAGTAGACAATAGAAACATGTAGAGGTGGCAAAATGGGCAGGCCGGGCGGGCACGGGCTACGGGTCAAACGGGCTATGGGCCAAATGGGCACGGGCTAAACGGGCACGGGCCAAACGGGCTCATGTTATACGAATCGCTTTTAAAAAGACCCAAAACGACGAAATAAGTTCATCGAATGTAACACCTCATTTATATTTAAAAAATTAAATATAAGTTTTTCTTTAAAAACAATCTAATGTTCGAGAAAAACATGCCCATTTCAAAAAAATGAGGGGACTCAAATGTGCCCAAATCTTTTAAAAATTTGCCCATTTAGCTAATTTTTTTGATTTTGGACACAAATTGCCATCTCTAGAAACATGTGTGGCAAGAGAAAGGAATGTATAATATTGCGATTGCGGGAGCTTATTTTTATCCAAGGGTGGGAGATTTTGTTATCACTCTGGTTTAAACTAAAAAATGAGGTTTTTAATTCCCAAAAATACATAAACAAGATGAGCTTTCCCAAGGTCACTTGTTTTAAGGGTATCAAATGTATGGTCTTCAAATGAAGCGAGGGCTTCCGTGAACAGGATTTTTGACAACAAATTTGTTACAAGATGTGGAGCTTGTCTTACTTCTAATTGATAGGCTCTAGAAAAACTGCTATTTTGGGGGAAAGTGTTAAGTGTTAACTTTAGGATTACTTGCGGAAAAGAATAGGATTAATGACACGTTTCATGGAATACCAGGTTCTTGGAAGACTTGAATTCTAGATTTTGAACCTATAATTTGGATCTTCTTCGCTTTCTTTTGTAGGTGTAGGGATTAAGAGTCTCAAATTAAAAAGTCAAATATTACTGCAAACATATTCAAAGAAAATATAGCGATTGTTACATTGTAATGTTCATGAAACCAATTGCATCTAGTGGGAACTGTTTGTTAATATATTATTGATATTCAAATAGTCACTATGGTTAAAGTGTTAAGGATATCCGGTTAGTTCTCCAGATTGGACCTTTTATCTTCATGTTGAGTGCAGTGTGATATGGCAGTTATATTTTCACTATACATTAAAATTCAACCTAGCCTTAATGTTGAGTGCTTTTAATATGACGGTTATATTTACACTATGCATCAAGAATATTTAGAACCCTCTTGTTTTAATGTGCAGGTTGCAGAAAATCCGAGCGCAGTTGGTGGTTGTAGCTGTAAAAGCTCGTTCATGGTAAAATAAATTCTCAGGCAACAAACCTGACCCAATGTCACATATGTAAACAAGAGTCAGCACACACTATTCCAGAGACCAAGACAAATTGGACGTGTTGGTGATACTTAGAATTTGGTATGCGGATGTAATGATGTTTATGGAACTTAAAATTATTTAGTTCACACATTTTGACACTAGTTGGTAGGCTGGTAGCATCTCCATGCTTTTGGAGAATACTTGCATTCTTTCTGTGTCCAAACTCTACTACGAGAAACATGAATAAATTGGTTTTTTGGTGTGCCCTGTGATATACTTTTCCTATTTATGTACTTGTCTAATGCGATTTATGACAAGTGTCCCTTTCACGTGAACAAACAAGTTTTCTTGTGTCTATAGATGATGAATGTGTCCCTTTCAATTCACAAGCAAGACAGTGGCGAGAATCGTGGGTTCCTTCTAGAGGTGGCAAAATGTGCCCAGAAGCAAAAAGATGGGCTAAATGGGCACATTTTTAAAAGATTTGGGCACATTTAGCCCTCTTCTTTTTTTTGAAATGGGCACATATAGCCCATTGAAAACTTAAATGGGCACAAACGGGCACTTTTTTTCCCCTTAATTGTTGAACATTAACGATCGTTTTTTAAAGATTTTTTTTAGATAATATATTTAAGTTTTTTAATATAAATAAAATATTACGTTTAAGGAATTTATTTCGTCGTTTTAGGTCTTTTATTAAGCGATTTGTATAACATGTGTCCGTTTGGCCCGTGCCCGTTTAGCCCGTGCCCGTTTAAGCCCGTGCTCATTCTAGCCCGTGCCCGTTTTAGCCCGTGCCCGTGCCCGCCCGTTTTGCCACCTCTAGTTCCTTCCATATAGACCCAACCAAAATGAAACATGAGTACATGACCCATGGTCACAAGCCAATGGAACTTCCAGCATTCTTTTCATATTGGTCAATAGTTTTGATCTGAACATAAATATAAATTCATATTATTCATCTGAACCATCTTATTTCATAGAGTAAATTACACCGTTCGTCCTTGTGGTATACGTTGACCGACAAGTTTCGTCCTTTGATCAAAAAATGTTTACCGTCCGTCCTTAAATGCCAAACGTTATCTACCGTTGGTCCTTTGCTTTAACGGGACACACTAACGATCGTTAAATCTAAAAATGTAAGGGTATTTTTGTCCTTTTACCATTTCTCTCTTCACTTCATCTTCCCCACTTATCTTTACCAAATACAAAGTCAAGTTATGAAGCTTCACTCCATCTACTCTTTTACTAATTCAACAATCCTATATATAATATCAAGATCTAGATCACAAATGAAAATACAACATTGCACTTTTAGTACAAACATCTCTTGATAAGTTGATATCATGGCAGATCACCAAAGAATCCACCCTGATCCGTTTCAGCCAGTAACTCATGACCTCGAGTCGCAAACGAAAGCCACTGTACCATTAGTGCCTAGAGGCTCACCCAAGTCTGATAACTCAAACCACGTCGAAAAATTTCCACCACAACATCGAACCATCCCGCTTCAATACTCAAAACCACCAAAGAAAAGAGGCTGCTGTTGCAAGTTCATATGTTGGATGTTATTTATCATAATAGTATTAGTACTCAGTGTAGGCATTCTAGCTGCCATTGTATAACACGCTTTACAACCACCTCTACCGGACCCCATCCCACGATATCACCACCACCTGTGACAACCCGTACTTTCAGGTCATTTCTCGACACAATTTATGCCTCATTATTTCAACATTTATAGTAAACTTGGTTTACTTGTTTCAAATTCGCGTAACCTTTAAGGTTTAGCGGCGAATTCATGAGCATAACATCACGAACATTTCATATGGACTAAGATTAGTCTACATTTCATTGACATCATTTGCATCACGTTAATTCATTCATGACATTTCATTTCACTTTAAACGCGTAATTTTTATATTTAATAAACGTTATCGCGTGAGTTATTATTTTGAATATTTAATCCTTTACTTTCAAAAATGATCCCGATATATTTTTATACTTACATTTAGTTATAAAAACTATATTTTGAGTTTAACTAGTGTTTTGAATTTAGTTCGTATATAAATCGTTGAATTTATATTATTACGACGTTTTCTTAAAAATTTCTCGATAATTATTTTATCACTCAATTTTTACAAGGAATGTAATTTTACAATTCTTATGATCTCAATATACTTTACTTTGATCCCTTAAAACTTACTTTAGTCCATACTACTCAAATTTCACAACTATGTACAAGTTACAACAACTTTTCTTAACTATACAATTACTTACATCTTTTTAACAATTTTATACAATATAATAAAAAAAAAATATATATAATTGGGAACCATATCCCCTAAAAACCGCCCAAGGGGGGATGGTAACTCATTTAATGAGTTGGTAAATGTTTCTTGATTGTACATATTTTTACTTCACCTCAATCATTCATTCACTTTCATTTCCACAAGTCAAGTAAACTTTTTATTTCTCTCTTGGTTTTCTCTCATCCAAAACCGGCCATGGAAGCTTTTTACAAAGGGATCATCAAATTTTTCTCTAGCTCAAGTAATTACAATCTAGTTATTACTCTTTATAAGGTTTTGAAATAAAAACCAAGGGTATTTAAGTTTTACCTTGTTACTAGCACCTCATCATTTTCACTAGTAAGCTTGCTTCTTTCATTTTCATGTTTCCTTTTTCATTTCATATTCATCTTTTCATTTTTGGAGATAGTATGCATGATATGTGATTTATACCATTTTTCATGATTTATTGAGTTATATATACATATTGGTCATCCTATAAATATTTCCATGGTATTCTTTGGTCTTGATGGTGATTAGGAACCCATGACACCCTAAGAAGGTGTATGGTAGGATTAGATTAGTTTTGGAGTTGATTTGAAGGGATTAGAATAGGTTTTGTCCGAGAAAAAAAAACTATTTTCGATAACTATATATTTATGTTCTGTCCTTATTTCGAATTTCTGGAAAAACCTACTGTTGGTACGAAACTTTGGCCTTGATATTTAGAAAATATACTTTAAAACGAATCCGTGGCCGCTTGAACGGATAAAAACGGAGTTATAACGAAGAAGTTATGGATTTTTAAAGTTTGACGACGAAATAAATAGTTTTCTGAAATTTCAGCATGCAGTTTTTAGTTTGTTCGGGTCAAAAACGAGCCTTAAGCTTCACAAATTATTTCGACTAGTCAAAAATATATTAGTTTACTTCGATACGAAGCTAAGGACATATTATACGTAGAAAACGGATTTGAAACGACAAAGATATGCACGTTTTCATAAACTCGCCGTAACTATTATTTTCTGAAAATCTATATTATTTTTACGATACAAGTATTTTAGTAGCTGTAACGTCCATGTTTGCGGCTGTTTTTAACAAGGTTGTGGAACTTTTTGGAACGAATTGTCTTCTAGTAAAATCAAGTTCACCGGCAATATTTTTTAAAACAACAAGCTGTTTGTAAAGCGGAGTTGTAGTAAATTAATTACTGATGTTCAAACTTGGCCGAAACTCATTTTCTGCACAACAATTAGCCAAAATCACTATCTTTAACCCTTGATATCTTTATGATCGAGACCTTTTGGACGAAAACTCCTGAACTGAAACTTCTAGATATCGATACAAACTTTCCAAAACCGTCGAGTTTGTTCTCTAACGATCGACGTACACCGTTTTACGACTAGTTTTTCGGAGCCATTTTTGTTAAATTCAAGAATTTTCCGACGACATTGTTTTGCGACGAAAAGTGGAAATTTCACCACAAATCATTATAAAACAATTATAGGATGACATTTTGACGTAAAAACTTGTAAAGTCATTTTTGAATGGTCAAGACGTCAAAAGGGTATTTTTCGACGACAAGTAATATTTTCAAAACCCGCAAATGGTATAAATAACATACGAAATGCATGCATAACATTACATTGCAACTCATGACATATCATATCATTCGTAATAGGTCCCGGTTAACGCATCACATTATACCTCGGTGTACTCACTTTTGCCATTATTCCAGTTTACCAAGTGAGTTTTCATAGCCCCGTTTTACATGCTTTCAATTATTTTCTAACCTACGGGGGAGAATACATTGCACAACATTTTTATTACGATACCAAGTATGTTAAATTCATTTACATTGCTTAAGTTACTGCATTTGCCAAATTGAAAGTCCCCATTACCTGAACATGAACCGTTAATCTTTGAAGCGAGGATGAGTGGATAGATCTATCGAGGGTGACGCCTCCATCCGGGTTGGTGAATCCCAACTGCCATACGGATGCATTTCATTTAATAACATTACGGAGTTGTCTGGCAAACACTCTGCAGGGGCATACATTATGAACAGTCTAGTTTCGGGGTCATGGGCTTAAGCAATTGTAACATTTTTACGTGACTCGATTGTCATGCCTGAAACATTTTACGTGACATGATTGTCATGCCTGATCTATACTTGTGTAGTCGTATAAAACATTTACATAAACCTATGATTTCTCACCAACATTATTGTTGACCTGTTTTAGCAATGTATTTTCAGGTAACTGAGGCATTATCATCATGACATGGTTTAGGGACCTACATTTTGAGTCGCGGCGTCGACTTACATTATGTACATTATGGCACTTTATTTCAAAACATCGTTTGGATTTGTAACATATTTGTATTTCCGCAAACTTTGTAAACCTTTTGGGACCGATGTTGTACTCTGAATGTTTTATTAAATATCCAACGATGTGTTTTTTTTTAAAACGGCACTTTAGGTCGTTCAATATAACTGTGATGTGGTGCTATGACAGTCAATCCCCAGGAATTCCATTCCGCTGCAAAATAGGTAAATTGGGGGTGTGACACCACCCACCACCACCGACAAACCAAACCACCAACCCATCACCACCGACTCACCAGACCACCAACCCATCACCACTAAACCAACACCATCATCTTCAAAAACTATTCAAATAAATCTCAGATATCCCATATGATATTAATCTTTCTTTTTTTTTTTTTATTTTTTTTACTCATTCTATATTATCACATAGGGCAAATAGCTAAAAAAAGTACTAAACTTGCCACCCTTTTTTTTTTCAAGGTAGCGAACAAATTTTTTTATTTCTGAGGGTAATATACTTTCAAATTCATCTTCTTTAGGGTATTTTCATGAACAGTTGGACATTTTTGCCCCTCTTACCCACAAGAGCAAATGATGACAAGTATGATACTTTTTTTTTATAATTTGCCCTAGTTTTTAATTATGTTAAATTTTGGATATGTATTAAGATAAATTATTTAATGATTTATAATTGTGTTAAATCTATGATAAAAATGTTTTGTTTTAAGTTTACACTATTTACTTATTAAGATAATTTAGTTCCACCAGCCACTTCCATTTGCAAAGGACATGAGTTTAAATAAGTATACGCGTGCATGGCACGTGTGAGGTTCAAATAAGCACTTTTAACCCTTACCATTTAGGCGGGAAAAGCCGTTACAGCAATTTCATCATTTCATTTGTATATAACACAATTCATTTCACATTTGTAAGCGGTTTTGATTTTGTAATTCTCTCTTGTAATAAACTTCTACAAGTCAGTAAGCCATTAACTAATTCTTGAGCTCAATTCTTATTTGAATCTCCTTGATTCCTGTAAGAGTGTATCAACTGGTATCAAAGCAGTCAATTCCGGCATCTTATCCCATAAACCTATTGAGTTTGATCATCGCCGATCAAATTCTGGCCAAAATACATTCGTTTCCCTATCACAAATACGTTACCCTTGTTAATTCTTATTCCGTTTTCTTAGCCAAAACACGTTTTCCGTACGGCTAGTACATTATTTATTATTTAAAAAAAAAAGTATCATACTTGCCATTTCCTCTTCTGGGTAATAGGGGCAAAAATGTCCAACTGTTCATGAAAATACCCTAAAGAGGATTAATTTGAAAGTATATTAGCCTCAGAAATAAAAAATTTTGTTCGCTACCCTGAAGAAGAAAGAGTGGCAAGTTTAGTACTTTTTTTTTTAGCTATTTGCCCTATCACATATTCACGAATCACCATTAACATCTCACTCCAAGATTTCAAAAACATTGATTTTTTCATCATCCCACCATTTTCTTCAAAAATTAACAAATACTAAATCCTAAAATCCGAAATCCGTAAATCAAAAGCTTAAAAAAAATCAAACCTACCAATCCTTGGATATTAACAATTAAAAAAATCTTATGACTTTGTTTATCCTAAAATCCTAAATCCGAAAATCAGAAATCCTAAAACCAATAGCTTTAAAAACCTTGAATTTCCCTAGAATCAAAAACCTTAATCTTCAACCCACCAATAAAAAAAAAATAAACTCACCAATCCTTATTGGTGGTGGAGACGACGACAGCTGGTAGAAATGGAGGCAATGGCTGGCACGGATGTGGGTGGTGTTATTCTTGGTAGTGGTAACGATTTGATTTGATTTGTTTTTCGGGTTGAAAATATTTTGGGTTTATATCATATGTGATGTTTTATTTTAGGATGTTTTATTCAATTGTGTAATGTTATCAACAGTGATGTTTATGTTTCTTTTCTTTGGAATTTGGAAGTAGCAGGTGTGGTTAGTGATGGTGAAGATGAAGATGAAAAAAAAAAGTATTTGGATTGTTGGTGTGGTTGTGATCGATGGAAATGAACAAAAGTATAAATGATTGGTGGGTGATGGAACTCTTTATTTCTTTGTGTTTAAAAAGAAAAGAAAAAGAATGTAGTAAATTTACCATTATACCCTCATTTGGGTATCAAATGGAGTAACTTAACGACTGTTAACAAGAGGCGTTAAAATGAAGGACTAACGACATATAACGTTTCGTATTTAAGGACGGACGATAAACCTTTTTTGGTCAAAGGACGAAACTTGTCGGTCAACGTAAACCACAAGGACGAACGGTGTAATTTACTCTATTTCATATTCATTTTGACTTTATACCCTAGCCCTCTAAAAAAAATATCATCCGATAAAAAAAAAACACATAGTTTCACAAAAAAAATACATACACAACTGCGTTATCCTTAGTACTTTTTTTTGCAGAATAACATATATTAATTTTTATTTTGCAAAACTTGTAAGTAATAAGTTTAAGTAAAAAGCAATATATTTAAGATCATTTGAGGGACAAAATATTATTTACATACCCAAAGATCAATTTTCACCCTATATCTTCCTTCAATTTTTATTTGATCTAATAGATGAGATTAATCCCAACAATTTAAAAACCCACTTTTATTTATTATTATTATTTTTTTCAAATATTAATATCTTTCAAACCGTTAATCGTTAAGCGAAATAAAATATACTATTACGACAAACATTTAATTATCTTTCAAGAGATAGACACTTTGATATACTCTCGACCAAAAAAAAAAAAAAAATTAATGTTTTTCATTTTTTTTTTTACATTTTTTTCTTTACTAAAATTTGCGTAAAAAAAATCACATAATATATAATTAAACACTAATTTGAATATTACATGTGATATTAGTGTTAAATCAGATATTACACTAATATCATATATGATATTACATATCATATGTGATTTAACACTAATATCACATGTGATATTATATATTATATGTGATTTAACACTAATATCACATGTGATATTCAAATTAATGTTTTATCACGTGTGATTTTTTTGAGTTATTTATTGATATTTTTAGAGTAAATTACACCGTTCGTCCTTGTGGTTTGCGTTGACCGCAGGGTTTCGTCCTTTGACCAAAAAAGTTGCACCGTACGTCCTTAAGTGTGAAACGTTATGCGCCGTTAGTCCCTTGACCAAAAAACGTAAAATTTGACCGTTAAAAACCCATCATGTGACTTGCACATGAGGGTAAATTCGTCATTTCAACACCCCGTTTATCACAAAATAGATTTAGATCAAATCTATCATCCTCCATCTCTTTCACACCTCATTCCATCTCCCTCCTCACACCGCCACTCTTTCACCGCCTCTCCATAGCCTCACCAACCGTCACTGCTATGGTCGCCGTTCAAGGCCAAAAAGGAAGACCAAGGGTGCATTTGTTGCTACGAGTTTAGAGCGACGGGGTTACAGATTCATTTGGATTCCGTTTGGTTCGTGTTGTGAAGCCATAGCACCACCACAGACGCACAACCACCACCACCATCTCCACCTTAGTTCTCTCTCCTTCTTTTGATTAAAGAGTGTAATTGACTTAGTTTGTAACCGGGTCGGGTCAAGGACCCCGTTTGGATTTCAGTCGACCCATTAGGGTTACGGGTTCGGAGCCACTCAAGATGGTGTGTGTTTGTCTCGGTTAGACTCACAAAAGACACCCCAAGGGTTGTGTTTGTATGCGTCTAACAGCAGCCCCAAAGGGGTGCATATTTGTTGTGCTTGTGTTTGGTCCGAGCCACGACAGCCAAGAGGTTTTTCGTTGAGGTTATTTGTTGATGTGTCGAAACCACTTAGGGTGTGTTTGTTTGTTCTGAGTTGCGACCACAGCCACACCAATCTGGTGTTTGGCTTGAGGGTCTAGCCCACCAAATCGCAACCCACCATGGGTGCGCTTGGTTTGTTGTTACAACCTACACCAAGGCTACTAAGAGTGTGTTTTGTTTGCTTATTTCTTGTTATTCGGCTAATAGTATAGGCTAGATTGGTTTTGTTTTGCTTGGTACATAACTCATCACGTGAGGGTTCAGTTGTGTTTCGGTTCGGGTCAAAACCTTTTACACCAACTCGTTTAACAAACTTACCAAACAGAAAAGACGAAAGGAAATGATGATGGTGACGAGTCGCCTACAAACACACGGACAATAACTCTTCAAACGACTCCAAAACATTCGGGTCTTCAAAAATTCGAGATGAAATGATGGTGGGTGATGGTGGTTACGTGGTGGCGACGAGGCGTGAGGTGGCAAGTGGTGGAAGGGTGGCGGCCGGTGATGAGGTGAGAGAGAAAGAGATGAATTAGGTTTAGGGTTAGGGTATAAATGAGAGAAATGGTGAGGATAGACAAGAAACTTGAAATGATGGTGGTAATGGTTAAGAGAAGAAGATAGTGAAGGTATTTTAGTATTTTTACCCGAGTTTAACAGTCAAACTTAACGTCGTTTGGTCAAGGGACGAACGACGCATAACGTTTCACACTTAAAGACGTACGATGCAACTTTTTTGGTCAAAGGACGAAACCCTGCGGTCAACGCAAACCACAAGGACGAACGGTGTAATTTACTCATATTTTTATAAAAACATATTTGTTGATAGTTTATGATAAAAGTATAAAAATAAAGAGGTTCAAAACTGTGTGCCAAACAACTCGAGGCCGCCACACTCCAATCACACAGCATGACTCAAATGGAAGAAGAGAGGTTAAAGCTAACAGAAGTGCAAACACTAGAAGGTCACACCGATCGTGTTTGGGGACTCGCTTGGAATCCATCCACCGGTTCAGACGGTGTTCCCGCTGTCCTCGCTTCTTGTAGCGGTGATAAAACTGTTCGAATCTGGCAACAACGCACCCCTAGTTCAGCTTCTTTCGATTGCAAGGTCTGTTTATGCTTATCATTATTATTATTTTCCTTAGTTTAGGGCTCTAATTAATCAGTTTTTAATTTATTTTTGCTTAAAAACTTATAAACCTAAAGGTATTTGTGATTGATTAATTTTTTTTATGCTTACTTTTAGCTAGATTTTTCTGTTCAAGTAGCTTATTCGAGATGAAATTAGCTTGTTGATTGAAAATTTTCCAACAAATAGATATTTTTTCGAGTGTACTTATCTTTATGCAGCTATAACTATAAGTACTTATTTATAAGCATAAGCTGGAAAAAAAAAAAGCAATATAAAACACGGGTGTTTGGATTGTTTACTTGTTTTTTTTCAATTAAAAAAACACTGATAAGCTTGCATAAAAGAAACAAGGACTTCAGTAAGGGAGTTTTTTTTAAATAGCTTAATTTTTGGGCTTATGAGCTTATTTGAATTTGGAAAAGCTCACAAGCTCACTTTTTTGGCTTATGAGCTGAGCTTATGGACTTAAAGTCCATTAGATCAACTTGGTAAGCTCATAAGCCAAAAAATGTGAGCTTATGAGCTTTACCAAATTCAAATTAGCTCATAAGCCCAAAAATTAAGCTATTTCAAAAAACTCCCTAAATAGTGTTTGGATTTGCTTATTTTAGAATGAGAAGTGGAGAGAATAACGTTAGAGAGATCTAAAGGTTTCCTGGTTAGAAATTAGAGTATTATTTATATTGAAAAATGCTCAAGTTTACCCAAGAATAAGAAGCATGATAAGTAGAAAATTTAAGCAATCCTAAACACCCTTATAGCCTGCTGGTTTATTTGGAAGCTTAAGGTTTGTATCACACCCTACGTACTTGTTGTAATATTGAGTGTTGAAGTTTATATGCTTAAATGCTATGTGTGTATGTTGGGGTTTAGGCTATGGTTGAGTGGGGTTATGCTATGGTTGAGTTTGTTTATGTGGAAAATTGCTTGTGATATGCGACAATCATGCGACTTGTGTTTAGGATGGAAAATATATATGTAATTGTTACACCAGGAGCTTTTGTCTTCATTGGGTGCAAAACCGTTAGAAAAAAATGACACGCATGTAAGCTTATACATATGCAGTTTTCTTTTCCTAATCTCCAAGGTCACCTAAACCGAAGCTAAAAGAAACACAGTTCTCTTCTGTTTTTCATTAAAAAGAATATATTTTGTTCTATGAGTTCAAAGCATATATTACCTCCTTGTTTATCCCACTTTGACTTTAAATGTTAGTTGGACAGTTTTTTAAGTTATGGCATTGATAAGAAAACTTTTAACTACTGAGATAAAATAACAATAACAATTAAACCAAAAGATTAGCAAATAAGTACGTTAGAGTTGATGCAAAACTATTTTGGAATCAACACAGTTGTCTACTTGTGGTACTAGTGCGTAGAAGTTACATATACCCATCCAGTTGTTCCCTATAGTTTAGATCTAAGAATGCACATGAATTTTACTGATAAGTAGTCTAATATTTAACCTCCAAAACCAAGTTGTGTCTTTCTTGTTTGGGAAGGAAAGGTAATTGTTATATACTCAGAACCCTTTAACGTTATATTATTTTTATTTTATTGGACATGAACCATATTAGGAAAAAGTAGTAATTGAGGCGGACTACAAGATTTGTTTAAAATACAGTGCAAAATATGGACGATTAATGTAAATTTTGGTGCTCAGCAATTGAGAGTATGGGATGAGGTTTTTTAGCTTACCATCCTTGTCTAATAGGAGTTACCTACTTCGGTACATTAAACTTTTGAAGAATTATACTATAGTATATTGTGCGGGGTTGGTGAGTATGTGTGTACACACTACACACACACACATGTTTCACTTCTTTATGGTCGTATAACTACTCACAGCAAAATGGAGCTATGAAAGTCAGGTTTTATAAAAGTAGTATTTTAATGAAGAGCTTAATTCTTTGCAGATTGACGAGAATTATGTCATATGTTTAATGTTTTTATTTTGAGATCGATTAATCTTGTAATTTTGTTTAGGCAGTATTAGAAGATAGACATAATCGGACGGTTAGATCATGTGCTTGGTCACCATCTGGTAAACAATTGGCGACTGCTAGTTTTGATGCCACCACTGCTATTTGGGAACAAAATGGCGATGACTTCGAATGTGTTTCCACTTTAGAGGTACTTTTAGTATATTTAAACATCAACAACACTATAGTATGTATAATACTTTGCATTACTCTAGCATTAATGTAATGTACTGTGTATTAAGCAAAGTTTATTTTAAATATGTATTTCTATTTTACAGGGGCATGAAAATGAAGTTAAAAGCGTGTCTTGGAATGCATCTGGGTCACTACTTGCAACTTGTAGTCGAGACAAATGTGTTTGGATATGGGAAGTTTTACCAGGCAATGAGTTTGACTGTGTTTCTGTGCTGCAAGGACATACACAAGATGTTAAAATGGTCCAGTGGCACCCAAAAGTGGATGTTTTATTCTCTTGTAGCTATGATAACACTATTAAGGTAATCACCTGGTTTTAATTGTTCACTTCTTTTTAAAAAATCAACTGGTTGTTCAATTATTTGATATTATACGTTTAATTTGACTGTTAAAAACAAACTCGCATTATATTTTCAGGTTTGGGCTGAGGATGGTGATAGTGATGATTGGTCATGTGTGCAGACTCTAGGAGAATCAAGCAGGTGATAGTTAAAATGCTTAGATTTCTGGTTTAACTAAAACATCTATTGCTCATATGTGAGAGTTTTATAAAGACTAAACAACGTTTCTGTTACTAATCAATATGTTGGAATCTAATTATTAATCGTAATGAATTTCAGTGGACACTCATCTACAGTATGGGCTTTATCTTTTAATGAAACTGGAGATAAAATGGTTACATGCAGGTATGGTATCCATTGATATTATATATATACTGCATAAACTAGTTTGACATGTTAATAATTGTGGATTAAATTATTTTGCAGTGACGATCTCACCATTAAGGTATGGGGTGTGGACATCGAAAGATTGATATCTGGTGATGGCACTGGATCTTGGTGAGTCCATTTTGTTTTATGCATTTGATTGTTTCTTATCAATTACCCCTTCCATATCAAAACTGCAAAACTTTGTGTTGTCTCAAACAAAAGCAATTCATTGTTTCTTGTAAGATTTTATTATAAAGTTATTTATATCTCTGTTAACAATTGATACAAGATATTATGTGACATCAAAAATTGTCTGATAGTTATCTCATCTATGTCTTAGTAAGGGCCATTTTATATTTTGGTAAATAAGCAGACCTTTGCCAAACTATGTGCCAACTCCCAAGTGCCCAAGTCAAATATTGTATTTGCTTGAGATAATGAATTTTGCTTATTAATGTTTATATTTTTTACACGTTTTTGTTTAAAAAATAGCAATGAGAATGGTAATAATTTTTTCATGCACTTTTTTTTAAACATGCCTGGCAAAATAATACTTTTTTGCGAAATATTTCTGATTAAAGCCATGAAAATTCATCCTCAATATGAACCTTACCAAAAATTGTCATTTTAATCATGCTTTGATAGGTCTGCCAGTTTCCCTCATGCTCATTGATCTGGTTTGAAACTTTGAATAGTGAATAAAAATGTCTTACCTGTTTTCTATATATATATGTCTGAGATGTCTTCTTATGTTTTGGCAGGAGACATCTATGCACCATGTCTGGTTATCACGATCGGACGATTTTCTCAGTCCATTGGTCAAGGTAGCATTTCAGCTCACAAACACCATCCCACACACATATACTTATAGATATACTATCATATTCTCATTCCATAGGTATTATTGAATGTGACAGGGAAGGTATAATAGCCACTGGAGCAGCTGATGACGCTATACGCTTATTTAGCGAGTCTGAAGATCATTCGGTAGGCCATACTTTTACTTTTAAATATTTTCTTAAGGTTGTGTTATTTGAATTTGAAATTTTCAAAATAATAGTTTTGCTCAGTTTTACCATAATCATGCTCTTCATTAGTGCAACACAGTAAAGGAGTTGGGAAATTCTTATTGCGTATGTTCCTACTCAGTTTTACAACTTTGTTCAATTTATATTAAGTATGCTACTTACATATGTATGCTCTGTTTCTCCCCTTTTACAGATAATTTTTTACTGATCACTAGTAATAATAATGTCTGAAAAAATTGGTGTATCATGGAAGATGATTATATAGTGTTCATTTTCCTTTTATCTTGCCACCATACATTGAATATAAAGTTGGTGGACGCTGTAGTGTTAGCTTTTAAGCTTATAAATAATGATATCATTATTTACTGTCTATTATAGTTTTAACTTTTTTGGAATAAAGTAAAAAGTTAAGTGGATTTGGGGAATTTACATAGTTTATTGTACATTTTTACTTTCGACTTCCATCACAAGCTTGTATTTTACTTTTACAGGTTGATGAACCTTCATACAGGTTGCTTCTCAAGAAAGAAAAGGCGCATGCCATGGATATAAATTCAGTGCAATGGAGCCCTACGGTAATCTATTTGCAATCCTAGTTGTAGTTTTCCAAACTTGAGTCCTGTGGACTCTTTATTATACCAAGACTAAAAAGTAGTTTATAGGGTGCATGTTTTACTGCCTATTTTATTGATGCCCCATGAAGGTGACGATTTCGACACATTTTACTTATTAATGGATCGATTACGATTATGTTTTATCTTTAAGGAGTAAAATATATATAATATTATGGCCAGTCAAATAGGGCCAGAAGACAGAAGCCCCCAAAGTGTAATTATAATGCATAAAAGCTTCTAAATTGGTTTAATCGAATAGCTTAATTATTAGTGAAAACTGTGAAATAGTATAGTTTATGCAATGGCGTCTGACATACCAACTGTTTAATTTTTTGGGTACCAACTACCAAGTGTCTTTATTCCACCCAACCCCTGAACCCAAAATTTACCGTGTCTTGAGCCCTTACCATGCCCGTCTGGCTTGCCCATTTTGCCACCTCTAACGCACCCCTGTTAATTCGCATGACACCAAAAAATAACAATAAAAGTTTTTGGGGCGTTTCAAAAGTCTTGGCACTTGGACAAGTAGCCATTTTTAATCGGAGTTTCTCATCAAAGCATGGGTGATTTACTCTTGGTCGATGTTTTTACAGGCAAACAGGCTTCTTGCTTCTGCAAGTGATGATGGGACCATCAAGATCTGGAAGCTGGAATAATTGCAATGAACACTAAATCATTCTTTGCCGGACACTAATGGTTATGCCAGGCAGCTGAAAAACTACCAGATTCTGCCTTTTGCGGTAAGGCGATAGTTTTACTGTGATGTTATTATGCGGTAAACTATGATCCTTTAAATTTTGCTCCATACGAACATCATTTGTTTCATTTGTATGAGGTATGTGTGTGATATATTGTTGGACAGAATGCATTGATAACGATGATTAAATTGCAAGTCTAAATATGTGATAATTTCGTTAGAATTATGTGAAAGTTGTATTTTCTATAGTTTCTATGGTAGAGTTACATAACTGTCCCAAAACTTCTCAACAACTAACATGAATGCTCTTGACTTGTCATTTGTATCTTGAGGCTATCTTTGTCAAAGACGTCTCAACAAATATACCCTGACTACGATTAGTACATTTCATTTCCGTGTAGGATTTCCACTTACCGAAATGATAAGGGTGCGTTTAGTTGGAGAAAAAATTCTCTTGTTTTCTATCTCTGGTTTTGTAAAAATTTGGATTGGAAATTTATTTCCACAAAACACTTGAAAATATAGAAAATGCGTTTAGTTGATATTTGTATTTTCTATTTTGAAGAATGGAGGGAGGGTTGGGGATTACAAAGGAAAACAAGTGCGTTTAGTTGGAGAATAAATTCTCTTGTTTTCTATCTCTAGTTTTGTAAAAATTGGATGGGAAATTTAGGGGCCGTTTAGTTGGTGAAAAATTTTCCTGTTTTTCCGTTTCTAAATTTCTAGAGAATGGAGTGGTTTTTCTTCTCTAGAGAAGAGTTGAGAAATGTGAAAATCCGTTTAGTTGGAGTTATATTTTTCCTTTTTTCTAAAATGAAAAGTTGTTTAATTGAAGGTGGAGGATGGAGGATGGAAGATGTGTGATAAAAGTGTAAGGTGAAAGGAAATGGTGTTATTATTTTGGAAATGAAAAAAGTGAAAAGGGTGTAATGTTATTTTCATTTTTTCTATTACAAATTGGAAAATGAGAATTTCATATTTTTGGAAAATTATTGGAAAAAAGTGCGACTAAACGGATTTTCAGTTTTTCTCTTTTCATATGAAAAATTTTCTAGAAAAATGGAGTATTTCTCTCCAACTAAACGGCCCCTTATCTTCACAAAATACTTGAAAATATAAAAAATGCGTTTAGTTGATATTTGTATTTTCTATTTTGAAGAAGGGAGGGAGGGTTGGGGGTTACAAAGGAAAACAAGGAAAACATCTAAATTTTGTTTTCTAATTTTCCTTGTTAGATTAGGAATAAGGGATTTTGTGTTTTGCAAAACATTTTGTTGGAAAATGATAATTTGAACACGATTTCTATTTTCCTTGTTTTCCACAAAACATTTTGTGGAAAACAAGGGTGTTATCCCTCAACTAAACGCACCCTTAAAATTTGTTTTCTAATTTTCCTTGTTAGATTAGGAATAGGGGATTTTGTGTTTTGCAAAATATTTTGTTGGAAAATGATAATTTGAACGCGATCTCTATTTTCCTTGTTTTCCACAAAACATTTTGTGGAAAACAACTCCAACTAAACGCACCCTAAGAATTTTTATTTTTTTGGTTAATTTTCCACCGACTGTTTAATGTTTGGCAAGAGCTTGTCAATGGATAAGCAACCTAGAATGTCATATAATTAATCTTTCTGATCAATAGTTATCTTGCAAAAACATACTCTACATTGGGGTTTCTTTTTCTCCACGTGATAGAATAACGTACTGATTACAAGGGAGTCCGTTTTACACATGTACAGTTGTAGAGTTGTGGGAAAACAGGACCATTCTTTAGTGAAATGCCGTGGACTATTTTTACATTCATCTAGCTTCATCCGCTCCCCTCCACTCTCTGTCAAAGGTGTTTAGTGTTGTAAAAAACTAGTCTGAGTATTAGTTTATATATACTGTTGTTTAGCAACCCTATATGTTTAAATGATTGAAACCACCACTAAGGCGGCCTAGCAGTTAGGCACTCGTGATGTCCTCACAAGCTCCGGCTCAAACCTCACTAGGGAAAAGGTCACGGGGATACCCTGGTTAGGATGTGTACATCTAAGTCAAAGACTCGGGTAACTTGAACAGGAAAACTGTTTAAATGATTGATGGTCTTCATTTTGCTTGCCTCTAGTATGTTTTTGTGGGGTAAGTTAATATTTATAGAAAGCATTGATACCAGAACTTATGATCTAAAATAATCAAGGGATTAAATTATTCCAAAATGGTAGGTTAACTTGTGATACTACTAGTACAGATAAATAATCCAGAGTTGAGACTTTGTCAACCACTAACCCTCATTTCGGCTTTGTTACGCTAGCACTTGTCACATTTCAAGTCATTTTGATTTTCGTTTCTTGGGGATGATAGACATATTAACATCAATAGCAAGAATGATCGACACTAACGTTACTTTTTCTTAAAGTTGACCTATTTGTGATCAAGAAAGTGATCACTTTAAGTTCAAATCCAACGGAGAGCCAAGTTTAGCCATCCATGTGATAATTGCTTACTTAGACTAGTTTTATACAGAACCCTCCTTCCCGGGATTAGATCTGCCGGGTGTCGCTGCTTTTCTTGACTTGGATGCCTTACTGCCCATAATTAGATCATATATCAGTTTCATAGTAGACATTAGTACGTTACAGGATGTGTTTGTGAGGAGAGTTATATGTTATTGCAATTTAAGGGATCGCCTGGATCTATATAAGAAAGTACAAATGATTGCTTTATATCGTGTTTCTAAGATCTAGGATTGGCTCAGCCTATGTATTATTTTGTGTGTCCTTTTTGGGTCAGTGCTTGCTGTTTAGGCAGTTATCTTTGTGCCCTATGCTTAGCATGTCTCCAAAAAGGATGCCTGTGGAAGATGCCCCGTATAACCATATTTGTCTTAAGATCTACTATCTGCATCCCGGACATGCAATATGCTAGACCCCTTAAATTAGATGTATAAACACAAAATTGTCATCACAACAAATTCCGCTTGTGATTGCTACAGCAAGATGTGAAGATTTCTACTCCCTCCCTCCCAAAATAACTGTAGTGTTTGACTCGACATATAAGTTAGTGGAAGTGATTGCTTATTAGTTATTAGTTCAATATGTGAAATACCAATGACGAAGTAGCAAGAATATTGTGGACAAAAACCGAAGTTATCCGTAATTCGTACTCGTAATGGTTATTAAGTGGCAAAGAGTTAATTCCTGCTTGCAAGTTTGCCAAGAAAAGAAATTTCAAAGTTAGCTTGGGACATCCCAAAGAGATTTTTGCATTTCTTTTCTGACATATATTAGATATGATAAAGGTGCTATCATCATGATTGGTAACAGCCTTATTTCCCCATGTGATTACCTTGTTGGCAGCTACATATGGTAATAGCCTGTTACCTTCTTTAATTAATTGACAGAACTTCTGTTCCCTGCTTGGGAGATTGTGGTGAATTCTCTTTTGATAACTATTTCTGATGCAATGGCCCTAAACGTGTATACATGATTTTTTCTTGCTATACCCAGTTTGGAGTGAGGATCATATGGTGATATGGATCTACGATGAATTCTGAAAACAGGGCTTAATCGGCTTATATATCATCAATGGCGGAGCCAGAAAGTTTTGCTCGAGGGGGCACACTTTGATAAATTTTAGAAACTACATTACAAATTGGTTCTTAGGAGGGGCAAATTAAAAGAAAAGCTAATTATTTTAGAAAATTTACACTACAATTTTTTCCGCTAGGGGGGCACTTGCCCCCCCGTGCCCCCCTCCTGTCTCCGCCCATGATATCATGCACTTGCACTATGCTCCCTGAAGCTTTGTCCTTTCCAAAGACTTGGCTAAGACTTGATGAAAGCTAAGAAGCCACTTTTGCAGCTCTGATACTAACTTCGGTTACAAATTGGACCTGCAATTGTTCAGAAGTTGACTATTGGATCTTTCATAGTTATTGAGTACTAACACATAACACTGGATATGATTATGCGTTAGAATAGACTATTTTATTATCCTACTTAGTGGTGATATAAGAAATTAACAATTACATGTCTCGTGAACATTGGGTGTCCCTTTTTAGGCTGCTCATTACTTTGTTCATGGTTATTTGTCTGTTTTATATCAATCTGTCTACAGTATCATAAATATTTAAGCTTTGTGAGAATTCGATATTTGTTATTAAGGATACAAACAGTCATACACCCATCTGCCAATACTTTACGTTCTAGGTTCTTGCTTTCTTTGATAGCAATTGCTATTCTTTTTGTGGTTGTTTGTTTTGTTCTTTTATGAGGTTAGTTATAAGAACTGGATATATTTCAAACCAGTGATATAATTATGTTCTTAAATCATGGTTGAATGTTCTTATCATTAGAAATTTATTGTTTGTTTATGCTCTTCTAAATCATGCAGAGGATGAAACAATTGCAAGCTGATGAAACTAAGGAGAAAATGCTTCGTTTAAGCATAGAGGCAGGTGGTTGCTCTGGTTTTCAGTACAACTTTGCACTTGAAGAGAAGCCTAACAATGATGACAGGTTTGCTAATCATACACAACCTCATACATTGGTTCCATTTTGTAGTTACAATCTTATAAGGATGTGTTCAAACTTGTGTAGGATTTTTGAGAGGGATGGGGTTAAATTGGTGGTTGACACAATATCATTAGGCTTTGTAAAAGGTGCAACAGTTGATTATGTTGAGGAGCTAATACGTTCAGGATTTCAGGTAACTTTTTTCTTCATTGCCTGCTTTGCAATTTGATTCCTCTTTTAACAAACTTTAGGTTGTCTGTTAAGTAAATCCATGGGTACAGTTAGAGGTGGTCGTTTCTACTTTTGTACTTATGAATGGGTCGATTTGAATTTTGTTATATTTTAAACTGGTCAAATCAGAAGACTTGGTAAAAATGGGAACGGGTTAAAAGTATTCCAAAGTTTATTTTCAATGCATATAGCTTTCTGAAATTGTTATATTTAGAGATTAAGACTGAGTTGTGATAACATTGTTTTTGTGATTATAATCAACACATTAACTACTTATTAAATATCAACATGGCTTTCGGCGGTATACAAGTTATTAAAGAAGGTGTTCCATCAAAGCAATTGGTTTTGGGTTTAAGTCCTAACTAGGAAAACCGTGTGTGAGTTTGCTGTATAAAAGATGGTTCATCAAAAACAGAAAGATGGTTACGGAAAAAGAAAAAGATAGTTAATTAAATTTCTTAAAAAATGGACAAAAAATGTTTGCGGGTAAACCGGACCGTGCCAGGCCTGTTGTGACCCATACTAAAGATGATCCATTTAAACCCCAACCCATTTGACCTGTTACCCAGTCTGCCCATCTTAGCACCTTTAGCTAACCAGTGTCAACATCACATGCCCAATATTTTATTTCCCTGATGAGAAATAATTTAATTATGAGGATGGAGAATGTTTTTTAATCACATTATTTTATATATATAGGAATTGTGGTGAATTTCATGGTAAGGTAGGTGCGAGCTATATATTTTCCCATGTTTGTTCATTTTCCTCAATGAGTAGACAATAGAAACATGTAGAGGTGGCAAAATGGGCAGGCCGGGCGGGCACGGGCTACGGGTCAAACGGGCTATGGGCCAAATGGGCACGGGCTAAACGGGCACGGGCCAAACGGGCTCATGTTATACGAATCGCTTTTAAAAAGACCCAAAACGACGAAATAAGTTCATCGAATGTAACACCTCATTTATATTTAAAAAATTAAATATAAGTTTTTCTTTAAAAACAATCTAATGTTCGAGAAAAACATGCCCATTTCAAAAAAATGAGGGGACTCAAATGTGCCCAAATCTTTTAAAAATTTGCCCATTTAGCTAATTTTTTTGATTTTGGACACAAATTGCCATCTCTAGAAACATGTGTGGCAAGAGAAAGGAATGTATAATATTGCGATTGCGGGAGCTTATTTTTATCCAAGGGTGGGAGATTTTGTTATCACTCTGGTTTAAACTAAAAAATGAGGTTTTTAATTCCCAAAAATACATAAACAAGATGAGCTTTCCCAAGGTCACTTGTTTTAAGGGTATCAAATGTATGGTCTTCAAATGAAGCGAGGGCTTCCGTGAACAGGATTTTTGACAACAAATTTGTTACAAGATGTGGAGCTTGTCTTACTTCTAATTGATAGGCTCTAGAAAAACTGCTATTTTGGGGGAAAGTGTTAAGTGTTAACTTTAGGATTACTTGCGGAAAAGAATAGGATTAATGACACGTTTCATGGAATACCAGGTTCTTGGAAGACTTGAATTCTAGATTTTGAACCTATAATTTGGATCTTCTTCGCTTTCTTTTGTAGGTGTAGGGATTAAGAGTCTCAAATTAAAAAGTCAAATATTACTGCAAACATATTCAAAGAAAATATAGCGATTGTTACATTGTAATGTTCATGAAACCAATTGCATCTAGTGGGAACTGTTTGTTAATATATTATTGATATTCAAATAGTCACTATGGTTAAAGTGTTAAGGATATCCGGTTAGTTCTCCAGATTGGACCTTTTATCTTCATGTTGAGTGCAGTGTGATATGGCAGTTATATTTTCACTATACATTAAAATTCAACCTAGCCTTAATGTTGAGTGCTTTTAATATGACGGTTATATTTACACTATGCATCAAGAATATTTAGAACCCTCTTGTTTTAATGTGCAGGTTGCAGAAAATCCGAGCGCAGTTGGTGGTTGTAGCTGTAAAAGCTCGTTCATGGTAAAATAAATTCTCAGGCAACAAACCTGACCCAATGTCACATATGTAAACAAGAGTCAGCACACACTATTCCAGAGACCAAGACAAATTGGACGTGTTGGTGATACTTAGAATTTGGTATGCGGATGTAATGATGTTTATGGAACTTAAAATTATTTAGTTCACACATTTTGACACTAGTTGGTAGGCTGGTAGCATCTCCATGCTTTTGGAGAATACTTGCATTCTTTCTGTGTCCAAACTCTACTACGAGAAACATGAATAAATTGGTTTTTTGGTGTGCCCTGTGATATACTTTTCCTATTTATGTACTTGTCTAATGCGATTTATGACAAGTGTCCCTTTCACGTGAACAAACAAGTTTTCTTGTGTCTATAGATGATGAATGGTGTCCCTTTCAATTCACAAGCAAGACAGTGGCGAGAATCGTGGGTTCCTTCTAGAGGTGGCAAAATGTGCCCAGAAGCAAAAAGATGGGCTAAATGGGCACATTTTTAAAAGATTTGGGCACATTTAGCCCTCTTCTTTTTTTTGAAATGGGCACATATAGCCCATTGAAAACTTAAATGGGCACAAACGGGCACTTTTTTTCCCCTTAATTGTTGAACATTAACGATCGTTTTTTAAAGATTTTTTTTAGATAATATATTTAAGTTTTTTAATATAAATAAAATATTACGTTTAAGGAATTTATTTCGTCGTTTTAGGTCTTTTATTAAGCGATTTGTATAACATGTGTCCGTTTGGCCCGTGCCCGTTTAGCCCGTGCCCGTTTAAGCCCGTGCTCATTCTAGCCCGTGCCCGTTTTAGCCCGTGCCCGTGCCCGCCCGTTTTGCCACCTCTAGTTCCTTCCATATAGACCCAACCAAAATGAAACATGAGTACATGACCCATGGTCACAAGCCAATGGAACTTCCAGCATTCTTTTCATATTGGTCAATAGTTTTGATCTGAACATAAATATAAATTCATATTATTCATCTGAACCATCTTATTTCATAGAGTAAATTACACCGTTCGTCCTTGTGGTATACGTTGACCGACAAGTTTCGTCCTTTGATCAAAAAATGTTTACCGTCCGTCCTTAAATGCCAAACGTTATCTACCGTTGGTCCTTTGCTTTAACGGGACACACTAACGATCGTTAAATCTAAAAATGTAAGGGTATTTTTGTCCTTTTACCATTTCTCTCTTCACTTCATCTTCCCCACTTATCTTTACCAAATACAAAGTCAAGTTATGAAGCTTCACTCCATCTACTCTTTTACTAATTCAAAAATCCTATATATAATATCAAGATCTAGATCACAAATGAAAATACAACATTGCACTTTTAGTACAAACATCTCTTGATAAGTTGATATCATGGCAGATCACCAAAGAATCCACCCTGATCCGTTTCAGCCAGTAACTCATGACCTCGAGTCGCAAACGAAAGCCACTGTACCATTAGTGCCTAGAGGCTCACCCAAGTCTGATAACTCAAACCACGTCGAAAAATTTCCACCACAACATCGAACCATCCCGCTTCAATACTCAAAACCACCAAAGAAAAGAGGCTGCTGTTGCAAGTTCATATGTTGGATGTTATTTATCATAATAGTATTAGTACTCAGTGTAGGCATTCTAGCTGCCATTGTATAACACGCTTTACAACCACCTCTACCGGACCCCATCCCACGATATCACCACCACCTGTGACAACCCGTACTTTCAGGTCATTTCTCGACACAATTTATGCCTCATTATTTCAACATTTATAGTAAACTTGGTTTACTTGTTTCAAATTCGCGTAACCTTTAAGGTTTAGCGGCGAATTCATGAGCATAACATCACGAACATTTCATATGGACTAAGATTAGTCTACATTTCATTGACATCATTTGCATCACGTTAATTCATTCATGACATTTCATTTCACTTTAAACGCGTAATTTTTATATTTAATAAACGTTATCGCGTGAGTTATTATTTTGAATATTTAATCCTTTACTTTCAAAAATGATCCCGATATATTTTTATACTTACATTTAGTTATAAAAACTATATTTTGAGTTTAACTAGTGTTTTGAATTTAGTTCGTATATAAATCGTTGAATTTATATTATTACGACGTTTTCTTAAAAATTTCTCGATAATTATTTTATCACTCAATTTTTACAAGGAATGTAATTTTACAATTCTTATGATCTCAATATACTTTACTTTGATCCCTTAAAACTTACTTTAGTCCATACTACTCAAATTTCACAACTATATACAAGTTACAAAAACTTTTCTTAACTATACAATTACTTACATCTTTTTAACAATTTTATACAATATAATAAAAAAAATATATATATAATTGGGAACCATATCCCCTAAAAACCGCCCAAGGGGGGATGGTAACTCATTTAATGAGTTGGTAAATGTTTCTTGATTGTACATATTTTTACTTCACCTCAATCATTCATTCACTTTCATTTCCACAAGTCAAGTAAACTTTTTATTTCTCTCTTGGTTTTCTCTCATCCAAAACCGGCCATGGAAGCTTTTTACAAAGGGATCATCAAATTTTTCTCTAGCTCAAGTAATTACAATCTAGTTATTACTCTTTATAAGGTTTTGAAATAAAAACCAAGGGTATTTAAGTTTTACCTTGTTACTAGCACCTCATCATTTTCACTAGTAAGCTTGCTTCTTTCATTTTCATGTTTCCTTTTTCATTTCATATTCATCTTTTCATTTTTGGAGATAGTATGCATGATATGTGATTTATACCATTTTTCATGATTTATTGAGTTATATATACATATTGGTCATCCTATAAATATTTCCATGGTATTCTTTGGTCTTGATGGTGATTAGGAACCCATGACACCCTAAGAAGGTGTATGGTAGGATTAGATTAGTTTTGGAGTTGATTTGAAGGGATTAGAATAGGTTTTGTCCGAGAAAAAAAAACTATTTTCGATAACTATATATTTATGTTCTGTCCTTATTTCGAATTTCTGGAAAAACCTACTGTTGGTACGAAACTTTGGCCTTGATATTTAGAAAATATACTTTAAAACGAATCCGTGGCCGCTTGAACGGATAAAAACGGAGTTATAACGAAGAAGTTATGGATTTTTAAAGTTTGACGACGAAATAAATAGTTTTCTGAAATTTCAGCATGCAGTTTTTAGTTTGTTCGGGTCAAAAACGAGCCTTAAGCTTCACAAATTATTTCGACTAGTCAAAAATATATTAGTTTACTTCGATACGAAGCTAAGGACATATTATACGTAGAAAACGGATTTGAAACGACAAAGATATGCACGTTTTCATAAACTCGCCGTAACTATTATTTTCTGAAAATCTATATTATTTTTACGATACAAGTATTTTAGTAGCTGTAACGTCCATGTTTGCGGCTGTTTTTAACAAGGTTGTGGAACTTTTTGGAACGAATTGTCTTCTAGTAAAATCAAGTTCACCGGCCATATTTTTTAAAACAACAAGCTGTTTGTAAAGCGGAGTTGTAGTAAATTAATTACTGATGTTCAAACTTGGCCGAAACTCATTTTCTGCACAACAATTAGCCAAAATCACTATCTTTAACCCTTGATATCTTTATGATCGAGACCTTTTGGACGAAAACTCCTGAACTGAAACTTCTAGATATCGATACAAACTTTCCAAAACCGTCGAGTTTGTTCTCTAACGATCGACGTACACCGTTTTACGACTAGTTTTTCGGAGCCATTTTTGTTAAATTCAAGAATTTTCCGACGACATTGTTTTGCGACGAAAAGTGGAAATTTCACCACAAATCATTATAAAACAATTATAGGATGACATTTTGACGTAAAAACTTGTAAAGTCATTTTTGAATGGTCAAGACGTCAAAAGGGTATTTTTCGACGACAAGTAATATTTTCAAAACCCGCAAATGGTATAAATAACATACGAAATGCATGCATAACATTACATTGCAACTCATGACATATCATATCATTCGTAATAGGTCCCGGTTAACGCATCACATTATACCTCGGTGTACTCACTTTTGCCATTATTCCAGTTTACCAAGTGAGTTTTCATAGCCCCGTTTTACATGCTTTCAATTATTTTCTAACCTACGGGGGAGAATACATTGCACAACATTTTTATTACGATACCAAGTATGTTAAATTCATTTACATTGCTTAAGTTACTGCATTTGCCAAATTGAAAGTCCCCATTACCTGAACATGAACCGTTAATCTTTGAAGCGAGGATGAGTGGATAGATCTATCGAGGGTGACGCCTCCATCCGGGTTGGTGAATCCCAACTGCCATACGGATGCATTTCATTTAATAACATTACGGAGTTGTCTGGCAAACACTCTGCAGGGGCATACATTATGAACAGTCTAGTTTCGGGGTCATGGGCTTAAGCAATTGTAACATTTTTACGTGACTCGATTGTCATGCCTGAAACATTTTACGTGACATGATTGTCATGCCTGATCTATACTTGTGTAGTCGTATAAAACATTTACATAAACCTATGATTTCTCACCAACATTATTGTTGACCTGTTTTAGCAATGTATTTTCAGGTAACTGAGGCATTATCATCATGACATGGTTTAGGGACCTACATTTTGAGTCGCGGCGTCGACTTACATTATGTACATTATGGCACTTTATTTCAAAACATCGTTTGGATTTGTAACATATTTGTATTTCCGCAAACTTTGTAAACCTTTTGGGACCGATGTTGTACTCTGAATGTTTTATTAAATATCCAACGATGTGTTTTTTTTTAAAACGGCACTTTAGGTCGTTCAATATAACTGTGATGTGGTGCTATGACAGTCAATCCCCAGGAATTCCATTCCGCTGCAAAATAGGTAAATTGGGGGTGTGACACCACCCACCACCACCGACAAACCAAACCACCAACCCATCACCACCGACTCACCAGACCACCAACCCATCACCACTAAACCAACACCATCATCTTCAAAAACTATTCAAATAAATCTCAGATATCCCATATGATATTAATCTTTCTTTTATTTTTTATTTTTTTTACTCATTCTATATTATCACATAGGGCAAATAGCTAAAAAAAGTACTAAACTTGCCACCATTTTTTTTTCAAGGTAGCGAACAAATTTTTTTATTTCTGAGGGTAATATACTTTCAAATTCATCTTCTTTAGGGTATTTTCATGAACAGTTGGACATTTTTGCCCCTCTTACCCACAAGAGCAAATGATGACAAGTATGATACTTTTTTTTTATAATTTGCCCTAGTTTTTAATTATGTTAAATTTTGGATATGTATTAAGATAAATTATTTAATGATTTATAATTGTGTTAAATCTATGATAAAAATGTTTTGTTTTAAGTTTACACTATTTACTTATTAAGATAATTTAGTTCCACCAGCCACTTCCATTTGCAAAGGACATGAGTTTAAATAAGTATACGCGTGCATGGCACGTGTGAGGTTCAAATAAGCACTTTTAACCCTTACCATTTAGGCGGGAAAAGCCGTTACAGCAATTTCATCATTTCATTTGTATATAACACAATTCATTTCACATTTGTAAGCGGTTTTGATTTTGTAATTCTCTCTTGTAATAAACTTCTACAAGTCAGTAAGCCATTAACTAATTCTTGAGCTCAATTCTTATTTGAATCTCCTTGATTCCTGTAAGAGTGTATCAACTGGTATCAAAGCAGTCAATTCCGGCATCTTATCCCATAAACCTATTGAGTTTGATCATCGCCGATCAAATTCTGGCCAAAATACATTCGTTTCCCTATCACAAATACGTTACCCTTGTTAATTCTTATTCCGTTTTCTTAGCCAAAACACGTTTTCCGTACGGCTAGTACATTATTTATTATTTAAAAAAAAAGTATCATACTTGCCATTTCCTCTTCTGGGTAATAGGGGCAAAAATGTCCAACTGTTCATGAAAATACCCTAAAGAGGATTAATTTGAAAGTATATTAGCCTCAGAAATAAAAAATTTTGTTCGCTACCCTGAAGAAGAAAGAGTGGCAAGTTTAGTACTTTTTTTTTAGCTATTTGCCCTATCACATATTCACGAATCACCATTAACATCTCACTCCAAGATTTCAAAAACATTGATTTTTTCATCATCCCACCATTTTCTTCAAAAATTAACAAATACTAAATCCTAAAATCCGAAATTCGTAAATCAAAAGCTTAAAAAAAATCAAACCTACCAATCCTTGGATATTAACAATTAAAAAAATCTTATGACTTTGTTTATCCTAAAATCCTAAATCCGAAAATCAGAAATCCTAAAACCAATAGCTTTAAAAACCTTGAATTTCCCTAGAATCAAAAACCTTAATCTTCAACCCACCAATAAAAAAAAAATAAACTCACCAATCCTTATTGGTGGTGGAGACGACGACAGCTGGTAGAAATGGAGGCAATGGCTGGCACGGATGTGGGTGGTGTTATTCTTGGTAGTGGTAACGATTTGATTTGATTTGTTTTTCGGGTTGAAAATATTTTGGGTTTATATCATATGTGATGTTTTATTTTAGGATGTTTTATTCAATTGTGTAATGTTATCAACAGTGATGTTTATGTTTCTTTTCTTTGGAATTTGGAAGTAGCAGGTGTGGTTAGTGATGGTGAAGATGAAGATGAAAAAAAAAGTATTTGGATTGTTGGTGTGGTTGTGATCGATGGAAATGAACAAAAGTATAAATGATTGGTGGGTGATGGAACTCTTTATTTCTTTGTGTTTAAAAAGAAAAGAAAAAGAATGTAGTAAATTTACCATTATACCCTCATTTGGGTATCAAATGGAGTAACTTAACGACTGTTAACAAGAGGCGTTAAAATGAAGGACTAACGACATATAACGTTTCGTATTTAAGGACGGACGATAAACCTTTTTTGGTCAAAGGACGAAACTTGTCGGTCAACGTAAACCACAAGGACGAACGGTGTAATTTACTCTATTTCATATTCATTTTGACTTTATACCCTAGCCCTCTAAAAAAAATATCATCCGATAAAAAAAAAACACATAGTTTCACAAAAAAAATACATACACAACTGCGTTATCCTTAGTACTTTTTTTTGCAGAATAACATATATTAATTTTTATTTTGCAAAACTTGTAAGTAATAAGTTTAAGTAAAAAGCAATATATTTAAGATCATTTGAGGGACAAAATATTATTTACATACCCAAAGATCAATTTTCACCCTATATCTTCCTTCAATTTTTATTTGATCTAATAGATGAGATTAATCCCAACAATTTAAAAACCCACTTTTATTTATTATTATTATTTTTTTCAAATATTAATATCTTTCAAACCGTTAATCGTTAAGCGAAATAAAATATACTATTACGACAAACATTTAATTATCTTTCAAGAGATAGACACTTTGATATACTCTCGACCAAAAAAAAAAAAAAAAATTAATGTTTTTCATTTTTTTTTTTTACATTTTTTTCTTTACTAAAATTTGCGTAAAAAAAATCACATAATATATAATTAAACACTAATTTGAATATTACATGTGATATTAGTGTTAAATCAGATATTACACTAATATCATATATGATATTACATATCATATGTGATTTAACACTAATATCACATGTGATATTATATATTATATGTGATTTAACACTAATATCACATGTGATATTCAAATTAATGTTTAATCACGTGTGATTTTTTTGAGTTATTTATTGATATTTTTAGAGTAAATTACACCGTTCGTCCTTGTGGTTTGCGTTGACCGCAGGGTTTCGTCCTTTGACCAAAAAAGTTGCACCGTACGTCCTTAAGTGTGAAACGTTATGCGCCGTTAGTCCCTTGACCAAAAAACGTAAAATTTGACCGTTAAAAACCCATCATGTGACTTGCACATGAGGGTAAATTCGTCATTTCAACACCCCGTTTATCACAAAATAGATTTAGATCAAATCTATCATCCTCCATCTCTTTCACACCTCATTCCATCTCCCTCCTCACACCGCCACTCTTTCACCGCCTCTCCATAGCCTCACCAACCGTCACTGCTATGGTCGCCGTTCAAGGCCAAAAAGGAAGACCAAGGGTGCATTTGTTGCTACGAGTTTAGAGCGACGGGGTTACAGATTCATTTGGATTCCGTTTGGTTCGTGTTGTGAAGCCATAGCACCACCACAGACGCACAACCACCACCACCATCTCCACCTTAGTTCTCTCTCCTTCTTTTGATTAAAGAGTGTAATTGACTTAGTTTGTAACCGGGTCGGGTCAAGGACCCCGTTTGGATTTCAGTCGACCCATTAGGGTTACGGGTTCGGAGCCACTCAAGATGGTGTGTGTTTGTCTCGGTTAGACTCACAAAAGACACCCCAAGGGTTGTGTTTGTATGCGTCTAACAGCAGCCCCAAAGGGGTGCATATTTGTTGTGCTTGTGTTTGGTCCGAGCCACGACAGCCAAGAGGTTTTTCGTTGAGGTTATTTGTTGATGTGTCGAAACCACTTAGGGTGTGTTTGTTTGTTCTGAGTTGCGACCACAGCCACACCAATCTGGTGTTTGGCTTGAGGGTCTAGCCCACCAAATCGCAACCCACCATGGGTGCGCTTGGTTTGTTGTTACAACCTACACCAAGGCTACTAAGAGTGTGTTTTGTTTGCTTATTTCTTGTTATTCGGCTAATAGTATAGGCTAGATTGGTTTTGTTTTGCTTGGTACATAACTCATCACGTGAGGGTTCAGTTGTGTTTCGGTTCGGGTCAAAACCTTTTACACCAACTCGTTTAACAAACTTACCAAACAGAAAAGACGAAAGGAAATGATGATGGTGACGAGTCGCCTACAAACACACGGACAATAACTCTTCAAACGACTCCAAAACATTCGGGTCTTCAAAAATTCGAGATGAAATGATGGTGGGTGATGGTGGTTACGTGGTGGCGACGAGGCGTGAGGTGGCAAGTGGTGGAAGGGTGGCGGCCGGTGATGAGGTGAGAGAGAAAGAGATGAATTAGGTTTAGGGTTAGGGTATAAATGAGAGAAATGGTGAGGATAGACAAGAAACTTGAAATGATGGTGGTAATGGTTAAGAGAAGAAGATAGTGAAGGTATTTTAGTATTTTTACCCGAGTTTAACAGTCAAACTTAACGTCGTTTGGTCAAGGGACGAACGACGCATAACGTTTCACACTTAAAGACGTACGATGCAACTTTTTTGGTCAAAGGACGAAACCCTGCGGTCAACGCAAACCACAAGGACGAACGGTGTAATTTACTCATATTTTTATAAAAACATATTTGTTGATAGTTTATGATAAAAGTATAAAAATAAAGAGGTTCAAAACTGTGTGCCAAACAACTCGAGGCCGCCACACTCCAATCACACAGCATGACTCAAATGGAAGAAGAGAGGTTAAAGCTAACAGAAGTGCAAACACTAGAAGGTCACACCGATCGTGTTTGGGGACTCGCTTGGAATCCATCCACCGGTTCAGACGGTGTTCCCGCTGTCCTCGCTTCTTGTAGCGGTGATAAAACTGTTCGAATCTGGCAACAACGCACCCCTAGTTCAGCTTCTTTCGATTGCAAGGTCTGTTTATGCTTATCATTATTATTATTTTCCTTAGTTTAGGGCTCTAATTAATCAGTTTTTAATTTATTTTTGCTTAAAAACTTATAAACCTAAAGGTATTTGTGATTGATTAATTTTTTTTATGCTTACTTTTAGCTAGATTTTTCTGTTCAAGTAGCTTATTCGAGATGAAATTAGCTTGTTGATTGAAAATTTTCCAACAAATAGATATTTTTTCGAGTGTACTTATCTTTATGCAGCTATAACTATAAGTACTTATTTATAAGCATAAGCTGGAAAAAAAAAAAAGCAATATAAAACACGGGTGTTTGGATTGTTTACTTGTTTTTTTTCAATTAAAAAAACACTGATAAGCTTGCATAAAAGAAACAAGGACTTCAGTAAGGGAGTTTTTTTTAAATAGCTTAATTTTTGGGCTTATGAGCTTATTTGAATTTGGAAAAGCTCACAAGCTCACTTTTTTGGCTTATGAGCTGAGCTTATGGACTTAAAGTCCATTAGATCAACTTGGTAAGCTCATAAGCCAAAAAATGTGAGCTTATGAGCTTTACCAAATTCAAATTAGCTCATAAGCCCAAAAATTAAGCTATTTCAAAAAACTCCCTAAATAGTGTTTGGATTTGCTTATTTTAGAATGAGAAGTGGAGAGAATAACGTTAGAGAGATCTAAAGGTTTCCTGGTTAGAAATTAGAGTATTATTTATATTGAAAAATGCTCAAGTTTACCCAAGAATAAGAAGCATGATAAGTAGAAAATTTAAGCAATCCTAAACACCCTTATAGCCTGCTGGTTTATTTGGAAGCTTAAGGTTTGTATCACACCCTACGTACTTGTTGTAATATTGAGTGTTGAAGTTTATATGCTTAAATGCTATGTGTGTATGTTGGGGTTTAGGCTATGGTTGAGTGGGGTTATGCTATGGTTGAGTTTGTTTATGTGGAAAATTGCTTGTGATATGCGACAATCATGCGACTTGTGTTTAGGATGGAAAATATATATGTAATTGTTACACCAGGAGCTTTTGTCTTCATTGGGTGCAAAACCGTTAGAAAAAAATGACACGCATGTAAGCTTATACATATGCAGTTTTCTTTTCCTAATCTCCAAGGTCACCTAAACCGAAGCTAAAAGAAACACAGTTCTCTTCTGTTTTTCATTAAAAAGAATATATTTTGTTCTATGAGTTCAAAGCATATATTACCTCCTTGTTTATCCCACTTTGACTTTAAATGTTAGTTGGACAGTTTTTTAAGTTATGGCATTGATAAGAAAACTTTTAACTACTGAGATAAAATAACAATAACAATTAAACCAAAAGATTAGCAAATAAGTACGTTAGAGTTGATGCAAAACTATTTTGGAATCAACACAGTTGTCTACTTGTGGTACTAGTGCGTAGAAGTTACATATACCCATCCAGTTGTTCCCTATAGTTTAGATCTAAGAATGCACATGAATTTTACTGATAAGTAGTCTAATATTTAACCTCCAAAACCAAGTTGTGTCTTTCTTGTTTGGGAAGGAAAGGTAATTGTTATATACTCAGAACCCTTTAACGTTATATTATTTTTATTTTATTGGACATGAACCATATTAGGAAAAAGTAGTAATTGAGGCGGACTACAAGATTTGTTTAAAATACAGTGCAAAATATGGACGATTAATGTAAATTTTGGTGCTCAGCAATTGAGAGTATGGGATGAGGTTTTTTAGCTTACCATCCTTGTCTAATAGGAGTTACCTACTTCGGTACATTAAACTTTTGAAGAATTATACTATAGTATATTGTGCGGGGTTGGTGAGTATGTGTGTACACACTACACACACACACATGTTTCACTTCTTTATGGTCGTATAACTACTCACAGCAAAATGGAGCTATGAAAGTCAGGTTTTATAAAAGTAGTATTTTAATGAAGAGCTTAATTCTTTGCAGATTGACGAGAATTATGTCATATGTTTAATGTTTTTATTTTGAGATCGATTAATCTTGTAATTTTGTTTAGGCAGTATTAGAAGATAGACATAATCGGACGGTTAGATCATGTGCTTGGTCACCATCTGGTAAACAATTGGCGACTGCTAGTTTTGATGCCACCACTGCTATTTGGGAACAAAATGGCGATGACTTCGAATGTGTTTCCACTTTAGAGGTACTTTTAGTATATTTAAACATCAACAACACTATAGTATGTATAATACTTTGCATTACTCTAGCATTAATGTAATGTACTGTGTATTAAGCAAAGTTTATTTTAAATATGTATTTCTATTTTACAGGGGCATGAAAATGAAGTTAAAAGCGTGTCTTGGAATGCATCTGGGTCACTACTTGCAACTTGTAGTCGAGACAAATGTGTTTGGATATGGGAAGTTTTACCAGGCAATGAGTTTGACTGTGTTTCTGTGCTGCAAGGACATACACAAGATGTTAAAATGGTCCAGTGGCACCCAAAAGTGGATGTTTTATTCTCTTGTAGCTATGATAACACTATTAAGGTAATCACCTGGTTTTAATTGTTCACTTCTTTTTAAAAAATCAACTGGTTGTTCAATTATTTGATATTATACGTTTAATTTGACTGTTAAAAACAAACTCGCATTATATTTTCAGGTTTGGGCTGAGGATGGTGATAGTGATGATTGGTCATGTGTGCAGACTCTAGGAGAATCAAGCAGGTGATAGTTAAAATGCTTAGATTTCTGGTTTAACTAAAACATCTATTGCTCATATGTGAGAGTTTTATAAAGACTAAACAACGTTTCTGTTACTAATCAATATGTTGGAATCTAATTATTAATCGTAATGAATTTCAGTGGACACTCATCTACAGTATGGGCTTTATCTTTTAATGAAACTGGAGATAAAATGGTTACATGCAGGTATGGTATCCATTGATATTATATATATACTGCATAAACTAGTTTGACATGTTAATAATTGTGGATTAAATTATTTTGCAGTGACGATCTCACCATTAAGGTATGGGGTGTGGACATCGAAAGATTGATATCTGGTGATGGCACTGGATCTTGGTGAGTCCATTTTGTTTTATGCATTTGATTGTTTCTTATCAATTACCCCTTCCATATCAAAACTGCAAAACTTTGTGTTGTCTCAAACAAAAGCAATTCATTGTTTCTTGTAAGATTTTATTATAAAGTTATTTATATCTCTGTTAACAATTGATACAAGATATTATGTGACATCAAAAATTGTCTGATAGTTATCTCATCTATGTCTTAGTAAGGGCCATTTTATATTTTGGTAAATAAGCAGACCTTTGCCAAACTATGTGCCAACTCCCAAGTGCCCAAGTCAAATATTGTATTTGCTTGAGATAATGAATTTTGCTTATTAATGTTTATATTTTTTACACGTTTTTGTTTAAAAAATAGCAATGAGAATGGTAATAATTTTTTCATGCACTTTTTTTTAAACATGCCTGGCAAAATAATACTTTTTTGCGAAATATTTCTGATTAAAGCCATGAAAATTCATCCTCAATATGAACCTTACCAAAAATTGTCATTTTAATCATGCTTTGATAGGTCTGCCAGTTTCCCTCATGCTCATTGATCTGGTTTGAAACTTTGAATAGTGAATAAAAATGTCTTACCTGTTTTCTATATATATGTCTGAGATGTCTTCTTATGTTTTGGCAGGAGACATCTATGCACCATGTCTGGTTATCACGATCGGACGATTTTCTCAGTCCATTGGTCAAGGTAGCATTTCAGCTCACAAACACCATCCCACACACATATACTTATAGATATACTATCATATTCTCATTCCATAGGTATTATTGAATGTGACAGGGAAGGTATAATAGCCACTGGAGCAGCTGATGACGCTATACGCTTATTTAGCGAGTCTGAAGATCATTCGGTAGGCCATACTTTTACTTTTAAATATTTTCTTAAGGTTGTGTTATTTGAATTTGAAATTTTCAAAATAATAGTTTTGCTCAGTTTTACCATAATCATGCTCTTCATTAGTGCAACACAGTAAAGGAGTTGGGAAATTCTTATTGCGTATGTTCCTACTCAGTTTTACAACTTTGTTCAATTTATATTAAGTATGCTACTTACATATGTATGCTCTGTTTCTCCCCTTTTACAGATAATTTTTTACTGATCACTAGTAATAATAATGTCTGAAAAAATTGGTGTATCATGGAAGATGATTATATAGTGTTCATTTTCCTTTTATCTTGCCACCATACATTGAATATAAAGTTGGTGGACGCTGTAGTGTTAGCTTTTAAGCTTATAAATAATGATATCATTATTTACTGTCTATTATAGTTTTAACTTTTTTGGAATAAAGTAAAAAGTTAAGTGGATTTGGGGAATTTACATAGTTTATTGTACATTTTTACTTTCGACTTCCATCACAAGCTTGTATTTTACTTTTACAGGTTGATGAACCTTCATACAGGTTGCTTCTCAAGAAAGAAAAGGCGCATGCCATGGATATAAATTCAGTGCAATGGAGCCCTACGGTAATCTATTTGCAATCCTAGTTGTAGTTTTCCAAACTTGAGTCCTGTGGACTCTTTATTATACCAAGACTAAAAAGTAGTTTATAGGGTGCATGTTTTACTGCCTATTTTATTGATGCCCCATGAAGGTGACGATTTCGACACATTTTACTTATTAATGGATCGATTACGATTATGTTTTATCTTTAAGGAGTAAAATATATATAATATTATGGCCAGTCAAATAGGGCCAGAAGACAGAAGCCCCCAAAGTGTAATTATAATGCATAAAAGCTTCTAAATTGGTTTAATCGAATAGCTTAATTATTAGTGAAAACTGTGAAATAGTATAGTTTATGCAATGGCGTCTGACATACCAACTGTTTAATTTTTTGGGTACCAACTACCAAGTGTCTTTATTCCACCCAACCCCTGAACCCAAAATTTACCGTGTCTTGAGCCCTTACCATGCCCGTCTGGCTTGCCCATTTTGCCACCTCTAACGCACCCCTGTTAATTCGCATGACACCAAAAAATAACAATAAAAGTTTTTGGGGCGTTTCAAAAGTCTTGGCACTTGGACAAGTAGCCATTTTTAATCGGAGTTTCTCATCAAAGCATGGGTGATTTACTCTTGGTCGATGTTTTTACAGGCAAACAGGCTTCTTGCTTCTGCAAGTGATGATGGGACCATCAAGATCTGGAAGCTGGAATAATTGCAATGAACACTAAATCATTCTTTGCCGGACACTAATGGTTATGCCAGGCAGCTGAAAAACTACCAGATTCTGCCTTTTGCGGTAAGGCGATAGTTTTACTGTGATGTTATTATGCGGTAAACTATGATCCTTTAAATTTTGCTCCATACGAACATCATTTGTTTCATTTGTATGAGGTATGTGTGTGATATATTGTTGGACAGAATGCATTGATAACGATGATTAAATTGCAAGTCTAAATATGTGATAATTTCGTTAGAATTATGTGAAAGTTGTATTTTCTATAGTTTCTATGGTAGAGTTACATAACTGTCCCAAAACTTCTCAACAACTAACATGAATGCTCTTGACTTGTCATTTGTATCTTGAGGCTATCTTTGTCAAAGACGTCTCAACAAATATACCCTGACTACGATTAGTACATTTCATTTCCGTGTAGGATTTCCACTTACCGAAACGATAAGGGTGCGTTTAGTTGGAGAAAAAATTCTCTTGTTTTCTATCTCTGGTTTTGTAAAAATTTGGATTGGAAATTTATTTCCACAAAACACTTGAAAATATAGAAAATGCGTTTAGTTGATATTTGTATTTTCTATTTTGAAGAATGGAGGGAGGGTTGGGGATTACAAAGGAAAACAAGTGCGTTTAGTTGGAGAATAAATTCTCTTGTTTTCTATCTCTAGTTTTGTAAAAATTGGATGGGAAATTTAGGGGCCGTTTAGTTGGTGAAAAATTTTCCTGTTTTTCCGTTTCTAAATTTCTAGAGAATGGAGTGGTTTTTCTTCTCTAGAGAAGAGTTGAGAAATGTGAAAATCCGTTTAGTTGGAGTTATATTTTTCCTTTTTTCTAAAATGAAAAGTTGTTTAATTGAAGGTGGAGGATGGAGGATGGAAGATGTGTGATAAAAGTGTAAGGTGAAAGGAAATGGTGTTATTATTTTGGAAATGAAAAAAGTGAAAAGGGTGTAATGTTATTTTCATTTTTTCTATTACAAATTGGAAAATGAGAATTTCATATTTTTGGAAAATTATTGGAAAAAAGTGCGACTAAACGGATTTTCAGTTTTTCTCTTTTCATATGAAAAATTTTCTAGAAAAATGGAGTATTTCTCTCCAACTAAACGGCCCCTTATCTTCACAAAATACTTGAAAATATAAAAAATGCGTTTAGTTGATATTTGTATTTTCTATTTTGAAGAAGGGAGGGAGGGTTGGGGGTTACAAAGGAAAACAAGGAAAACATCTAAATTTTGTTTTCTAATTTTCCTTGTTAGATTAGGAATAAGGGATTTTGTGTTTTGCAAAACATTTTGTTGGAAAATGATAATTTGAACACGATTTCTATTTTCCTTGTTTTCCACAAAACATTTTGTGGAAAACAAGGGTGTTTTCCCTCAACTAAACGCACCCTTAAAATTTGTTTTCTAATTTTCCTTGTTAGATTAGGAATAGGGGATTTTGTGTTTTGCAAAATATTTTGTTGGAAAATGATAATTTGAACGCGATCTCTATTTTCCTTGTTTTCCACAAAACATTTTGTGGAAAACAACTCCAACTAAACGCACCCTAAGAATTTTTATTTTTTTGGTTAATTTTCCACCGACTGTTTAATGTTTGGCAAGAGCTTGTCAATGGATAAGCAACCTAGAATGTCATATAATTAATCTTTCTGATCAATAGTTATCTTGCAAAAACATACTCTACATTGGGGTTTCTTTTTCTCCACGTGATAGAATAACGTACTGATTACAAGGGAGTCCGTTTTACACATGTACAGTTGTAGAGTTGTGGGAAAACAGGACCATTCTTTAGTGAAATGCCGTGGACTATTTTTACATTCATCTAGCTTCATCCGCTCCCCTCCACTCTCTGTCAAAGGTGTTTAGTGTTGTAAAAAACTAGTCTGAGTATTAGTTTATATATACTGAGAGGTCTATGTATTCTAACTTTTTATGGTCCAGCTTAAATCATACTTGCTTTTTGAAATTGTTATGTTAATGTAATCGAACAAATGAATAATTCCATTTACTATCCCTTTAAAAAGTCACATAAACTGCATTTGTGTTTTGTTGTTTGACATTTTGGGTGAACATTTTGGGTCTTTTACAAAACCGTTTTTTAAACCAGTTTCGGTTTGAATAGAAATAACAGGGGAAAGAATTATTAGTGCTTTTGTGCTATGTTTTTGTTTCGGGACTGAACAAAGAAAAAAACAAAAGTAGATAAGTCAATATTTAATTCAATATAAATAGTTGGCGTGTAGATATTTATTGGTGTTTAAACCCATAATGCCTTTATATATTGTTTAGTTTCTTTGACTTTTTAGGCAAAGGTAGTGTCGACATTAATCAAAATTAAATAACAAGTTTAAGTGTTTAACAGGAAGCCTCGTATATGAATTTTCTATCTTAATTAACGAAAATGTATTCATGAAGTTTCCTCCATATGAAAAACAGCTCATGAGCGACGACTTAGTTTAAAAAGTTATAAAATAAAATGGGATTTCCTCAACTTAAATACAAATGTAATGTAATGTGACAGAAAACGAATCAAGATTATCATTTTTGAAAATCAAAATCACAAATTTCAAATTTCATATTATATCGCTGAATGATGACAGAAGTTACAACCGGGGCTCTCGCTGTTACGGCAGTGGTGGCTATACTTTCAACAATATTAGTGATTGTTGTAATGGTGCTTTCACGCACATCAAGTCGTCGCTCACTAGACACTGGTAGACCACATATACCTCTTCCAAACTCATCATCATCTTTTTGGTCTTCGTGGAAATATGATGTGTTTCTTAGTTTTAGAGGAAAAGACACTCGCAAGACTTTTGTAGACCATCTCTACTCTGCTCTTGTACAACAAAATGTTTCTACTTACAAAGATGATGAAACACTTCGCCGGGGCGATACCATTGGTCCATCTCTCTTGAAGGCTATCCAAGAATCGCATATTGCCCTCATCGTATTCTCCAAAAACTATGCCAATTCTTCATGGTGTTTGGATGAACTTGCATACATTATGAAATGCAAGGAGGAGAGAGACCAAATCATTATCCCCATATTTTATGACATGAATCCCTCTGATGTAAGAAAATTTGGCAATGCTTTTTCCAAACATAATAAGCCAGCTAACAAAAATAAATTTGAAAAATGGAGTAAAGCTCTCTTGGATGCAAGTAACATTGCTGGATGGGAACCCAAGCACATCGCCAATGGGTAATCTTTTCTACATTTTTTTTTGCCTCAAAGTATGTATTTTTTTTTAAAATTCTTTGTATATGTTATTTATCCGCATATATATTTCGAATGTGTGTGTAGGCATGAAGCGGTAGGCATCAAAATAATTGTTGGTACCGTTCTAGATAAATTGTTATATGTAAATTCAGATGTTGATGAAAACCTTGTTGGAATGGGGCCTCGCTTTAAATATCTTGAATCACAACTGCATATTGGGTCACTTGGTGTGCGAATGATTGGGATATGGGGAGTTGGGGGTGGTGGTAAGACCACTCTTGCCTTTTCTGTTTATATGAAAATCCGTGACCATTTTCAAGGTCATTGCTTTATTGGCAATATTCGGGAAGAATCAGCGAAGCATGGCTTACAGAAACAGCAAGAAAAAGTTCTATCAGAAGTTTTGAAAACACAAGTGTTGGTGACGAGTGTTGAATAAGGAAGATACAAGATTCAAAGTATGTTATGTCGTAGGAATGTGTTGATTGTTCTTGATGATGTCGATGACCTTGACCAATTGGAGGCATTAGCAGGATCACATGATTGGTTTGGTGGGGGGAGCAGAATTATAATCACAACTAGAGATCAGCTATTACTAACAACTCACAGGGTAGACGAGGTGTGTCCTGTCAGTTTATTATCAGATGACGAGGCCATTCGGCTCTTTAAAAGACATGCATATCAGGAGAATAACCCTGTAGAAGATTATGATAAACTTTCTTTTCGTGTGATTTCTTATGTTAATGGGCTCCCGTTAGCACTTAAAGTCTTAGGGTCTTTTCTTTATGGCAAAGACAAGATTGAGTGGATCAGTGCCTTGAATAAGTTAAGAGAAATACCAAACCTTAAGGTCACAAATCAACTTAAAATAAGTTACGATGGACTTGAGCATGACGAGAAACAGATATTCTTAGATATTGCATGTTTCTTTAGGAGGTGCCAGAAAGAAAAGGCAATGAATATACTTGAGTCTTGCGGGTTTCACCCTCACATAGGGATAAAGGTGTTGATACAAAAGGCTCTCATAACTATTTCTTCGGATGGTTTTCTTGATATGCACGATCTGCTTAAAGAAATGGGACACCACATTGTTAGAGGGGAACATCCCAACAATCCTGAAAAACATAGCAGGCTTTGGCGATCTCAAGAAATTGAAGACATTTGTTCAAGGAATGCAACAAAGGTATATTTCAGTAAGATGTCCAGTGAATGATACAAAGTCACTGGCACGTACATACTGATAACGTATTTCAATTTAATATTTTCATCCCTTTTTATCTTTATTGCAGGAAAATAACAAAATTGAAGCCATCCAATATGCTAAAAGTGATCCTTCATCAAAAAGCTTCACTACTCTTGTTTCAAACTTGAAGATACTAAGATTCCTTGAAGTGATTACTTGGCATGAGGACAGCTACGATGAAGGGCCTACTTTTATTTCAAATGAGTTGAGGCATATGAGTTGGTATGGGTATCCTGCAAGTCTGCTTCCTGAAAGTTTTCAACCAAGGAAGCTTGTTGTTCTAGGTTTAGATTCCACCTTGCAAACAGAACTTTGGAAGGGTGTTAAGGTAAATCATTTCTTCTAACTTACACCCTAACGTTTTATTAGTTACATAGATACAAGTGCCATTATACCCGGAAAAATCATTTGGCATCTAAATTGTTAAACACGACTTTGCTTCAGTGCACATCTATTTATAGGTAAATCAGAAAAGTTGTTTGTTTAACCACTATCCCCTGTTTAATAAATAAATACATGCTTGAAGCATGGACCACAAGATATGCGTATGAGATGTATGTAACATATTAAAATGTTATTCCTCGTATCTTATATCCATTTTCTTTGACTTGTGAGTGCATCAGCATCTACCGTGTTTGAAAGAGCTCCATCTCACATTTGCGGGATCACTAGTAAAGACACCTGATTTTGCCGGACTCCCATGTCTTCAAAAGTTGACACTCCTACGGTGTGGCCGCTTAGAAGAGATTGATTTATCACTTGGGAACCATACAAGTATTGTTTATGTATATTTAGGTCATTGTGAGAAGCTTACAAGGTTTCCAACCATTGTTCAGATGAAAAAACTGGAGATTTTTAAAATTACCAATTGCAAAGCACTTGTTGAGTTTCCAAAGATCGAAGCAAACATGGATAGCTTGGTAAACTTGCATTTAAATAATGTTGGGATAGAAGTTCTCCCATCATCAGTCGGAAGATATTGTACCAATCTTATTTCGCTAAAGTTGAAAGATTTTTTAAAGTTAAAGAGCATAGACAACAATTTGCATGCCTTAAAACATCTGAAAAAGTTTAAATTAGCTGGTTTTACACAACTTGAGAAGAATCCAAAAGATCTATTCAATGAAAAATGTTTTCTAGAGGAGCTTCGTTTCAACCTGAAGTACTATTCGGAATCAAATCATTTACGACCTAATCCTCCTCACTTGCCACGTTTGTTAAGAAAGCTGAATCTCAGTGGATTCAAACTGAAAGATGGAGAAATACCCTGTGAGATTGGTGAGTTATCCAACTTACAAGAGCTACATCTATGTGGCAATCATTTTTCACAGTTGGATTTCAGCCTCTCACAGCTTACTTGGCTCAAACTCCTCAACCTGAGTCGTTGCTACAACCTTGTTGAATTGCCCAAGCTTCCATCAAGTATAGTTATTCTCCAAGCAGACTATTGCTACTCACTTGAAGCCATCGGAGATGATATATACTCAAATTGTAAATCGTTGTCTCAAGTCTCGATTAAATCAGATGGTGAAGGGTGCGGAAGCTTAGTTGGCGGGGTGAAACTACTAGAATCCATGCTTCAGGTATGTATGTATGGCTCACCACCCTCTGTATGTACGTTGTTGAGCTTAACACCTGTTTATACATATGTAATGTAATATGAATATCTAATTAAATGCATGATGTGTTTTGAATTAATTATCAGGGAAAGGATATTGAAAATCATCACTGTATGAGCCTCAAATTACAAGGCTTGGAGATTCCCAAGGGGTTTGAACCTCGTTTGGTTAGAGGGAATAGATGTAGATTGAAACTTGCAGAGAATTGGTTGAATGAATATACTGGATTCTTATTCTGCTATGTTTATAAGGAATACAACCGGATTGGTTCGGTAAAGATAACAATGAGGCAGGAGGTGGTGCACATAGGAATGTGGGATTCTCAAGTGTTTGGGGAGCAGGAGAGTGTTAATGATGATAAGTTACACACATGGGTTGGGTATGTCTCATTTGGGTCATTGAGATGCGCCGCTTGGTTGGATCAAACATCCACTGCAGTCGTCTTTTCCATTGACCTTCCAGATTTATATACAAATGGCTCGTCACCATTCGCTTGGTTTGGAGCTAGACTCGTTTCCAAGAAAAATCAAATGGAGGAAACTACAACAACAACAACAAATTCCTCCTCCGAAATTTCTGATGATGATTATAAATGTAAATTAAAGATCGACCATGATTCAACAATGTCTCTTTTGGAGTGTCGATTTATGCCAATTTATAACTCCGACCGTAGTAACTAAGCATGACCTTCCATTAAATATATATATTATCTATCAGTTACCCTACACAAACAAATACCAAATCGGGGAACACCCACCATTCCGCCAGTACTTCACCGGAAACTCTCGGTCGAAAACATACACTCATGTATGGCTGATTTCCAGTGACAGTCACACCACCGCTGCCTTGCAGGTGAGCCTTTGATTTGTTGTTAATAATTTACTTAATTATTATTGTATGTTAAGTTAGTTTTACTATTATTACTAATAAAATAATTCGGTATTCTTTATTTAGGTTATATTATGTTAATTAAGAAATTTGACTAGTATAGACATAAAAAGCTTGTTGAAGGAAATAAAATATAAAATAAATTGTTCCAACATTTTATGTCTACAAATTTTGCTACTCCACAAAATAAGATAACTACTCATCGGTTACTTGATGTTATAAATCTTGGTCACAAGATTATTTACAAAGTGAACCATTGTGGTTTACAATTTGGAGGTGGTATCTTGATACAAGTAGCTACATGAGCTGACCCGATACCATGGATCCTAAAAAATGGATCATGGGGCACGAACAGTGGGTCAACGTATGGGTCAGGATATAACCATCTCCTTATTTCGGGACAACCAAAGCTAACTTGCAACGTGCTAAGAATTACATGTTTTGACTTGTTACCCAACCCAGTTGCTCTCCCTATTGGGCAACTCTCGTTAATTCAGTGACAATATGCTAACTATTTGAACTTAATTATGACACAGGGTGCATTGAAATCAACTCGGACCCAGCTGGAAGACGAGCTTCTTTTGGATTTATTCGTGTTTGAGTTGTGATTTGGGTTTTGAGCCATTTAAATGTTCTAATCAACTCGTATGGCTTTTAGTTATTAGAAAGTTTGATTGACTTGGATTTGTGGTTTGAAACATTACAGTTGCTAAACCCCTTGTTGATTATATGTACTTGTTGATTATTTCATCAATATATGAGTTAATATGTTGATTATCATTTTGGTCTGCAAAGTTGAGTATTATTGGATCTGGAAATGATAGGTTTGTGCGTTAGCCATTTTTTGTATAGTTGTGTTGCATGATTTAAGATGGGTTTATGTATTTGTTTGATGATGGTTGATGAGTGTGCAAATACTCATCATTTTTGTACCTTTTAGTCTGCCAAAAACATCTGAAAACACTCAGAAATGCATCAAAATGATAAAAATATCACAAATAAGTGTTTTATGTGTTTTAAATGCAAAAATTCCAAAATCAGGTGAAAAACGTATCAAGTTTGCATAATTGGCAGTTTTAGTCCCCCAAGTTTCAAAAGTTGTCAAAAATAGTCCCTGGTAAATCAAAATAAATAAAAATGTTATTTAAAGTCCCTAGGGATTCATGAGTTGTCAAACTTGGTCCTTGAAATTTAAAATTGCAAAATGACAACTTTAGTCCCTAAAGTTTGAAAATTGTCAAAAATAGTCCTTGGATATTTAAAAATGGAAAATTATCAAATATTATCCTTGTACTATTCATAAATGGCAGGATAGGTCCTTGTGTTAACTTTAGAATAGTGGCAGTTTCAGTCCTTGAGAATTCAGAAAATTACACAAATGGTCCTTGTGTTATTAAGCTACCAAATGGACCCTTTTTTATTATTAACCCAGCCAAACCCTTTGAACCCCTGCCAAATAAACCTGTGACCCCCCATTATGAACCCCTCTCTATTAATACCACCAGTCAACCAAAGTCAAATTCCAGGCACTGTGCCTCTCCCTCACAAAACCCCGCCAAACCAGAAACCAGAGTGGTTTCCTCCACTTGCTCTTTCCACCTTTCCACCTCACCTCCCCAGCTGTATACCCACTCCCTTCCACCTCTACAACCTCCCAAACTTCTTTAAATGCAAAAAACCTGCTTATGACTTTTTTGGCGCCAAAACTCCACATGGACGAATATGATGAGTTAGAATGATCCAATGGTTCAAGTGAAGTGGGAAAGTCTCAGAGGTCGACAAGGGACTTAAAAAGATCTTTATAAAGAAGCTAGAAGCAATGTGGAAGAGTATCTAGTGAAAATTAGTTTAATTTATGTCGTTTTAGTTAATTTCACATTTCCAGTGTAATTTAAAGCCTTCAAGTACTTTTTTAAGTATTCTCAGTGTATTGTTAATCTTTTTCAATAAGCAATTTCCATTTTCAGTTCAATATTCAGTTTATGCAATTTCCCTTGTTCAAAATCTCAATATGTTCTAATGTTGTTTGTAGCTGTTAATTTGGACTCATAAGCCCATATAAGCTCCTCAGAAAGCTTATTAAAGCTTTTAGTAACCTTAAAATCAGTTTTAGTATCAAAAAGAAAAAAATACCAAAAATACCAAATAAATTAGTGAAAAATAAAAATATCAAGAATGAAGAAGAGAGAAAGCTGGAGCAAGGTGAATTGTGGATTGCCTTGGGTTTAGAGCTTCTTGGGAAGCTATAGGTTGTGATTTCAGTACTTGGTTCTCAATTTTCACTTGAATTCTATCTTGTAAGCTTTTTACTCATTTTTGCATTTCACTGTTTGAGTCATTCATAAGCTTAAATCTCTGTGTCTTTATGTTCATTAGTTATAGCTAAGTAGAATTAAGCATTAAAACAAGTTACTTGCTCATTAGAATCTGTATTTACTAAAAATTTTAGTTTAACAGTTAATATAGCTTAATTGTCATTTCTTGAGTTTTATGTTGTTATTGCTGTTGTTTTATGCTTATTTAATCTTAGTATATGATATTATAAGATCTTTAATCAAGTGCATGGTCTTAATCTGTGTTAAGCTTTGGAAATCACAAAACCAGTCACTTAAAAGGGTGTTTGGATTTGCTTAGTTAACTGTGATATAGATTGTTTGTATTGATGCTTGTTGTTGCTTTGTGTCACATTAGTTCTTAATAACTCATTGAAACCATAAAAACCAGACCTTGTTTGATCAAAAGTCAAAATCACTTTTAAAATCACCTTACTTGTTAACTGTTAGGATTTAGCTTATCAAAATCATCACAGTTGCTTATAACTTGATCACTTAGCTTAATTTCATCTTAACATAGATTATTACAACATAATCAGTGAGTAGGATTGATCTAAAGTTCATCAAAGTCAAACTGTTTCATAATTTAAAAAAGTCAAAATTTTCTTAATAGCAGTTTTTGAATAAACTTAAGGATTTTAGTGTGCTCTTAATATTAAGATTTAGCCTATAATCTTTTGGGATATTAGAATTTTGTTGCTTATCTTTACTAGAAAAATTTTAGTTTATATCTATTTACCTTATAAAGTGCTTATTTCTTAGCTTGTTTTAAACACCTTTCTAGAAAAGTGCCCTGTGCACAGTTTTACCAGCTTTTTCAAAAGCTTCTCACAAGCTTATTAGTGTAATCCAAACTTTGTAATTTAGCTTTTTGGAAAGCCAATCTACCCATATCATAGGCTCAGTGTTTATTTTTCACTTTGCAGCTTATCTAATAAGCCTGCTAGTGGCTTTTTGTTTTGTCCATTTCATATAGTACAATGTCCACTCAGTGTTTACAAGCTTTTGCATAAGCTCCTCATAAGCTCACTAGTGGATCCCACAGTGAGAACTTTAGCTTTTTGGAAAGCTTAGTTGGTTAACTTGCTAGTTCAATTGTTCCTTTTCATTTCCTAGCTTATTAAAGTGCTTAAAAATAAGCTTAAAAGTACCCAGAAATCTAAAAGGTATCCTGTGCATCAGTCTAAGCTTGTGCTTATTTGGAATTTGTTAAGTGCTTATTTCTAATTCATTGAGCTTTTTCAGTTATAACATTAGCTTATTGTAATTTGCTTAGCTTATTTTCATTTTACTTGTGCTTATTGATTAGCTTATTAGCCATTTGGCTAATCCTTGTGCTTATTCCATCTTATTTCATTTCTTGCCCACTGTTAAGTAATCATAAGCTCAATCTGAGCTTATTAGTTGTTTTTATAAAAAGTTTTAGTTTTAACATTTGCTTATTTCACTGTGCTTAATTAGTTTCAAAAAGAAAAATCCAAAAAGAAAATAAAAAAAATAAAAAACCAGTGCTGGGATTCGAACCCTGGCCACCCAGCTCACCACACACACACGCTACCAGTTGCCCTTGGGTCTTTGACTGGTTATCCTTTGCATTATTTATTCCTTAGCCCTTGTTTTCTATTTTAGCTTATACGAGTTCATTAGCTTATTTACAGCTTATTAAAACAAGCTTTCACACCTTTTATATTTTTCTTAGCTTTGTATTGTTATAAAGTATTTTATAAAAAAGTTTCAGAATTTTCTAAATAGTTTTAGTATTTTTAATCATTTAATTAGTTTAAAACAGTATTTAATTCATAATAAAAAATATAAAAGTCAAAAAAGTATAAATCTTTTTTCTAAAATTTTCTTTTGTCATATAGTAAGTAAGAAAATTGTTTTTACATTCGTAGGACTTTTATTTTACAAATTTTACGTTTTTTCTTGCGCACTCGCGTAATTTTTATATATAACGCACGTTTTCATTCTAGGTCACGTTTTTAGATAATTTAGGTTTACGCTTTAATTAAAATAGTTTATTTAAGTTATTTTGTTTTATAAATCAAAAACATCATTTTAAAAATAGTGATAGCGTTTATTTAATAGAAATTAGCTTTTTAATTTTCTTTAATTTGCATTTAAGCACCTGTAATTTACAAACTTTTTCTCTAGGTATAATTATTCCAAATCATCTCCTTTTCCCATTCAATCTGAAAGTGTTGAACACCATTAATCCTCCGTGGGACTTAACGACCTGAGGTAACACTATATTCCTCTGATCTTAATTGTATTGGTTTTAGACTGTTTGAATTTTATTACGGTTGACCATTCACAAGTGGTTGACTTGTGTAATAAACTTGACAGTTTGGAGCGAATCAAATTTTGGCGCCGCTGCCGGGGAGGCTTTAGCGTGTTCTAAACAGTTTTCAGACCCGTACTTGCACATATACCACCTTTTGTAAACAGTTTTTTTTTAAAAATCAAAAAGTTCATTAACACTTTTCCTAAAGTGTTGACAACACCAAAAAAAAAAATATAAAACAACAAAACAATCGTAACGTTTTCTATCTTGTATTTTCTTTAAGGTGATTCTTAAAGAGATACGATTTGGTTAAACGAGACGATACCAAAAATATTGTCCAAAAGTTTTTAAACCCTTAGCACAAATCCATACCTACGTCTTTTCAGTGGTACTTAATAAATACATAAAAATCAACCACCGCAAATCAAGGCAGTACACCTACCAACTGGGGGTGTGAACATTAATAAGTTCCCAATCCTAAAGATCAAAACTTGCCTTTGTGTCCTTGTGATTTGGTATACCTTTTTCAAAGAAGCCATTTCATTTGTGATTATTGGTTTAAGTTCACTTGTCGTTTTGCCTCGCATTTATTTTTAAAAGCTGATTTTTATACTTAGTGCATGCGCACTCGTTCTTCCAGCTCCACAAGTCCACTTTCAGAGCTTGTAAGTATTCCTCGTAGACGTAGAGGACGTTCTGCTCCTTCAGCCGTGACTGAGGACGTTCTGATTTTTATACTTAGTGCTTGCGCCAAGATCGGCCAAGGCGGAGCATTGAACCATCCCCAAGAAATCACACGAGATTAAAAACCTGCCAGGGTCTTCAAGCTTTTTGGGAAGCTTCTTGAGAAGGACCGCTGAGCATTGCTCATTGAGAGGGGTTTTAGCCATCTCAGATAACTTATCTTTGTTGCTCAGTAAGCCTTTAAGCGTGGATGCAAATTTGGGCATTAGAACGAGAGCATCAACGAAGCTTATATCAAAGTGTAGTTCATTGAATATTTGGAAAAAAATTTCCATTTGCTCTTTGTTTTTGTCTTTGAGCTTCTCATCATGCAATCTTGATGGGTAAGGAAGCTGACTAGAATTTTGAGCCGGGACGAAAGTCATTTCTGGCTCAGAATTTGTCTTCGGAACTTCGGGTTCCGGACTTAAAGCTTGGACTACCGAAGGTGGGACGTGTGCGGTACTTCGTGGGCTTGATAAATGCACCTTGTCCGTTGTATCCTTGGTAACTTGACTCATTGCTCCTGGTGGAGGAGGCATTGGAGTCGAAGGTCCATTGTGCGTCTTACCACTACGAGTGGTGACAGCTTTCAACTCGGCATTTGGATTTGGAACTGTATTGCTTGGGAGTCCTCCAGAAGATGATGAAGCTTTGTTCATATTCATGTTCATGAAACTGCTCATCATATTCTTCAACTCATTTGTCTGCCGAGACATTGTGGTATCAATTTCCTTTTTTAACTCAACTCTCATGTTATTGATCTGAGTTTGCATTGAACGTATGCTTGACTCAGTAATTTTCATGAAGTCATTTGGTAGGGGAGCTTGAGAAGGTTGTTGATAACTTTGCTGATTTGGAGCTTGATATGGTTGATTGAAATTGTTCCGGTTCTGATTGAAATTCTGAGAGTTATTGAAGTTTTGTCCTTGATTCGGAACAAAGCAATTTTGATTGCCATGGTTTTGCACAGGAGGAAAACCAGGTGGTGTCATACCGCTAGGTGCACGGTAGTGAGGATCAACTTGTGGTCGGTATTGATTGTGGTTTACAGAAGCTACGGGAGCTTGGTAAAAAGAAGCATCGGTTGCTTGACAATCATAATACGCGTGTGGACCACTACAAGTTTCACACACCTTTTTTACGGCTTTGATTGGTTCCGGCTTATGAATTTCGCTTTTGATTTCCTTTACCTCTTTCATCATACAACGGATGACGTCCGTTAGAGCGGCTATCGGAGCGGCTAACTCGGAAGAGTTACCGGATGAAGAAGCAGGAGTGTTCGGAATATTGACTTTGTTGCGAGAAATAGGAACTTTTGATTTCTGCTCGCAAATCTCAATCACATCTTTAGGCTTACGATTCAAGATATTGCCACCGGCGGCTGCGTTCAAAGAGTCTTGATCGTTACCGTTCAACCCATTATAAAAGATATTAACTTGTTGAAGCTCCGTGAATTCATGATGGGGGCATTTCCTGAGGAGATCTTTGAATCTCTCCCATGCCTCTCCAAAGTTTTCATCGAAATTTTGACGAAATCCAGAAATTTCATTTTTAAGATTAGTCGTCTTTGATGGAGGAAAGAAATAATTGACAAACTTTTGAACAAGATCCTCCCAAGTTTCGATGGATCGAGAGGGTTCTTTTTCCAGCCAAATCCGGGCTGTCCCCTCAAGTGAGAATGGAAATAGCATCAACTTGATCACTTTTTGTGGTACATCTTTGAAATTGATCGTTGAGGTCAACTTGTTAAACCAACGGATGTGTGCATATGGGTCTTCTCGATCAAACCCGTGGAATTGATTCGTAGACACAAGTGTGATCAAATGTGTCTTCAATTCAAAGTGATCAGAATTGATTGCTGGTAAAACGATGGCATCTCCATAACCCTCGGTGGGTGCCTGGAGCATTTCCGCCATAGTTTGTTCGTCTGCCATATTGTTGCTTGGAATAGTACGAATCTCGGGTTCGACTATTTGGGCAGCACGTCTATGAGAACGTCTTCTAGGAATTTCTGCTAGATCACGAAAAGGACTCAATGATCTAGAAGAACGAGTGCGCATGCACTAGAGTTAACTCTAAGGAATCTCAGAGTTAAGGAAGGGAATTATGAAAATGGGGAAAGAAGAATCTTTTTGGGTTTTATGGTTTTATATTTATATAGAAACAAAAGAAAAATATTTTTGTGTTTTTATATGTTTTAAGATGTTTTTGGGTTTTTGGATTTTTTTTAAGAAAATATATATATGTATAGATGGTATGAACAAGGAGTGAATATTCAAATCACTAATCTGCTAAACGTAAGATAATTAGCACAGCTCCCCGGCAGCGGCGCCAAAATTTGATTGGGTCCAAACCGTCAAGTTTTATCACACAAGCTAACCACTTGTGAATGGTCAACCGTAATAAACTTCAAACAGCTCAGACACCAATGCAATGAAGATCTAGAGGAGTATAGTGTTTCCCCAGGTCGTTAAGTCCCAACGAGCTGTGCGACTGAATCACCAAACGTATAGTGATCGGGTGAATTTGAACGGGAAAAGGGTTATGATTGATACTAGATGACAAAGGAAAAATGAAAGAAAATTAAAAAAAACTAAATTATATTAAATAAACGCTATCACTATTTTTAAAATGATGTTTTTGATTTTTCTTTTATAAATTTAAATTAAAAACTACGTAACGTACAAAAGAAAATGTGAAACTGAAACAGAATTAATCCTAAAAATATAAAAATGAAATTTTTACAAACCTAATGATAAGAGAAAATTTTGAGAAAAAGAAAATTATTTTTATGACTATTTATTTAATTATTATTAATTAAAAACTATTTTTACCTATTTAATAATACCCTAAAATATAAGAAAATATGAAATAAAGCTAGAAAAGTGAACTTATGACTTAGAAAAATCTAAAATATCTAAAGAGAATTTTCAAAACTAATTTTATATTTTTCTGATTATTTTTCTATTTTCTATGAATTAAAAACTATTTAAAACTAATTAAATTGCTAAAAATTACAAATTAAACTATGAAAAATCTGGAATTTTTTTTTTTTGCTTTTTATATTTATCTTAACCTATGAAAATTGAAAACTTATTTTTTTGAAGTTTTTCTGAATTAATTGTATTAAAAGCTAATTAAAAAGTCCTAAAAACTGTTTTAAATAAGGAAAAAAATACTAAACAGTGATGAACAATTATGAAAAATTCAGTAAAAGTCTAAAATATTATTCTAATTTTATTAAAAATATGAAAACTATGGCTTATGTGAAGGATTTAGAAGCTGATGTGTAAACTGATTCTAAATAAGCTACTTAGAATAAGCTAAGAAGTGCAATAAGGTACCAAACTATTACAGAAGCTAATTTATACTAAAAAGACCTTAAAGCAACTAATTACTGCTACTCCTAACCTTTAATAAGCAATCTACCAAGTTTTGAGCTAATTAGCTACTAAGGCCAAACAGACCTTATCAGTCTACTTTAAGCTAATGCAACTGCTTATCCAGTGAGCTGAAACAGAAACTAGAAATTGAGAACTCTAAATGACCAATCAAAGAGCACATGTACCAAATTTCAGCCTAAGACTAGGCCAAATGAAGCCTAGAGTGCTTATGCAAAGAACCTGCTTCACACTCAGTTAATGCTGAGTGTGAACAGGGCAACTATGGGCTTAATGAGCAGCTGATTAAGGGCTTAAAGAAGCTTCACAAAATTTCACAAAAATCAGATTTCAATAATAGACCAACTGAACTTGTAAAACCCAAAATTTCACTTGAATTGATCCAATAATGAATCAATTAAAAATCACCCAACCTTGGTGAAAACTGAGATTTTCACTTTTTTGACTTTTGAAGCAGTTTTGAAAAGTTGACTATTGTGAGATTTGATCTTAATTTGTGAGCTGATATTGATGTTTTAAGCTAAAATGAAACTAAAATAAGCTACTTCACTGAATTCTAAACACAAATCAAGCCTTTGATCTTTATAAATTCCAACAGACATGAAATTAGGACAGATTCATGGTGATTTTGACTTAAAGCTTATGCAGAAGCAAAGTGATGACTAAAATGATTCAAGTGACCTTTATTAAGACTAAGCATGCAGATGTCAAGTGCAAACCAAGGCTCAATTTCAAAAAAACCCACTGATCCAAACAGCTTATATACAACTGTTTAGCTAATGATTCTACCTTAAATGACTAATCTAGCTTGTGCTACTACTGAAACTGAATCACTCTAACCTAATAATAGTTAAATGAGCAGATCTACACTAAGGTTAACAACAAATTTAGACAGATATAGATTATGCAAAAATATACTATTATTGAAAACAGGTAAAGTACTCACAAGCAGTCCAGCTTATTAGCAACTTATACCAGAACCATAACTATACTAACTGAAGCTATTCCAACCCAAATCAAGCTCTGCAACATCCAATTCCATAACCAAGTCCAAATGAGCTTTTCAGTTGACTTTTGTTGACCAAACATGAATATTGCTTGCACTTGAGTTATAAGCTTACCAAAAGCTATAAATAGCTTAAATAAGCTTATTTGAATTAAAATAAAGCTACTTGGAGCTTAAGTATAATAGCAACTTTAAAACTGATTTAAATAAGAAAAATGCAAAAACTGAAATTTGAGAGAACTTGAAATTGATTCTTAAAAGTAGTTTCAATACACTGGAACAACTTAGTTTGATACAATACAACTTAAAATTACAACTTAGAACCTATTTAAGACATGGGAATTTTAAAACGACATACACATGGAAATAAAAACTAAGTACTGCCTTCTCTACTCTCTCTTCTTCCTCTTTTTATAGCAAAAGTACTTCTCTCACATCTCTGAGAAAATCCCACTTGAATCTTGGACCATTGGATGAGTTGAGACAATATTGGCCGTTTGATCAAATTTTGGCGCCAAAACTTCTCAACCACTTTTCTGATTGCTAGGAAACCTAGACGAGGCATTAAATGCGTTTGGCTTGGGGTGTTTGGAGGGTAGGAATAAGGTGTGGAGAGGTGATGATGATGTTGGAGGAGGGAGGTGTTTGCAGGTGTAGGTGATGATGAGAGGGAAACCCGTGAGCGGGGTAATTATTTGACCGGGGTGTTTGACCGGGTTAATAATAGGGTAAACGGGTTGGATTGGGTATAAAGGGTATTGGACTTGGGTATTTATTTTGGGTTTGTAGTTAAGGGTTTGGACTTAGGCTTTAACTTGGACACATTTAGTAGTTAAGGGACCTAAAGTGTACAATTCAAAATTCCAGGGACCAAAACTATAATTTATGAAGTTGTAGTCCAAGGGTAAAACTTGTAAATCTCAAATAAGTTAAGGACCATTTTTGCCAATTGTGAAATTCCAAGGACTAAACATGACCATTTTTAAAATCCAGGGATCAAAACTGTAATTTCTCAAAACTTTTGGAACTTTTCACCAAAGGACTAATTATGATAATTTATGATTCCAAAATGACCTTTGGTGACTTTTCTTTTAAAATAAGTGCTCAGGGACTATTTTTGACAAGATTTGAAAGTCGGGGGACTGAAACTGCCAATTATGCAAACTTAGCTCATTTTTCATCTGATTTTAAACATTTTGCATATGAAACATATAAAATACAATTTTGAGATATTTTCAGTATTTTGATGCATTTCTGAGCGTTTTTAAGTGTTTTGCAGTTCAGATTTGACCAAAAATGATAAGTATTTACACACTCATCACTAATTTTATGGTTTTGAGCGGGATGATCCTCATGCACATATTCGATGGTTTAACAAGATTGCATCTACCATCAAATACAAGAATGTCCCACATGAAGCAATTAAGATTCTTCTGTTCCCATTCTCTCTAGAGGGACAAGCCCGTAATTGGCTTGAGAAACAACCCCCTCGTTCCATTGAGACATGGGAGGATTTAGTCACTAAGTTTGTTAACGAATTCTATCCTCCATCCCGAACTACAAGTCTTAAGAATGAGATAATGAAATTCTCTCAAAGATTTGATGAATCATTCGGGGAGGCATGGGATCGTTACAAAGAATTACTCCGCAAGTGTCCACATCATGGTTTTACCGAGTTAATGCAAATGGATACTTTCTACAATGGTCTGAGACAAGCTGACCAAGACTCTTTAAATGCCTCCGCGGGAGGTAATTTCCTGAGCAAGACCACAAAAGAAGCCTTGCAAATCATTGAAAACAAGTCCCAGGTCCGCCCTTTCCGAACAAAGACATATCAGTCTCAGTCTAATGCAGGACCTTTTACTTCATCTCACGTGAGTACATCTAGCACCGATGCTAAGATTGACAAACTCACGGATATTGTTCAGGCTTTGGTTCTTGCTAACCAAAAGAAAGTCACGTTCACACAGACACCATCACATGGTGAAGTGAAGAAAGTCGAGGTCTGTGTTACTTGTGGTGGCCCTCATGCATACTACAACTGTACTGCCACCGATGGTAGTCCGTTTGAAGCCAATGCTATAGCCGGTACTTCACATCAAGGAGGTAATCAATACCGTCCTCAAAATGAACCAAACTACCGTGCACCTAGCAGTATGACACCACCTGGTTTTCCTCCTGTGCAAAACCATGGCAATCAAAATCGCTTTGGACCAAATCAAGGTTTCCAACATCAAGGAAACTTTAATCAAAACAATTTCAATCGAGGGAATCAATTTCATGGGAATGTGAATCCTAATCAAGGAAATTTTCAAAATCAAGGCCCTAATCCGAACATTAGAGGCCAGAATTTTCCTAATCAAACTCAAGCCATTGTTCTAACTGGACCATCATCTGATGAGCTATTGAAGCAATTCATGAAATCCCAAGATGAAATGAACAGGTTGTTGGTTAGCCAGATTTCTGACATTAAGAAGTCTTTAAATGATCAACCCTCGGGCTCAGGAAAACTTCCGAGCAACACGATCGCTAACCCGAGGGGCGATGCAAAGGCGATCACAACCAGAAGTGGTGTATCATACAATGGACCCGCTATTCCTACTACCTCTTCTTCTTCTCTCCCAAAGGTAGTAGAAAGTGAACCTAAGACGCACAATGGACCTTCGACTCCAATGCCTCCTCCACCAGGAGCAATGAGTCAAGTTACCAATGATACAACGGACAAGGTGCATTTCTCAAGCCCACGAAGTACCGCACACGTCCCACCTTCGGTAGTCCAAGCTTTAAGTCCGGAACCCGAAGTTCCGAAGACAAATTCTGAGCCAGAAATGACTTCCGTCCCGGCTCAAAAGTCTAGTCAACTTCCTTACCCATCAAGATTGCATGATGAGAAGCTCAAAGACAAAACCAAAGAGCAAATGGAAATTTTTTTCCAAATTTTCAATGAACTGCACTTTGATATAAGCTTCGTTGATGCTCTCGTTTTAATGCCCAAATTTGCATCCACGCTTAAAGGCTTACTGAGCAACAAAGATAAGTTATCTGAGATGGCTAAAACCCCTCTCAATGAGCAATGCTCTGCGGTCCTTCTCAAGAAGCTTCCTAAAAAGCTTGAAGATCCCGGCAGGTTTTTAATCCCGTGTGATTTCTTGGGGATGGTTCAATGCTCCGCCTTGGCCGATCTTGGCGCTAGCATTAACCTCATGCCACTCTCAGTATGGAAGAAACTGTCTCTTCCTAAACTTACATCTACTTGTATGACACTCGAGCTAGCGGACTGTACCATAACTCGTCCACTTGGGATAGCCGAGGATGTCGTGGTGAAAGTAGGAAAGTTTCACTTTCCTACTGACTTTGTTGTAGTAGACTTTGATGTAGATCCTAGAGTTCCCCTCATCTTAGGGAGAGCTTTCTTGAGAACGAGTCGTGCTCTAATTGATGTATTTGCTGAAGAGTTGACCATACGGGTTGACAACGAAGAACTCACGTTTAATATCAACCAGAACTCCAAACCTCTATCCAAACATAGTGTTGCCACAATTGATCAAAAATCTGAAAGAATCAATGCAACACTCTCAAATTTCACGGTTAAGAGGAGTCACCAAAAACGTGCTGAGCTAAAAGCTATGAAAATCAACCCTGGTTCAAACAAATGGTTTAAAAGTTGTACCAAGGAAGTCAAGAGTGTTCTTGATGATGATGATCTAGAATCGGAGACTTTATCGGAAGTAGTGGAAATTGCTAGCTCTAAGAGCACACCACTTGTCCCACCTCCGGAACCAGTTTATCGTATCGAGTTTGTTAACTCTGTGGATGAAACCAAACTGTCTTCAGTTTCATCTGGATTGGATGATGATGTTTGTGATCCAATGGGAGACATTCTTCCCATTGAAGAATTGCTCAAAAATGATCCATCATCTCCGAGTCTTATCGTTTCTGACTTTTCCATTCCTTCTCTCACTCCGGATGAGGAAGATGACAACTTTTGGAATGAAGTCGATGCCTTTCTTAGTGATGAGTCGATTCCAACAGGAATTGATAATACTTACTTTGATTCGGAGGGGGATATCCTTTTTCTGGAAAATCTGTTGATTGAAGAACCGTTTCCAACCCTCCCTACCGGAAATTCCTTTGAAGCTTAAAAATGTCAAAAATGTCAAAAATGGTGATTTGCTTAAAATTTAAGCTTAAAAATGTCAAAAATGGTGATTTGCTTCTTACTAATGAGGAATGGACATGCATTGTGATGCACATCTTTATTCCATTCTTCACGAATGGTGTGGTTGCTCTTTCTCTTTTCTCTTTCGGGAATGAGGACACCATCTTTGACCCCGGTATCATCCTTTATAGTTTCTACTATTAACAAATACCGCGGTTGTATCTCGTCGGTGTGGAACTTTCTGATGTTCATATGTGTATTAACACTGTGAACGAAAGTCCGATCGAGATTGGTTTTCCACTTTGCTTCCCCAAGAACCATTGAATGCGGGGATCGAGTCAAGCTAGTGACTCGGTAAATCAAAAACAATAGCACACCACATGGGTTTTCACCCGTGAGTATCACCCTAGTGTGGGGGAGTTTCCCCCCGCTGTTGTATATAAGTTCTCTATATAAAAAAAAATGTAAATATCAAAAAAATAAAATAATGGCCGTAGTATTTCCCTTTTACGTTCTATGTTTCGGCATAACAGCCGGTACTTTGAATATTGAGGGCAATATTCATTTCTAGTGTGGGGGGGGATTCTCACGAATTTTATCATGTAATTATACCACCCAATTCCCCCATTTTTGGCCAAATTTTTTTTTGGAGTAAGTGTTTTGCACTTACTCAGCAAATGGTAATCAGTCCGCCATGTCTAACCCACATAAGGATTGGCTAATCCAGGAGCAAACGGCTCTTGGTAAAGATATCTCAAATCCGTTTATGGCTTGCAATTTGCCCAAAATTGTATGGTGTTCAACTCACCATATCTTTAATTAGTGAAGAGTTGGCTAGCCCGCAAGTTTAAGGCTTGTGGTAAAGGCAGTTGGAAAGCCATAATTGGTAATCGACTCACCAAAGATAATATTGATAATTTATCTAAGAGTTGGCTAGTCCATAAGCAAATGGCTTCTGGTAAAGACAAATCAAAACCGTTGAAAGCTGGTGATTTGCTCACAATCATTTGGTTATCATTGTACCAAGGTTCTTACTTGAACTAAAACAATTGGCTACTCCAGAAGTAATGGCTTTTGGTAAAGAGATGAAATCCATTAAGTTTTCTCAAAAGATTGCTAGGGACTAGCAATATCTTAGTGTGGGGGATTGATGAGTGTGCAAATACTCATCATTTTTGTACCTTTTAGTCTGCCAAAAACATCTGAAAACACTCAGAAATGCATCAAAATGATAAAAATATCACAAATAAGTGTTTTATGTGTTTTAAATGCAAAAATTCCAAAATCAGGTGAAAAACGTATCAAGTTTGCATAATTGACAGTTTTAGTCCCCCAAGTTTCAAAAGTTGTCAAAAATAGTCCCTGGTAAATCAAAATAAAGAAAAATGTTATTTAAAGTCCCTAGGGATTCATGAGTTGTCAAACTTGGTCCTTGAAATTTTAAATTGCAAAATGACAACTTTAGTCCCTAAAGTTTGAAAATTGTCAAAAATAGTCCTTGGATATTTAAAAATGGAAAATTATCAAATATTATCCTTGTACTATTCATAAATGGCAGGATAGGTCCTTGTGTTAACTTTGGAATAGTGGCAGTTTCAGTCCTTGAGAATTCAGAAAATTACACAAATGGTCCTTGTGTTATTAAGCTACCAAATGGACCCTTTTTTATTATTAACCCAGCCAAACCCTTTGAACCCCTGCCAAATAAACCTGTGACCCCCCATTATGAACCCCTCTCTATTAATACCACCAGTCAACCAAAGTCAAATTCCAGGCACTGTGCCTCTCCCTCACAAAACCCCGCCAAACCAGAAACCAGAGTGGTTTCCTCCACTTGCTCTTTCCACCTTTCTACCTCACCTCCCCAGCTGTATACCCACTCCCATCCACCTCTACAACCTCCCAAACTTCTTTAAATGCAAAAAACCTGCTTATGACTTTTTTGGCGCCAAAACTCCACATGGACGAATATGATGAGTTAGAATGATCCAATGGTTCAAGTGAAGTGGGAAAGTCTCAGAGGTCGACAAGGGACTTAAAAAGATCTTAATAAAGAAGCTAGAAGCAATGTGGAAGAGTATCTAGTGAAAATTAGTTTAATTTATGTCGTTTTAGTTAATTTCACATTTCCAGTGTAATTTAAAGCCTTCAAGTACTTTTTTAAGTATTCTCAGTGTATTGTTAATCTTTTTCAATAAGCAATTTCCATTTTCAGTTCAATATTCAGTTTATGCAATTTGCCTTGTTCAAAATCTCAATATGTTCTAATGTTGTTTGTAGCTGTTAATTTGGACTCATAAGCCCATATAAGCTCCTTAGAAAGCTTATTAAAGCTTTTAGTAACCTTAAAATCAGTTTTAGTATCAAAAAGAAAAAAATACCAAAAATACCAAATAAATTAGTGAAAAATAAAAATATCAAGAATGAAGAAGAGAGAAAGCTGGAGCAAGGTGAATTGTGGATTGCCTTGGGTTTAGAGCTTCTTGGGAAGCTATAGGTTGTGATTTCAGTACTTGGTTCTCAATTTTCACTTGAATTCCATCTTGTAAGCTTTTTACTCATTTTTGCATTTCACTGTTTGAGTCATTCATAAGCTTAAATCTCTGTGTCTTTATGTTCATTAGTTATAGCTAAGTAGAATTAAGCATTAAAACAAGTTACTTGCTCATTAGAATCTGTATTTACTAAAAATTTTAGTTTAACAGTTAATATAGCTTAATTGTCATTTCTTGAGTTTTATGTTGTTATTGCTGTTGTTTTATGCTTATTTAATCTTAGTATATGATATTATAAGATCTTTAATCAAGTGCATGGTCTTAATCTGTGTTAAGCTTTGGAAATCACAAAACCAGTCACTTAAAAGGGTGTTTGGATTTGCTTAGTTAACTGTGATATAGATTGTTTGTATTGTTGCTTGTTGTTGCTTTGTGTCACATTAGTTCTTAATAACTCATTGACACTATAAAAACCAGACCTTGTTTGATCAAAAGTCAAAATCACTTTTAAAATCACCTTACTTGTTAACTGTTAGGATTTAGCTTATCAAAATCATCACAGTTGATTATAACTTGATCACTTAGCTTAATTTCATCTTAACATAGCTTATTACAACATAATCAGTGAGTAGGATTGATCTAAAGTTCATCAAAGTCAAACTGTTTCATAATTTAAAAAAGTCAAAATTTTCTTAATAGCAGTTTTTGAATAAACTTAAGGATTTTAGTGTGCTCTTAATATTAAGATTTAGCCTATAATCTTTTGGGATATTAGAATTTTGTTGCTTATCTTTACTAGAAAAATTTTAGTTTATATCTATTTACCTTATAAAGTGCTTATTTCTTAGCTTGTTTTAAACACCTTTCTAGAAAAGTGCCCTGTGCACAGTTTTACCAGCTTTTTCAAAAGCTTCTCACAAGCTTATTAGTGTAATCCAAACTTTGTAATTTAGATTTTTGGAAAGCCAATCTACCCATATCATAGGCTCAGTGTTTATTTTTCACTTTGCAGCTTATCTAATAAGCCTGCTAGTGGCTTTTTGTTTTGTCCATTTCATATAGTACAATGTCCACTCAGTGTTTACAAGCTTTTGCATAAGCTCCTCATAAGCTCACTAGTGGATCCCACAGTGAGAACTTTAGCTTTTTGGAAAGCTTAGTTGGTTAACTTGCTAGTTCAATTGTTCCTTTTCATTTCCTAGCTTATTAAAGTGCTTAAAAATAAGCTTAAAAGTACCTAGAAATCTAAAAGGTATCCTGTGCATCAGTCTAAGCTTGTGCTTATTTGGAATTTGTTAAGTGCTTATTTCTAATTCATTGAGCTTTTTCAGTTATAACATTAGCTTATTGTAATTTGCTTAGCTTATTTTCATTTTACTTGTGCTTATTGATTAGCTTATTAGCCATTTGGCTAATCCTTGTGCTTATTCCATCTTATTTCATTTCTTGCCCACTGTTAAGTAATCATAAGCTCAATCTGAGCTTATTAGTTGTTTTTATAAAAAGTTTTAGTTTTAACATTTGCTTATTTCACTGTGCTTAATTAGTTTCAAAAAGAAAAATCCAAAAAGAAAATAAAAAAATAGAAAACCAGTGCTGGGATTCGAACCCTGGCCACCCAGCTCACCACACACACACGCTACCAGTTGCCCTTGGGTCTTTGACTGGTTATCCTTTGCATTATTTATTCCTTAGCCCTTGTTTTCTATTTTAGCTTATACGAGTTCATTAGCTTATTTACAGCTTATTAAAACAAGCTTTCACACCTTTTATATTTTTCTTAGCTTTGTATTGTTATAAAGTATTTTATAAAAAAGTTTCAGAATTTTCTAAATAGTTTTAGTATTTTTAATCATTTAATTAGTTTAAAACAATATTTAATTCATAATAAAAAATATAAAAGTCAAAAAAATATAAATCTTTTTTTTTAAAATTTTCTTTTGTCATATAGTAAGTAAGAAAATTGTTTTTACATTCGTAGGACTTTTATTTTACAAATTTTACGTTTTTTCTTGCGCACTCGCATAATTTTTATATATAACGCACGTTTTCATTCTAGGTCACGTTTTTAGATAATTTAGGTTTACGCTTTAATTAAAATAGTTTATTTAAGTTATTTTGTTTTATAAATCAAAAACATCATTTTAAAAATAGTGATAGCGTTTATTTAATAAAAATTAGCTTTTTAGTTTTCTTTAATTTGCATTTAAGCACCTGTAATTTACAAACTTTTTCTCTAGGTATAATTATTCCAAATCATCTCCTTTTCCCATTCAATCTGAAAGTGTTGAACACCATTAATCCTCCGTGGGACTTAACAACCTGAGGTAACACTATATTCCTCTGATCTTAATTGTATTGGTTTTAGACTGTTTGAATTTTATTACGGTTGACCATTCACAAGTGGTTGACTTGTGTAATAAACTTGACAGTTTGGAGCGAATCAGTGGTTGTATTGGACCAATTGTCATAGATTTCAAATTTGTGTTCCACATGTATATAAAACAAGGATATAAACCTGCACGTTGCCGCGATGTGTTTGTATACGAAAGTATTATAGGCACCGTTGTTATATTTAGTGTTCGAGCTAAACGTCTTTCTATGAGATCGTTTTTGTATTTTATTCTCGAGAAAATTTATAAAAATTCATAGCAAATGCGCATTTGGTAAACATGTGTACCAAATGGAGAGTGTAATGCAGATAAGCATAAATAAGTTACAAAAACAGAAAACAAAAAACGTTGACGTAACTTCTTTTTTTTCATTTTTGTTGAAAAAGTCATAATACATGTGTCTTTGCACCTCCTCTCAATTCCCCTTTTGTCAGCCTGCAAAAGTCACAAATTATTATTAAATTCACCCAAAAAAAACACCAATTAAAAAACTCTTCAATAAGCAGCTTGTTTGAAAGTGCATATTACCTGCATTCATCACTGCATTTGTTCATGATCCAACTTTCCTGCGATTCCTAGGTTTCTACAAAGAGTGCATTTAAGTCAGTAACGACAACCTGCTAAAAGCAAGAAAGAAAAAAGATTAAGCACTTGTTAATAAGCTCATTTAAGTCGTAATGTCAAGTATATGTATAATAGTCCATGGCTGGCTCTGTAACAAACTCATGTAAATTAAACATGTGGATCATTTGGATTACCTCTGGCTCGAAGTATAGCATGGCTAGGAGTGGACCATAACGGGGGCGGAAAAATGAGGCTCAGATATGCGCTTCCATGGGCGACTTGACACACCCGCCATGGCTGCAACCACGTAACTTTTGTGGTTACCGCGCCAAGATACGGGAATGTGTGAGGCACACCGATGGAAGAGTTAATGTGCAGAAAAAGTCATCATTGCCCCGGAAAACATAAGGTAAGTAAGACAAAGCGTCAACTGGTCCTAACATTATCCACGCGCTTGAAGATCTAGACTAACTAAAAAAACTGCCTTTAAGAAAATTATATGAATATAACATTTATCATTGTACTGTTCCCCAAAGTTTCAACCCGACCCGGACACGTTAAATGTGTGCCGTCCGATTGACCCAAATGATACTATTCATATTAGATTGACCTGTAAACTTTTGGATCTGCCCCAAATTATATACTCACAGCCTGCATCTCATTTTATATGTTGGTGTCACTCATAAGCAAAACAAATGGTACGCGTCTCTTAAAAAACATAAGACAAAACTGGAAATATCGCTAGATAGGTGGCTCAGATGGGTGAATATTCAAGCAAAGAGTATAAACCTGTCATGGCTGCGACCATAGCAGGTCACCCCGCCAAGATACAGGTCATCTCATATTTACCGAAGAAACCCCAATACATCACAACCTTGAAAGTGGAAAACCATTAAGCACCTTGTAAAAAAGTTGTTGTTTAAATTCCTCTAAGAAAACAAAGATTTGTAAGAACGAATATAAACAACACCTTTGTAAGACATCAACAGTCCATAATATGTAATGGCTGCAGGCCTTGCAAACCTACCGCTACACGGCGGCATTCAAACATATAATAGGGTATCGGGTGCAGAAGCAAGTCTTGTATGAAACAACCATTCGACCACCTAATATGCCACTCATAACACACGTATATATGACTGCGTAATATGAGTGGCACATCAGCACGCCTAACAAACATCTTATGGCCACGAAATTCAAAATCAACTTGAAAAGGAAAACATCCGACGTACTTGAACCTGAAACCGCCCGCATCGGCTGCTACCCGAAACAGATGCCATGCCAAGACGCAGGCGGAATCATAGCCTCAAAATAATGATGTGAATAGAATAAAGTTGATACACCGTCCATGGCTGCAACCTTGAAGAGGTTACCCTACCAAGAAACAAAATCTGCTTGAACATACATAAACCATCAGTAAACAGAAATTCTGAAAGCAGATTCAAAGGTACATGTTCTCGAGTCTTTTCTTCCTACCGGGATATGGCAATACTGCCAACTAACCTGCGACGATAATCACAACGCAAAAGCAGATTCAAACGGATATGAATCTCCAGATTTTTGAAAATTGCTCTGTGACTGAGCTGCGCAAATGGAGAACAACAGATTAATTGTTAAAATCAATCTGCAAAACGATATCCACATTTTTTTAAGCACCATACCTGTACATGTCACATTCGAACTCAAAGACCTATATCGGTAACAAAATGGAGACTCAGATATGCAAGAAATTATCGTAACAAAGAGGAAAAAACACCATGGTTGCACTAATGTAAGCCCCCCACCAAGACACGGTTACTCTCAACTTTGAACGATTTCACTCAGATAACATATCTATAACAAATTTATCGTCACTGCCTCGAATAACAAAAATAAGTAATAGAAAAAACTACACACATCCGTAATTTTCAAATTGAGTATATTTAGAGAATAAACCTGGCAAGGGATGCAAGCATAGAAAGCTTTGTCTGCCACAAATAAATACGTCTATGAGGCTCAGATAGGTTGACTGATAAGGATTTAAAAGGTACACTTTTGAGGGGTCATTTAAGCCCTTAATCGATCACTTTTATATCCGTTACTGCTTAATTTTGCTCCTTTTCACTTTTTAGGTCTCTTGAAGGCAAATTGCTGGAATGATGCTTATTTGGACGAAAAGGCGTGAATATGTGAAGAAAATGGCTAACGTCAAGATCAAGACACTCAAGCTGCTGGAATCGCACCCGACGGCGTCACAAATAAAGGGTGACGCCGTCCCTCTAATTGAGACGTCTCAGAAGTGAAATTGATATTTTTTACCTGACGGCGTCCGGCTTTAAAGAGTAGGGCGTCACAACTCAGACGGCCTAGATCCAGATCCAGACGGCGTCAGAAGATGAAGCCGACGGCGTCACAACCCCAACGTGACGCCGTCACAAAGTTGACTTGGTCAAGACGAAACCCTAATTGCGGCGATCCGACGTCGTCACAATTAAAGAGTGACGTCGTCGCAGTTGTAACTCTATATATAGAATTCGAATTTTCAGACTTTTGCAGAGGTAGAATTGTGAAGTAAAACCCTAAAATGATTTTTGGTTGTCTTGGGCAGTATCTTAGGGTTCTCATACCCTATTGTACATCAAGATAAGTAATCTACTTCATTGATTTCATTATGTCTTCGATTGTATGTGTGTATGCTTGCATGTTTACCATGTCCGGCTAATTTACTTGTGTGTTTGCCTAGATCTATGAAACCTAGTTATTAAATATTGATTGGTTGTCTCTTCTCTTAATTATAATTGGCTTAGGATTGCAATAGGCCATCGTTGTGTTTTTAATGCTTGAGTAATCTTTGTGAGCATTAGTTTATAATCGCCTAGAGTTATTGTAGGCTAAAAATCCAAAGATAGCCTTAGAGTTAGTTTATAAATCCTCGAGATTTTGTAGGCAATAACCTTAAGGTATCCTCAAAGAGTTAGGGTAAAAATCATACCCTACCACCTTAGAAGACACAACGCGTTAAGAATAAGGACGTGACAATTCAACCATCAATGAAAGATAACTGGGGAGTAATAGTATTTAGGTAGACACATTTTTAATCATCATACGAGCACACATCAATTAGACATAGACTACCCCTTAGCTTAGTTAATTAGAATAGATAATAGTAGAGTAATCGGTAGAAATACCATCCCCCCCAAATCCAATACCCCGAGATTCGTACCTTTCAATTTTCTAAAAAAATATAAAAAAGGATAAAAAAATAATCTTCCTCAACCCCAACCTTAGCGTAGTAATTTCTCACTAGCATTCCTATTCCCCTAGAGAATGATATCAATCATGAGGCTTACCCTAATACTACACTACAACGATTAGGTTCACTGCCTAGGTGGTTGAAAAACTCGCTCGAAGAAAAGGAAGTTTTCTTTGACCCCGAACGCGCGTTGTACGCGTATCAAGTTTTTGGCGCCGCTGCCGGGGAATATAATAGCTAGTTAGGAGTCTATCTCGTTTAGGTTCCCTTGCTTGATTCCTATCAAGTAAGATTTTTTCTCAATTTTAGCTTCCTCGTAGTCTATCCCCCTTCTTCGTGACCTTTGTTCGTAATCCTATCACTTTTCATCATGAAAGGTGATAATCAACCACCACTCATCAACCCACCACCAAATGACCCGCCAAGAGGCCGCACTCTTGGTAAATACTCAATACCAAGCAACCTAGGCTATAGGAACACCATTGAGCTCCCCGATCAAGCTCAAACTACGACCCTTCGATCCGACACCATCCGGTTGGTGCAAAACGGATGTGCATTCCACGGACTTCGTTCCAAAGATCCTAATCAGCATCTTAAGGATTTCCTTAAAATCGTCGATTCCATCGACCTCGATGATAATACTCGGGAGACCACGCGCTTGCGTCTCTTCTGATTCTCTCTACGGGAACAAGCTAGTAATTGGCTTGAGCGACTTCCCGCCGGCTCCATCTCAAGTTGGGATGATCTCACCACTCGATTCCTTGCCCAATTTTTCCCACCGAGGAGAACTACTAAGCTTAGGAATGAAATCTTGATGTTCCAACAACGTCAAGGTGAATCTCTCTATGAAGCATTGACTCGATTCAAGGACTTACTCCATAAAGTCCCTCATCACGGCATTGATCTTTGGCTTCAAGTCCAAATCTTTTACGATCATGTCAACTTTTCAACTAAGCAATCCATCGACCAAGCGGCCGGTGGTAAACGTAGTAATCTCACTGCGAAAGAATCGTGGGGTATAATAGAGGACCTTGCTCTCTATGACAATGAAAGTTGGAATGACCCTCGTGAGTTGCCTAAAACCGTAAAGGCAATCTCCTTGCCTCCCATTGACTCATAACCTTTCGACCGTAGGATGCTCGAGCTTGAAGATCAAGTCAAATTCCTAATGAGCTCTTACAAAAATCCTAAGTCTTCGCATCCAGTGAACAAAATCACTCTACCTTGTGAGTTGTGTAGTGGTCCCCACGACACTCGTGATTGCACGAGACTCCCCGAACAAGCTTTTGCGGACTATGCCTCCACGCATACCGACGGAGCAGGAGAGAAGTGGTACACTTTCAAGCTCGAAAAAAACAACTTAGGAAACTCCTACAACCCCTCATGGAGGAATCACCCTAACCTTAAGTGGAACCAAAATTCAAACCCACCCCAAAGCTCATCTAGTCCACCTAATAGGTTCAACCCTCAAAACACCGGGAACTCCGCTAGTCTTGAGGCAATTGTGTCTAGATTCATGTCATCTCAAAAAATTCAATTGACTAAGCTTGAAGCCGATTTCAATCAACGACAAGGCGAGATGACAAACAAGCTCGCCGCCCTCTTAAACGCCTTCAATGATCGGGAAATTGGAGCGCTACCAAGTGACACTATAAAGAACCAAAAAGTGAATTCGATTTCATCGACTTCATGTTCTTGTTCACCTTGGGAGAGTGCATATCCATGCCCTTCACACCCAAAAGTTCATCCGGTTAACGCCATCAACACGTGTTCCAAGCGATCCCTCATGAAGTAGCAAGGACCCGAACCATTGGTCCAACCAACTCTTGAGAAACCCGTCAACCAAGAACCCAAACCTAATCTAGAGGAGGAGTACAAGGAACTCCACCAAGAAAAACCGGTTCTTGAAGTCTTGGCTCATGCACCTTATTACAATGCTTTAAAAGAAAAATATGAGAGAGAACTAAAACTAGGAGAACGTGGGTCCGCATTTGTGCAAAATAAGTTACCTAAGAAGTTAGACGATCCCGGGCTATTCGTTCTTCCGTGTAGGGTTGGAAACTCCAAACCTTTCGACACTTTAGCCGACTTAGGATCAAGCATCAATCTTCTTCCGTTATCACTCCATAGAAGCCTTAACCTAGGCAAGATAGAGCCAACGGAAACCATCTTAGGTCTAGCGGACGGTAGTATTGCATATCCGGTAGGGATAATAAAAGACATGGTAGTACACGTAGGTGAATTGACTCTTTTGGCGGATTTCCATGTGCTAGACATGAATAAGGACCCGACATGCCCATTGTTAGTAGGAAGAGGATTCTTAGCTACCGCTAGTGCCATCATTGATTGTAAGATGTACAAAATAGTGGTAGGAGAAGGGAGTGCTAGGTCAATTTACGATGTCAAGAAGCATATCTACTAAAAAGAGGAAGAAATTCCCTACGAGATCATGTTAGATAGAATGCCATCTAGATATGGACCTTGGATTAATAAAGATTTCATAGGTCTCCAACGACCTTTCTATCTAGAAGAGGCCTTTGTTAGTAATTCAACTTTCCATGACCAAGAATTGGCTAGGGATATAGAAGTGAACCCGTTCGAGGACGCCTTCGTATTTAGGAAGATGACCGAGTTCCTAGGAAGCTTGCCCGTTAATCTTGTCATGAATAAGTGTAAAGTTGAGAGTGAGAAGCCTAAGCATAAGTGGAATTGGGATGGACCACCTAGTGGTGGTAATGGAGAATGGCACATTAGGATGACGATCTATGACCCCGATGGAGAAAAATTTGAAAAGGCATACCGAACTAAGCGTACCACTAGGAACTTAAATGATAAGTTTGATCCTTATGACATTCTCGAGGATAAGCTTACTTACATAGGTACGTAGGGGCACGACTTCGAGTCTAGCTACAAGACTCATAAATAAAGAAAAGCGCTTCGTGGGAGGCAACCCATGCTTAATTGTTTGCTAGTTTGTGTGTCATATATCTTTTCATTGATTGTTTATTCTCATGTTTGAATTTGTGAAAATGCTTTATTTTGTCTTTAACCTCGTCTTAATTACATATAAAGGTATTTTACAAAAAGGATAAGTATAGGAAAGATTACATACATTTTTAAAAGAACGTGAACATGAGAATTACAATTCTTGAAATAGATATATATGTGTGTTTGTTAGAGTCAAATGCTTGTATCGAGTCATAATGGATGTTTTGTAGGGATTTTTCCAGATTCTAAAGATATAATTTTTCCAGAATATTTCCAGAAAAACGCAGCAGACCAATTTCTGTCAGGATAACCTGACGGCGTCCGGAGGAGCAGAAACAGCTTATCTTATTTTCTCTCTTTTTCAGTGCTACTTATAAATATTTGGAATTTTTCAGGTCTTAATTTTCCAGAAAACATGTAAACATCCATTCCACAAGCATTATATCCTAGTATAGTTGAGTCATATATAGTTTTACCGCCGATTTTACGCGAAGGTTTCGTCTATTTTCTAAAGTGTGCAGGTTTTATTTATCAAGAAGAAGAAACATAAGATTGGATGGAGATTTTCACGAATACATTCTTCTTGAAGAATAATTTAACCACTACTTCACACGGATCCTACCGAGCTAATCAGGGGAGTATTAGTTTCTTTCGCTTTTAATTACCTTACATTATCATAACTTTGATACTTTCGGGGAACATTGGGGACAATGTTCAGTTTAAGTGTAGGGAGGGAAAATAAAACGGGAACTTTGAAACTATGCTTACCCTTGATTATTTGTCTTGTCCAATTTCATTTGTGTAATAAACCATGAGAAATATCGGTTAGGGTAATTTTGGCACAAAATTTAAAGTTTTTCATGACATGTAGGAGTGGGCCATTAGTCTTAATAAAGCGTCTCATGGATAGGAAGTTATATGACTAGCACAAAACCCTTTACCACTCAAATTGCACCCCAAAAATGTGAGGTTCGCCCCTAGATTTGTAGGAATTAAAGCATTCACCTTAATGCTTCGAGAGTGTACCAGTAGTATAATAGATTATAGAACTTGTTTTGTGATGCATCCCGAGATAGCTAGTGAGACTACACTTGTGTAGTTAGGAATAACTAAATGATAAGAGGCATTAGGATAACCCTTGTTTGATACCCGTATTATAATTACTTCTTCCATATCGGTTGAGTAATTCCCCTACACCCTTGCGTTGCACTCATCTTTAGTACACGATACCCCTAGTTAACCCCTCAGAGCCTATCCTTTTCGCGGTTCTCGTGATGTTTCAGTTTTCCGAAATATCAATGAAGAGCATTGTTTACAATCCACCCCCAAATGTACACCCAAATCGCCTTAGCCTACCTTGTATGCACTCACGTTTAGTGCATTATTGTTATCATACTAAACCCTTAGTTCAATTATCTAGATGCTTGCATAAGTTGCTAAGTCGAGTCATATCCTTTGTATACAGTTTTGGGACGATTGGGACTCATGGGAAAAGTTAAATTTTATGGAGTGACGGGAAGGAACGTTAAATTCAAATTCCCTTTATTTACGTAATAATGTACTCCAAGTGTTTTGATCTTTTCAATTCGGGTCAAATTAGTGTTAGAGTAATAAAAACTCAAGTGTAGGGATGTCCCTATAAATCCCTTATATTTTGATGTTATCGTAGAGGATGGTAGAGTAAAAGTGTATGAAGGAAAAAAAATTCGAAAAAAAGAGTATTAAAAAAAATAAATAAATAAAAAATAAAATAAAACGGGCTACCATCCTACATCTATCTTTAAATTTATGTATGTTTGTTTCAAAGTTATCTAGAGTTTAGAGTGTCGAGTCTTGGCTTAGCAACGTCATTCTTCTCATGTTTGTAACTTAAAGATTTTTGACTTGCCACCACTAAATCGCCTATCCAACCAAACCCTTTGTTTCCCTACCGTAAGCCTAACATTACAACCCTTTGAAAGACCTCTTAGATAGTTTCTCCTAGGTGCTTATGCCAAAGCGATGGAGGTTTGATCTAGTCTCAAGCCTATGGTAATCTATGTACTAGGACCGCTTAATGTGTGTGTAGAGTATTGGATTTCACTTACATAACATAAAGTTAACACACTAAGCACATAGATGATTTTAGAGAGAGAGAAAGTGGGATATTCTAGTAAGAGAAACTTGTGGAATATTAGATTACCAAAAGAACATCCAACCCTCTACCTTGCAAGGTAGAGGGTATTTATAGGTTACAGACTAAACGACCTCCTGACGGCCTGTGGATCAGGGATACAATGGGTAAAGACCCGTCCTTCCTCCACGGTGTTGCACTATACTAATCTACTCTACTACTTATTTAATAACTAACATAAATAGAGACAAGTCTGCAAGCTAGCTTTTGCTAGATACTACTTGGGGTGACCGACTCTTTTACTTATGGAATTTCTGATTCCTAACAATCTCCCCCTAAGGGAGGTCACCCCATAAATTACATTGTGTATCCTAGCTTTCAGGTAAGTCTTCATTCATGAGCTCGTAGACTTCTTTTCAACAAAGTAATCAAACCAAGTGCATTTGTGGAGAGTGCAATATTGAACAACAGTAATGAGTAATTCGTGGAGGTAGAGTGTCTGATCCACTGTGATTGAAAATTTGAGCCAGCTTTTGAGATCATCAGCTACTTAAAAATCTCTGAGATATCCATTGTGGTGTTGGAATTTTGTGATGTTGTGACATTCGGACCGACATGCTCACATTCTGGATCATGATATCTTCTCATCAGAGTAACGGAAGCTTTCGATGATTCATGATATTGGCAGCAGCGTAGCAGAAGCATGGAGTAAAAATATCAGAGTCATTGATGCACTTATCATGATTTCTTGAGAGATGAATGTATTGTGTGAGCATGCGGCTATGGATTGACCGCTTCATTCTGATCAGCTGCAAATGTCGGGCGTACCTGCATACAACAGTTAGCAATAAAGCGTACAAAAGTGTCTTTGACCACTTTAGTTGAATTGAGGTACACGGCCCACGGTTCCATGTTGATCAGTACATGTACTGCCTGTGATCAGGTATAATTCCGAAGAATTTCCTTGACAGGGTTTCGCAGCTGCTCTAGCTGTTCTCAAACCGGAACGTCTCAAAGAAGACAACACGGAGTGAGTGAACCAGCGAATTTAAGTCCACTGATTGATGAAAAGAGATTTGAAAAACAATCGTGTATTGCTCAATAGAAATTGTTTTTGCAATACAACGAAGGTTTTATTGAAAATCAATTATCAATCATAAAAACACCTTTTGATTTGAAAAATTAGTACACGGTCGATGTGCTAAAGAAAAGAGTTATTAATTACAAAGACCGGTTTTTCAAAGGTATCCGTCAATCCATAACCTGAACCAGGATTGATTCAAGAGATTGAATCGCCCCATTGTTTCTGTTCAGTTGTCACATGGTTGATCTATATAATAGATCTCACCTGCCACCTACCAGGAGCTTGTTTGATGTTGGCTCCAGAAGGTTTTCTATCTTCATTGTGAATATGTTTACACATCACTCAGATGTTCTGGCAATACCACAAGGATAATGCGTAGGACTCAAGATGTAATCTCTCTTTTCACATTGTGTGAAATAGAGAGTCTTCATTGAAAGTGTCCTAATGAGATTTATTGATGATCTCGTGGCTCTAGACTCAATATGTGCATATTTGGTTCCTGTGTCGGAGACTAGGGAGAGGGTCTCCTTCTTCAATATCAACAATCTCTAAGATAAAGTCGATAGATAATGTCGGTTCCCCGTGAGAATGAAACAAGTCCTTTTAAGAGGAACTTGAGTGGTTTGGAAAGTTGAAGTGCAGTGCGTCACTGGGTCCATGACGTCTTGTCTTCAATACCGATGTTACCATCAGTAGCATATGAATTGAACCCGGTTTCTGCCCTAAGGTTGAATATATGGAGGGCTATTTGTTTTCACCCTTTCTCATTCAATTCTTATTAATTCTTCAACCCCTTCAGTGCTTACCGAGACTTCATAGCTAGAACCTTGTTGGGTTTGTTCCAGTACTAGCTCTATCTCAGTCCGCATTCTTCCCATTTCTCATTTTTCTCCTTTTATAATCATACCTAAGGACTTCTACACTAACTAGTGGATTGTCCCTGGGTAGATCCCTCCGGTTCTGGTGGATCATGGGAACACATACCTAACCTTATCATCCTTATATCACCGTACATAAAGTAACGTTGGTCGGTCTGTATGGTATTGTTCATCTGTCATTGAAACCAATTGAAAATCATTTGAAAATCAATCCAGATACTTGTGATATATTATCAAGACATTTTGTACCTGAATTGTTTTTGATATTTTTAGAACAAGTGCTCCCCCTCAACATGTGCATCAAATGTTTGAAATCGTTTTGCACATGGAGGCAAGAGGAAGAATTAACTTCTTTGAATACCATTTTCTAAGAGATATCAACATCACTTCCCAAATCGAATCAAGTAGATAAAGCATTTTGGGGAAGGATGAGATTTTCATGATTTTGCTCCCCCTCAATATGTGCTTCTAAGTTTGAAAGAGGGTTTTGCACATACTGGAGGGAACCCTTTATGAAGTGCAGACATGATCACCAAAAGATTAGAAGCCATACAATCAAGGTACCTTAGAAAAATTGAAAGTTGTGTACCCTGATGTCTTGAATTTGCCCAAAAATAATTCTCCCCCTTAATATATGCTTCGATATTCGAAAATTGTTTAGCACATATTAGAGAGAAGTATGCACAAAAAAATTGGTCATCTTATCTTTTAACATCTTTCATATTTATATCACATTTTCTCCCCCGGTCAAAAATTTTAAATCCTTTGAGATTTTGGATCTCAAGTGATTTAAATATGTATGAGACAAAATATTTGTTGGAGAAAAATGTGTCCGGTTTTATATGATCAGAAGTGGACAACACAGATGTTTCCCTTTTTACAAGGGGAAACCACAGTACATAACCTAGCACTATTACATGCATTACAGTTGTTCACAGTTAGTACACCACATATTACACATATTAAAACACAACATAAGCTGCTCCCCGAAGATGTCTTCATTCAGTTCTCTGAAGAAGTTTGTAGTGACCACCCTGAAGCCTACCACCAACAAAACTTTCAAGACTGCGGAAGATCCTTCGAGTCTTGAGTCTTCACCTGATTGCAGCAATGAAATCTTCACACCGCTTTTTGTCATCATCAGTCCAAAAGGTAGTCTTTTCCTAGGACTTCATGTCAATTTTGATTTATTTCACTCTGGTGTCAAGTTCTTCTTCAACCAATTTGAGAGTACCATCACTAAACTTGTAGAGCTCACATAGTCGCATAAGCATGCGAGACCCATATCTGTCGGTGAAGATGACGGCTCTAGGGGTGTCAAGAACTTTGTATTCGCGATGAAATTCATGCCCAGTTGCATTCCATTGTGGACTTGTAAGGTTGATCCTGGTTTGGTAGCTTTCTATGCCAAGCTGAAAGTCCTCAACTCGTTTTCGAATGACTAAGCCCCTGATCCAAAGAGTGACAGCTGCAGAGAGGGCCTTTTTCTCACGAACAGGTAAATGCTCAAGGTGTCCTTGAAGATTCAAGAGATAGAGATCTTCGAAATCATTTGGCAGAAGATGTTTGAAGTCGTTTTCCTCAATAGTATACTCTTTGAAGTCTGCTCTTTTAAGGACTATCTTCTTCAAATACTCATATCCATAGATAGGTAAGATCTCTACATGAACAACACTTAAGATTTGCAGCTTTGATCGAACATCATTGCGTCTTTTATCAGCACCATGTCTTTCGATGTAGAACTTCTTCTTTTTGAACCACCAGTGAGAGATACCATATGAAGCGGCAATATCATACTTTCGTTCTTCATCAGCCCAGAATTGATCAGGAACCATCTGTTCAAGCCCCTGATCAGAGTAGGTTGCAGCTTTCATCTTTGAAATTGATAGAGCTGGTCTTCTTTCAGCAGAGCGAGCACACAGATAGTCCAAGTCATGATTGAAGAAGAATTCAGCTTGAATGGTCATCTGACCAGGTTCACCACCAAGAGGAAGAGATTTGTTGACATTGAAGCGACTGATTTGCTCACTGACTTGGTCATTCAGCATCTTATGGCATTCTTCCATCTGATATTGAAGATGATTTGCATCTGAGTGGAAGACTTTGATAATTTCATAAGCTTGTCCTTCGAGATCTCTTGGAGTTATGGATGAGATACTCTTCCGTTCACAAAACCATCTAATGAAGCTTCCCATATCACCAGTGTAGTGCAGAAGAGAGTCTTCAGCTGGAACTTCATAATTATTGGTGATAATTGATGCCCAATTGTTGTCAGGAATAATCGAGTCAGACTCTGGGATGGTCCATGTAGGTTCTGGAGACGGAGGTCTATCTTCAACAATGCAACTTTGAATTGTGTCCCTTGAACGTGCCACTCTGGATGTGCTAGTGCGATTCCCAGCCATGTAAGCATCAAACCAGTCTTCTGATGGCTTAGGAATATGCTTTGTTGATGCATCATCTTCATCTGGTTCTGAATCTGCCATGACGTGCGACTCTTCGTGAACCATTTGATCATCAGGAATAGAGGTGGATGTGGATGTGAACCTAGAATCAACCGTCGTCCAAGCAGCAGATTTCTTCTTAGTACTCTGTTCTTTTGTAGGACTTGATTGATTGGAAGGTTTTGGCGGTGATGATGGTGGTTGTGGTGGAGGTGTGTTGGTTGTCGTAGAAGATTTACCGGCTCCAGAGATTCCAGCACCCCCCGTTGGAGGTGGAGGTGGATCTTTACGGTCTTTCCGTAGTGTTTCCAACACAATGGCCCTCTTTTTCTTCTTAGCTTCCTTTTCCCTGATGTCAATCAAGTACTGTTCATGATTGTCGTACTTAATTGATTCTTCAAGTGCCTCATATAGCTTCTTGTGGACCTCATGCTTGTCCTCTTCAAAGTCATACATCTTTTCTAACAGAGCAGCTCTCATATCGGCAATAGGAAGGTCCTTGAACCGTCTAAGAAAAGGAGCTTCCATTGCCCATTCCACAGCATCCTTAACTTCCCCTTCAATGGCGGCTGCAACCCCTTCATCGAAGTTGAGATGCTCCAATCTATAGACACGATCCTCAAGAGAATCAAAAGATTTCGGAAGTTGCCTTTCAAGAGCTTCTATCCTTTTTACTGCTCTGTCAAGCAGTTGATCTGAAGTGAGAATTTGAGGTGGTGACGCAGGTGGAGCATCCGTATCAACAACTGTAATGACCGGTTCAGGGGTAAGTGAAGATGTAGGTGGTGTTAGTACATTTGATTGAGCAGGTTTGGGAGGTGGAAGTTCAGTTGTGAGTGAAGATGCTGACATCGGAGGAATGGTTGATGTATCTTGCTGAATGTTGACCGTAAACATGGATTGTGCAGTATCTAAGGGTTTGTCATTTATGTATTGATCTCCGAAAGTGAAATCTGTATCGAGATCCTTAAGTGAAGATAGAGAGTTGGTAGACAGATTTGGTTCATCCATCTGCAAGGTCTCATCAGATCTTGTCTCAAGATTCTCCTGCGAGCCTTTTTGCAACAGAGCGTCAACATTCTGACCAGACTGAGTCTCACTTAGTGTAAGAGATTCTTTAAACGTTTCAGGTACTTTGTCCAATCCAGATTGTTCTTTAGCAGGAGATGATTCAGTTCTTCTTTTTAGCTCATATTGATTGGTGGTGCTTGATGGAGATGATGAGATCGTTAAAAGCATGTGAGCGGCTTGTTCAGTTTCAACGCTAGCAACCCCTTTTCCTTTGTCTTTCGTGTTTGATGTGGATTGCCGAGGCAATTGATCAGGTTCTCTTAACATAATTCCTCCAACTGGGGCTTTCATATTCTGACTCTCTAGGCTCTGCTGAATTCCAAGTTCCAGAGCAGCATCATCATCATCAACTACCTTGGTGCTATCCCTTACCCCCTCAGTATTTTCATCGATTTCCTTTTCCACCTTCTTCTTCTTTTCTTTATGCTTTTTGGATGAGGTGTCTGACTGTTGTGATCTTTCGCGTCTCTTTTTGGGAAGAGAGGCATAAGATGCCTTTGACCCAGAGATGGGCTTAGGAGCATTGGGTTGTGAGGGAGTGGGTGTGACATTAACAGATGATCTAGCAACAATTTTCATGAACTGTTTGAAGTAGTCCCTTTTCTTGATATCATCCGTGAGTAGAGTATCAGGAATTAGTAATCCAAATATTTCTTTATCCTTACCTCTAGGAACATATTTCAGGTTACCTAAAACAAATTCATCTTCTGCTTTATGTAGATTTGATTCAATCCTAGGATTGAACTTGTGAGTTTGTTGCAGGTACTGGATAACAAGCTTTGAAAATCTGATGCTGGGAATCACAAGCTTGTTCTGTTTCTTTCGGCCTTGAGCTTTGTTCTGAAAATTTGTTCTATCAGATATGAATGTGTGTATTGATAAGGAAAATTCTTCCCAAATACGATCTGAGACATTCACATCAACCCTATTGACAATACCCCATAGGATTTGCAAGATGGGAATTCTCACTTTATCGAACCCTGATGTTTTGCCAGATAAGCACAAGTTGAGAATAGTTGTAATAACTCTCCAGGGTTGATACATGTGTCCAGTGATTATGTCGGAAGCCCTTAAGATGCTGTTCTGATAACCCAAACCAATTAGAAAGATAATTAGATCGTCAGCACCAGGTGGAGATTCGGAACGAAGGTTGGGGTTACATGAGGTGATTCCAAGAGCCTTGCTAAGAATGGCTGAATCAATCGTGAACTCCCTATCATCCAGTTTGCAAGAGTATTGAGCTGTGATTTTGTCCCATTGAATGGTGTTCCAGAATTGTTGAATGTAAATGGTAGGAATTGAGCATTGCTTGGTAATGGCACCGAATAAGTTAGTGTTCTTGAGGATATCAATAGACACTTTGAGTATAGGATTTTGTTGCAACTTTTGTAGGTCCACGTAACAGTTACTCTTTCCAATATCAGCCCATTGACTCCTAGGAAGGATTTCTTCGTCTGAGAGAACTTTGGGTGATGCCGAAGGGGTAACGTTCTTATCAAGGATTGAACTTGCCATTGATGATCTGAGTATACATACAATCAACAGTAATGATTGGGAACGAGTTAGATAATAAATGATTAGTGAGACAACATTGAATACACCATTTGATACAGTTATCACGAGACGAGTAGTTAAGGAGTTAAAAGGTTAAAACGCACATTTGCAAAGAAATAATGTCATGAACCAAGATACAAATGTAGAAGTGATATAGCAGATTGAGTGAAACAAGATGTAACATTGAATAGCCACAAGGGAGTTCAAGAACAACTTGCCTAAACAAAATGTTATAGCAGGTTACAAAGAGTAAGTTGACAATACAAGTTGTTACAGGAAATCCTGAACCAAGATTGTAAGCATGAGATTATCCTAGCAAATTGCCTTTAAACATTTTAATAACCCTAGACCCTGAGAAGAAAAACCCACCAAACAAGTCTCAAGACATAAATGATCAAGCTGCCAAACTGGACTAATTTGCTACATGAAAGTGAACTATGTCGCTAACTTGTAAAGACAAGTCGCCATCACCAGTACCACAGTCAAGTCGCTATCAGTTTTACTCTCTAAGTCGCTAACTTGTAAAGACAAGTCGCCATGAACAGTAACATAACCAAGTCGCTACAAATCTGTTTACTAAGTCGCTAACGTTACTAATTCGCTAACTCGTAAAGACAAGTCGCTGATAATAAAGATACAACTAAGTCGCTACCCAAGTCGCTAGAAAGTAATTCACTTAGTCGCCACAGCAGCTTAGTCGCTAAGTTGAGTACTAACTCGCTACGATGAGCATTTAAACTAACTCGCTACCAAGAACAGTGTTAAGTCGCCATCAAGAACAATTTATTGCAACAGTTAATCAACCCAGACCAATACACTTTAGTCGCTATCTTGAGCAGACTTAAAAGATCTAACTCGCCATGATGAACAGATAACCTAAAACGCTATCAAGAACAATACCAAAGTCGCTAACAGGAACAATTATCATCTCAACAAATAATCTACTCAACCCACCAATCATACAACACCAGTTCATGGAAACACATTATCAAGCACTCAAGATCAGTTATACCAAACAATTAATACACTTGCAACATCATCATTACAACAAAACACGATAACATGATAATTCGAACCTAGGTGGGAATCAAATGTCACGATTCACGAGCTCGTAGGGATCTGGTTAAAAGGACGAGTTAGACACCCAACACAAACGCGTATGTAAGAACAAATATTGAGAGATTAGAATCATACCATAGTTAAGTCGCTAAGCCGAATGTTTTAGACGAGAAGGAAGAAAAGAGAGAAGAGAAAATAAAAAGTTTATTTAAGAATTAAAAAAAAAACTAAGTCGCTAGGGGTATAGGAGGAGACTTTGGTAAAATGACACCATCGGTCCCTGTGGTTTAGAGGCAAGTGTGGTAAGTCGCTATCAAATATTTTATGACTAAGTCTCTAGTGTTTTTAACAGTAAGTAGCAAACATGGTCATTAAATGGTGTAATTAGATCATATTCTGCATATAAGATATAAATAATCCATAGCCATAACATAATTATCAGATAGAATAGATAATCACAATGATAACCATGAATCAAATAAACATTCAATGCAAAGCACTCAATACATAGGTACACAAGGATAATCACAAAAGCAAGACACGACCACAGCCTACAACAGAGCAAACACCATAACCAGCACAGAAGCAGATAGCATAGATAATCAAGAAAAACTTATACACAAAATATCTCCCCCTCAATCAATGTCAACAAAGACTATTGATTGACATTAACCAACCCGTTTTTTTTTTTTTTTTTTTTTTTTTTTTTTTTTTTGAAGATATTAGATGTTCGAACTTCATCTATGATCCCGTATCATTATTGAATGATATTTCTAGGATCGTAGATGTTATCGATGACAGCTAATAAATCTTTTATTAGATGGACGAAAATGACAAAGTTAATAAAAAATTTAATTTAAATTTTTTTTTTTTTTAAAGATATATACACATATATAACGGAGCGAGTCCTGATTCAAGATGAATAGGAGTCAAAGTAATAGGTACATTAGTTGTGGCATGCTATAGCTCCTGAATAAGCCATGTTCATTTCTGATGGAAACCAAGTCATGATGTTCCTGATTGAGTTTAGCATTGTACCTGAAAAAGACTGAGAGCACATTGTACTGGAAGCACATGTAGAATTGCACATAGAAGGGTTAGTGACATGTTTAATCTCACATTTGGATGCATCACAGTATAACACAGACGTATCATTAATGGGGATCCTATTAGGTTCGATATTCTTGAAGAGTTTTCCTGTAGGAATCCATTTGAGGCATGATCTAGGAATGTAAGTTCGTTTAAGTCCTGTAAACTTAAAAAATCTGCCAGTGGGAATCCATTTGAAACAACTGTTAGTTGAACTGAATGTGTGCACAGCCTTGTTTTGACTATTTGTCTTTTTGTGATTAGAGTATTTCTTAGGGGATTGATCAGTCAAATGATGTTTTGCATGAGAGCTAGTTGTACTTTTTGTATTTTTGGTCTTAGAGCATTGAACATACATCTGAGGTTTGAGATTCATCATATCAGAATTAGGCAATGAAGTGACTGGTTTTGACAAAACAGAAATATTATCAACTTGGGAGGTAAGCCTAGATTTTGATGGTTTAACTCTTTCAGACCTAAAGGCATTAGGTTGTTTAATAACTGTTCGTTTCGATTGGTTCTGAACATTTGACTTTCCCAAAGTTGAAGGTTTTTCAAACTTAGTGTTCTTCCTATTTCCAATAGACTTCCTAAGCTCATTTTTTAGGGCAAAAATATTGAAGCTCTTATCCTGAATTTGGGCTTTGAGGTCATCAATGTCTTTCATCAAGAGGTTAGATTGATTGGCAAACTTAGAATTTGTTTCCTCAAGGTTCTTCCTTAAATGCTCATTTTCTCTTAGAAGGTTGGACACACATAGAGCTAGTTCAGAATTTCTAGATTCTAGTGTATCACTCATCTCATGACAGTCATGTTTCTGGACTTCTGAAAGAAGTAATTTCAGATTGCCTATGGTCGAATCTTTGTCCTGAATCTGGGATTTTAACTGATTAATTTCAAAAAATTCTCAAAATTCTGGAAGTTCCTGATTAGCACAAGGTTTTTTTGCATAAAAGATTTCATCCTTTTGTTGTATTTCACTTTGCAATGAGATACAATGTTTTTCAAGAATTGAAAATTTGTTTGAAAGCTCATCATATACCTTTTTTTCAATCATGTTATTAGCATTAGATTCAGGCACAACCAAGATCGATTTCATGATGTTATGTTCAGAGTAAGAGTCAGGTACCTTTACATGAGAATTTATGTGATCAGTTAAGTGTACCTTATCGATTGATACCTTTTCTGACTCTGAGTATTTGAGATCAGTGCAGTTGTCGACTGAGATTCTGCAATCGGTGTCATTCACTGGTTTAACTGGTATATTGCATGACTTGTTACAATCGTTCCATAGTGTCTCTTGACACCCATTCAATTCATTCAGCTTATTATTCTCTTTTGCAGCTTCCTTGATGTATGTTTCCATATTACTCATAAGTTGAATAAATGAGTTTCTGAACTCATGAATTTCCATTCCCGTGTGTTTCATGAATGATATTCCAGTCATGTTGTCATCAAAATCTGAGGAATATTCTCCCTGGATAAGTGGCTGAAATTGATTGAAGATAGTCTGAAGAGCGGCTTGAGAATCATCAGATGAGAACTTTTCTTTGGTAATTTGAATCCTCAGTCGTTCTAAGTTAAGTAAGACAGATCTTGTTAAAGTGGGAAAATCCTGACGAAGGATAGCACAACTTGTTCGATCCATAGTTGTAGATAACAGTAGTTTGAGAAGCTGACTGAGATGTTGAAAGGGCTCACTGGTGCATTCCATTTTCTTAGCATCATTTGCACACATTAAGAGTGACTCATTTGAGTTGTTTTGATTAATCGATGCTGAATCATTAAATGTAGAGCATTCAGGGAAGCATCCTATTTCACTGTTCTGTGCGGTGTCATAGAGAGCAAGTACTTTGGTGATTAAAGGATCAGTGATGAATGACATTGTGTTATTTTGAATTACTACCCCAAGGTATTGAGAATTCCAGTAGCTAAATATCAAGTATCTAAGATGTTAGTATCAAATCGCTAACCCCCCCCCCCCAAGTCGCTAGGGATTTAGAACTAACTCGCTAGCAACTAAGTCGCTATATTTCCAAGTCGCTAAATCAACATCCAAGTCGCTAAGTAGCAACTCGCTAATCCTCTAGTCGCTAGCAAGATTTTGGCAGCAATTCGCTAAGATTCAAGTCGCTAAAGAATCAAGTCGCTAAATAGCAACTCGCTACTGACCAAGTCGCTAACACCAAGTCGCTACCCGTAGTGGAGAGTCCACTACTTGTACTATTAGTCGCTAGGCCTAAGTCGCTAGCTCCAATAACTGCAACTCGCTCAAACTTGTAAAGCAAGTCGCTATTAAGAAACATAATCCGTAGGTCAAGTCGCTAGCAAGAAAACTTCACAAACATCACTTTTCAATCCAAAAACAACCCAACCAAGATGATTCAAGCTTACCAAATGGAAACCTAAACACTTATGATGATTCTAAACATAAAAGTACAAACAAAATCCAAGCTTTAACACAAGAAATCAACCAAATGATGCACAAACCACTAAACTTTTTCAAACTCAAAAACCACCTAAAAACCACTAGAAATCCAAAGATGTGCAAGATATGATCTAACCATGGCTCTTGATACCAATTGTAGAGTATTGGATTTCACTTACATAACATAAAGTTAACACACTAAGCACATAGATGATTTTAGAGAGAGAGAAAGTGGGATATTCTAGTAAGAGAAACTTGTGGAATATTAGATTACCAAAAGAACATCCAACCCTCTACCTTGCAAGGTAGAGGGTATTTATAGGTTACAGACTAAACGACCTCCTGACGGCCTGTGGATCAGGGATACAATGGGTAAAGACCCGTCCTTCCTCCACGGTGTTGCACTATACTAATCTACTCTACTACTTATTTAATAACTAACATAAATAGAGACAAGTCTGCAAGCTAGCTTTTGCTAGATAATACTTGGGGTGACCGACTCTTTTACTTATGGAATTTCTGATTCCTAACAGTGTGTTTATCTTCCATTTACAATTTGATATATTTCATAAACACCCAAGAAATGAGAGTATCCAAACACCACTTGTGAGGTGCTAGTATGTAATTTCCGTGCTTGTTATGACTTTTGCGGGGCTTATACTTGTTGTGAATTGTTCTAAACCAATGCTTCATGCCCCCTAACTTATAAATTAATTGGCCAAAAGCACATTTGCTTGAGGACAAGCAAATACCAAGTGTAGGGATATTTGATAAAGATTTAAAAGGTACACTTTTGAGGGGTCATTTAAGCCCTTAATCGACCACTTTTATATCCGTTACTGCTTAATTTTGTTCCTTTTCACTTTTTAGGTCTCTTGAAGGCAAAATGTTGGAATGATGCTTACTTGGACGAAAAGGCGTGAATATGTGAAGAAAATGGCTAAAGTCAAGATCAAGACACTCAAGCTGCCGAAAACGCACCCAACAGCGTCACAAATAAAGGGCGACGCTGTCCCTCTAATTGCGACGGCTCAGAAGTGAAATTGCTATTTTGTACCTGACGGCTTCAGGCTTTAAACAGTAGGGCGTCACAACTCAGATGGCCTAGATCCAGATTCAGATGGCGTCAGAAGATGAAGTCGACGGCGTCACAACCCCAGCGTGACACCGTCACAAAGTTGACTTGGTCAAGACGAAACCCTAATGGCGGCGATCCGACGGCGTCACAATTAAAGAGTGACACCGTCGCAGTTGTAACTCTATATATAGAATTCGAAATTTCAGAATTTTGTAGAGGTAGAATTGTGGACTAAAACCCTAAAACAATTTTTGGTTGTCTTGGGCAGTATCTTAGGGTTCTCATACCCTATTGTACATCAAGATAAGTAATCTACTTCATTGATTTCATTATGTCTTCGATTGTATGTGTGTATGCTTGCATGTTTACCATGTCCGGCTAATTTACTTGTGTGTTTGCCTAGATCTATGAAACCTAATTATTGAATATTGATTGGTTGTCTCTTCTCTTAATTGTAATTGGCTTAGGATTGCAATAAGCCATCGTTGTGTTTTTAATGCTTGAGTAATCTTTGTGAGCATTAGTTTATAATCGCCTAGAGTTATTGTACGCTAAAAATCCAAAGATAACCTTAGAGTTAGTTTATAAATCCTAGAGATTTTGTAGGCAATAACCTTAAGGTATCCTCAAAGAGTTAGGGAAAAAAGCATACCCTATGACCTTAGAAGACACAACGCGTTAAGAATAAGGACGTGACAATTCAACTATCGATAAAAGATAACTAGGGAGTAATAGTATTTAGATAGACACATTTTTAATCATCATACGAGCACACATCAATTAGACATAGACTACCCCTTAGCTTAGTTAATTAGAATATATAATAGTAGAGTAATCGGTAGAAATACCACCCCCCCCCCCCAAATCCAATACCCTAAGATTCGTACCTTTCAATTTTCTAAAAATATATAAAAAAAAGATAAAAAAATAATCTTCCTCAACCCAACCTTAGCGTAGTAATTTCTCACTAGCATTCCTATTCCCCTAGAGAACGATATCAATCCCGAGGCTTACCCTAATAGTACACTACAACGATTAGGTTCACTGCCTAGGTGGTTGAAAAACTTGCTCGAAGAAAAGGAAGTTTCCTTTGACCCCGAACGCGCGTTGTACGCGTATCATTGACAATGGAAGAAAGCGGATACAACCGCCATGGCTGCAAATGTAATTATTTGCCCCGCCAAGACACGGATGATCACAACTTTAATCGACAATCACAACTGTGATTGATGTTGGTCATATTCATCATAGCCCCTTATAATCAGCGTTACCATGATTTTCATGGAACATGGCTGCAAATCTGACACTTTGTCCCGCCATGGCTGCAATTCAGTCCAAATTGGTTCCGTGGGCTGCAATCAGAGCGGTAGCGAATACCAGCCCATTGCTGCACCCAAAATTCTGATCAGTTTTCCTAACCAAGATAATGGGGTCGATAAATTGCAACCTGCCAAAATACCATCATTGATAAATCATACTCATGGAACAATATATTAACCCTATACCCATTTCAGAAACTGAGTTATAAAACTATTAAAAATCCTAAGTGTAACCCTATACCCATTTCGAAAACTCAGTTATATCACCCATAAAAATTAACATCACAATATATTCACTTTAAGCAATTTCAATAACATAATCTTGAACCAAACAACCTCATTAATTCTACAATCATCCTGATACGCGTACAACGCGCGTTCGGGGTCAAAGGAAACTTCCTTTTCTTCGAGCAAGTTTTTCAACCACCTAGGCAGTGAACCTAATCGTTGTAGTGTAGTATTAGGGTAAGCCTCGGGATTGATATCGTTCTCTAGGGGAATAGGAATGCTAGTGAGAAATTACTACGCTAAGGTTGGGGTTTGAGGAAGATTATTTTTTTATCTTTTTATATTTTTTAGGAAATTGAAAGGTACAAATCTCGGGGTATTGGATTTGAGGGGTGGTATTTCTACCGATTACTCTACTAATATCTAGTCTAATTAACTAAGCTAAGAGGTAGTCTATGTCTAATTGATGTGTGCTCGTATGATGATTAAAGATGTGTTTACCTAGATGCTATTACTCCCTAGTTATCTCCTATTGATGGTTGAATTGTCACGTCCTTATTCTTAACGTGTTGTGTTTTCTAAGGTCGTAGGGTATGCTTTATTCCCTAACTCTTTTAGACTACCTTAAGGTTATTGCCTACAAAATCTCTAGGATTCATAAACTAACTCTAATGTTATCTTTAGATTTTTAGCCTACAACAACTCTAGGCGATTATAAACTAATGTTCACAAAGATTACTCAAGCATTAAAAACACAACTAATGACTTATCGCAATCCTAGGTCAATTACAATTAAGATAAGAGACAACCAATCAATATCCAATACCTAGGTTTCATAGATCTAAGCAAACACACAAGTAAATTAGCCAGACATGGGAAACATGCAAGCATACACACATACAATTGAAGACAAAATTGAATCAATGAAGTATAATACTTATCTTGTTGTAAAATAGGGTATGAGAACCCTAAGATACTGCCCAAGACAGCCAAAAATCGTTATTAGGTTTTACTCCACAAAACTACCTCTCTAAAAGTCTGAAAATTCAAATTCTATATATAGAGTTACAACTTGCGACAGCGTCACTCTTTAAATGTGACGCCGTCGGATCGCCGCCATTAGGGTTTAGTATTGACCATGTCAACCTTGTGACGGCGTCACCTTATGGTTGTGATCCCGTCGGCTTCATCTTCTGACGCCGTCGGGATCTGAATCTAGGCCGTCTGAGTTGTGACGCCTTACTCTTTAAAACCTGATGCCGTCAGGTACAAAATAGCAATTTCGCTACTAAGGGTGTGCATGGTCCAAAAATCGGACTGGACCGAAAACCGATTTCGGCATAAACCCTAGATCGAGACCGGACCGAATGTGGTCGGTCCGGTCTCGGTCCGGACCGGTCCGGTCGGTCCTTCGGTCCAACAAGGCCAAATTCGTCGGTTTTGGTCCGGACCGGACCAGACCGAGGACCAATTAGCCCAAAAGCCGAGATCGCGGACCGGACCGAATGTGGTCGGTCCGGTCTCGGTCCGTGTCGGTCCGGCCGGTCCTTCGGTCGGTCCGGTCCGTTCGGGTCATATGCTCACCCTTATTCGCTACTGTCACAATTTTGGAGCACGTTGCGACGGCGTCGCCCTCTAATTTTGACGCCGTCACCTTCAATTCCAGCAGCTTGAGTGTCTTGATCTTGACTTGGCCATTTTCTTCATATATTCACGCCATTTCATCCGAATAAGTGTCATTTTAGCAATTTGCCTTCAAGAGACCTAAAAAGTGAAAATGAACGAAATTAAGCAGTAACAGATATAAAGGTGGTCAATTAAGGGCTTAAATGACTCCTCAAAAGTGTACCTTTTAAATCCTTATCAAATATCCCTACACTTGGTATTTGCTTGTCCTCAAGAAAATGTGCTTTTGGCCAATTAATTTATAAGGTAGGGGTCATGAAGCATTAGTTTAGAATAATTCACAACAAGTATAAGCCCCGCAAAAGTCATAACAAGCACGGAAATTACATACTAGCACCTCACAAGTGGTGTTTGGATACTCTCATCTCTCGGGTGTATATGAAATATATCAAATTGGAAATGGAAGATAAACACTCATTAACCGGTCCTAGTACATAGATTACCATAGGCTTGATACTAGATCAAACCTTCATCGCTTTGGCGTAAGCACTTAGGAAAAACTATCTAAGAGGTCTTTTAAAGGGTTGTAATGTTAAGCTCACAGTAGGGAAACAAAGGGTTTGGTTGGATAGGCGATTTAGTGGTGGCAAGTCAAAAAAAATTATGTTACAAGCATGAGAAGCATGGCGTTGCTAAGCCAAGACTCGATACTCTAAACTCTAGATAACTTTGAAACAAACAAACATAAATTTAAAGATAGATGTAGGATGGTAGCCCGTATGTTTTTTCATTTTTTTTTCAACACTCTTTTTTTCGATTTTTTTTTCATACACTTTTACTCTACCATCCTCTACGATAACATCAAAATAATAGGGATTTATAGGCACATCCCTACACTTGAGTTTTTATTACTCTAACACTAATTTGACCCGAATTGAAAAGATCAAAATACTTGGAGTACATTATTATGTAAATAAAGGGAATTTGAATTTAACGTTCCTTCCCGTCACTCCATAAAATTTAACTTTTCCCATGAGTCCCAATCGTCCCAAAACTGTATACAAAGGATATGACTTGACTTAGCAACTTATGCAAGCATCTAGATAATTGAACTAAGGGTTTAGTATGATAACAATAATGCACTAAACGTGAGTGCATACAAGGTAGGCTAAGGTGATTTGAGTGTACATTTGGGGGTGGATTGTAAACAATGCTCTTCATTGATATTCCGGAAAACCGAAACATCACGAGAACCGCGAAAAGTATAGGCTCTGAGGGGTTAACTAGGGGTATCGTGTACTAAAGATGAGTGCAACGCAAGGGTGTGGGGGAATTACTCAACCGATGTGGAAGAAGTAATTATAATACGGGTATCAAACAAGGGTTATCCTAATGCCTCTTATCATTTAGTTATTCCTAACTACACAAGTGTAGTCTCACTAGCGATCTCGGGATGCATCACAAAACAAGTTCTATAATCTATTATACTACCGGTACACTCTCGAAGCATTAAAGGTGAATGCTTTAATTCCTATAGATCTAGGGGCGAACCTCACATTTTTGGGGTGGAATTTGAGTGGTAAAGGGTTTTGGGCTAGTCATATAACTTCCTATCCATGATACGCTTTATTAAGACTAATGGACCACTCCTACACGTCATAAAAAATTTAAATTTGGTGCTAAAATTACCTTAACCGATATTTCTCATGGTTTATTACACAAATAAAATAGGACAAGACAAATAGTCAAGGATAAGCATAGTTTCAAAGTTCCCGTTTTATTCTCCCTCCCTACACTTAAACTGAACATTGTCCCCAATGTTCCCCGAAAATATCAAAGTTATGATAACGGAAGGTAAAAAAGAGAAAGAAACTAATACTCCCCTGATTAGCTTGGTAGGATCCGTGTGAAGTAGTGGTTAAATTCTTCTTCAAGAAGAATGTATGCGTGAAAAGCTCCATCCAATCTTATGTATCTTCTTCTTGATAAATAAAACCTGCACACTTGAAGAAAACAAACGAAACCTTCACGTAAAATCGGTGGTAACACTATATATGACTCTACTAAACTAGGATATAATGCTTGTGGAATGGATGTTTACAGATTTTCTAGAAAATTAAGTTCTGAGAAATTCCAAAAATTTATAAGTAGCACAGAAAATGAGAAAAAGTTATAAGTTGTTTTTGCTCCTCCTGACACAGTCAGGTTGCGATCCTGATGCCGTCAGGTTATCCTGACAGAAACTGGTATGCGATTCTCTAGAAAAAATTCTAGAAAATTTATATCTTTAGAATCTGGAAAAAAATTCTGCAAAACATCCATTATGACTCGTTACAAGCATTTGACTCTAACAAACACACATGTATATTTTTTTAATATTCATAATTCTTATGTTCACATTCTTTTTGAAAACGTGTGTAATCCTCCCTACACTTATCCCCTTTGTAAAATACCTTTATATGTAATTAAGACGAGGTTAAAGACAAAATAAAGCATATTTACAAATTCAAATATGAGAATAAACAATCAATAAAAGATATACGACACACAAACAAGCAAACAATTAAGCATGGGTTGCCTCCCACGAAGCGCTTTTCTTTATTTATGAGTCTTGTAGCTAGACTCGAAGTCATGCCCCTACGTGACTTCATTACCGTCACTTTTCTCATTTACTAAGCCTTCATCAAAAGTTTGTAGACGTTGTATGCTTACCGTGGACTCCTTCCCAACGTCGTCTATTATGATAACGGTTCTATTCTTTAGATTAGTTTCTTTCACCATATAAGGCCCAAACCATCTTGGCTTATTTCTTCCTCTTAATGCTTTTATTCTCGATTTATACAAAAGCACCTTTCTCCATTCAAGAATTCCTTTGGGTTCTTTTGAGTTTTTGGTATTGAGGTAGGATTATTTCCTAACTTATTATCCCGTTTCCACAATGTCGCATGTAGCCCTTGAACCATGAAGTCTCTAAGCCCTTTTTCCCATTCGTTAATTTTCCTTCTAACCGTATTGTTAGGGACCTATGGATTCTCATCAGTAATCTTTTCCATTATCTTCAAAGGATATCTTGGAACAATAGGTATCCTAGCGTATCCCTTGCCACTTTTGAGTATCATGATACCCTCGCAGCATTTGATGGTTGCTTTGGCAGTGGCCAGAAAAGGTGTTCCAAGAATGAGTGGCATATTTCTATCTTCCTCAATGTCTATGATCACGAAGTCCACCAGATAGACAATATTGGCCACTTCAATCAAGACATCCTCCGCTATTCCTATGGGGTATACATATGTGTGATTTGCCAAGGAAAGTCTAAGATTGGTCTTGGTTGGCTCTTCCTTAGTTAACTTATTATAGACTGATAGCGGCATTCTGTTTACATCAGATCCTTGATCGGCTAAGGCATTTATATTATCAATGTCACCAATGCTACATGGTTCCCCGTGGTTTTTTGTTTTTTCGTTACTAGTTTTTTTAGAACCAGCTCATACATAGGTCCCATAGGCATGGTGTCATACTCTTTTTATGTTATTTCTCCTTCTAGGGCTTTCCTAAGAACCTTGTTGTACCAAAAGTTGTTCACTTGGTTAACAATTGTTTTTTTTATTAATCTCGTGCTTAAGGTAGTATTCAATGGTCTTAGGTTCATCATTGGTTTCAGCCTCCTCCTTCTTCTCAACTATTCCATCTTCCTCAGGTACAATGGAGATGGCATTAACAAACGAAGTGGGGGGGAGTGATCATCGCCTCTTACTAGCACCTTCTCGGGAAACTTCGTCTTAGTATACTCTTTTACCAAGTTCATCATCTCCGTCATTTTTGCTTGCATTTCCTCCCTTTGCCTATAAACCTCCTCTTCAAATTTTGCTAATCTTTCTGTATGGGCTGCCATGTACTCTCTCATTTGTTCCTTAAATCTCGGTGAGAGTGGTATTGGAGAAGTACAACGGAAGCGCCGTTCGGAATTGAGATTTTTCTCATGGCTTGGTGATTCAGAGAAAGGTGTTGGGTGGTTGGCGGAGTTAGCGGAATTAACCATTGCTCGAGGGGAGGAGCTCTCCTTTGCCTCTCAATTAGATAATCGATCCTTTTCTCAAGAGCACTCATTTGCTCTTCAGTGACGTTGGAAGACTCATGAGGAATCGATAAGGCATTAACCACTTTAACGGGGGTTTCATGGGATTCACTCCAATTTCCGTTGCTTTGATCGGCAAGCTCTTCTATAATATCCCAAGATTCTTCTGCGTTGGAGTTGCTAAGCCTTCCACCGGCGGCTCGATCAATGGATCGCCTTGTGATGAAATTGGTATGGTCATAGAATATTTGGACTTGAAGCCAAAGATTAATGCCATGATGAGGGACTTTATAGAGCAAGTCCTTGAATCGGGTCCATGCCTCGTAGAGAGACTCACCTTGAAGTTGTTGGAACGTCAAGATGTCTCGTCTAAGCTTAGTAGTTCTCCCCGGTGGGAAATATTGGGCAAGGAAATGAGAAGTGAGATCATCCCAACTTGAGATGGATCCGGCGGGAAGTCGCTCAAGCCAATTACTAGCTTGGTCCCGTAGAGAGAATTGGAAGAGACGCAAGCGCGTGGTCTCCCGAGTAGTAGCATTGAGGTCGATGGAATCGATGATTTTAAGGAAATCCTTAAGATGCTGATTAGGATCTTCGGAACGAAGTCCATGGAATGCACATCCGTTTTGCACCAACTGGATGGTGTCGGATCGAAGGGCCGTAGTTTGGGCTTGGTCGGGAAGCTCAATGGTGTTCCTATAGCCTATGTGGCTTGGTCTTGAGTATTCACCAAGAGTACAGCCTCTTGGTGGGTCATTTAGTGGTGGGTTGATGAGTGGGGGTTGATTATCACCTTCCATGATGAAAAGTGATAGGATTACTAACAAAAGTCATGAAGAAGGGGCATAGACTACGAGAAAGCTAAAAATGAGAAAAAATCTTACTTGATAGGAATCAACCAAGGGAACCTAAATGAGTTGGAAATCTAATTAGCTATTCTATTACCGGCAGCGGCGCCAAAAACTTGATACGCGTACAACGCGCGTTCGGGGTCAAAGGAAACTTCCTTTTCTTCGAGCAAGTTTTTCAACCACCTAGGCAGTGAACCTAATCGATTTAGTGTAGTATTAGGGTAAGCCTCGGGATTGATATCGTTCTCTAGGAGAATAGGAATGCTAGTGAGAAATTACTATGCTAAGGTTGGGTTTGAAGAAGATTATTTTTTATCTTTTTATATTTTTTAGGAAATTGAAAGGTACGAATCTCGATGTATTGGATTTGAGGGGTGGTATTTCTACCGATTACTCTACTATTATCTAGTCTAATTAACTAAGCTAAGGGGTAGTCTATGTCTAATTGATGTGTGCTCGTATGATGATTAAAGATGTGTTTACCTAGATGCTATTACTTCCTAGTTATCTCCTATTGATGGTTGAATTGTCACGTCCCTATTCTTAACGCGTTGTGTTTTCTAAGGTCGTATAGTATGCTTTCTTCCCTAACTCTTTGAGACTACCTTAAGGTTATTGCCTACAAAATCTCTAGGATTCATAAACTAACTCTAATGTTATCTTTAGATTTTTAGCCTACAACAACTCTCGGCGATTATAAACTAATGTTCACAAATATTACTCAAGCATTAAAAACACAACGAATGACCTATCGCAATCCTAGGTCAATTACAATTAAGATAAGAGACAACCAATAAATATTCAATACCTAGGTTTCATAGATCTAAGCAAACACACAAGTAAATTAGTCAGACATGGAAAACATGCAAGCATACACACATACAATTGAAGACATAATTGAATCAATGAAGTAAATTACTTATCTTGTTGTAAAATAGGGTATGAGAACCCTAAGATACTGCCCAAGACAGCTAAAAATATTTATTAGGTTTTACTCCACAAAACTACCTCTCAAAAAGTCTGAAAATTCGAATTGTATATATAGAGTTACAACTTGCGACGACGTCACTCTTTAAATGTGACGTCGTCGGATCGCCGCCATTAGGGTTTCGTCTTGACCACGTCAACCTTGTGATGGCGTCACCTTATGGTTGTGACACCGTCGGCTTCATCTTCTGACACCGTCGGGATCTGAATCTAGGTCGTTTGAGTTGTGATGCCCTACTCTTTAAAAATTGACGCCGTCAGGTACAAAATAGCAATTTCGCTACTGAGCCGTCACAATTTTGGAGCACGTTGCGACGGCGTCGCCCTCTAAGTGTGACGCCGTCACCTTTAATTCCAGCAACTTGAGTGTCTTGATCTTGACTTGGCCATTTTCTTCACATATTCATGCCTTTTCGTCCGAATAAGTGTCATTCCAGCAATTTGCCTTCAAGAGACCTAAAAAGTGAAAAAAAAAATTAAATTAAGCAGTAACGGATATAAAAGTGGTCGATTAAGGGCTTAAATGACCACTCAAAAGTGTACCTTTTAAATCCTTATCACCTCCTATGAGACAACAAATTCAGTAAATATATATATATATATAAACAAACAATACTATATTTTTATCTACACATATATTAAATCCCAACTTTTTACAAAAAAATAATAGAAAAAAAATATATATACCTGAGTTTGAAGAAAGACACCAAAAAAAATTACAAACTTTTTATAAAAAAAATAACTGGAATAAAAAAAAACCTAGATTCGGGTCATCAGTTAACCGGAGCAATTGAAGAGATCTATGTAAGAATTGAAGAGATCTGTGGAAGAAGATTCAAAAAGAGATCTGTACATATATGAAGAATCGAGAGAAACATATAAAATGAGATGCGGGTTATGAGTATATAATTTGGGGCGGATCCTAAAGTTTACGGGTCAATCTAATATGAATAGTATCTTTTGGGTCAATCGGACGACACATATTTAATGATTTAGGGTTGGGTTGAAACTTAATCATCACCGCCTTTCCGAACGAATATAAACAACAGCTTTGTAAGACATCAACAATCCATAATCTGTAATGGTTGCAGGCCTTGCAAACCTACCGCTACACGGTGGCATTCAAACATATAATAGGGTATCGGGTGTAGAAGCAAGTCTTGTATGAAACAACCATTCGACCACTTAATATGCAACTCATAACACATGTATATATGACTGCGTAATATGAGTGGCACATCAGCAAGCCTAACAAACATCTTATGCCCACGAAATGCAAAATCAACTTTTAAAGGAAAACATCCAATGTACTTGAACCTGAAACCGCCCGCATCGGCTGCTACCCAAAACTGATGCCATGCCAAGACGCAGGTGGAATCATAGCCTCAAAATAATGATGTGAATAGAATAAAGTGGATACACCGGCCATGGCCGCAACCATGAAAAGGTTACCCTACCAAGATACAAAATCTACATGAACATACATAAACCATCAACAAACATAAATTCTGAAAGCAAATTCAAAGGTACATGTTCTCGAGTCTTTTCTTGATACCGGGATATGGCAATATTGCCAACTAACCTGCGACAATAATCACAAGCCAAAAGCATATTCAAACGGATATGAATCTCCAGATTAATGAAAATTGCTCTGTGACTTAGCTGCGCAAACGGAGAACAACAAATTAATTGTTAAAATCAGTCTGCAGAACGATATCCACATTTTTATAAGCACCATACCTGTACATGCCACATTCGAACTCAAAGACCTATATCGGTAACAAAATGGAGACTCAGATATGTAAGAAATTATCGTAACAAAGAGGAAAAAACACCATGGTTGCACTAATGTAAGCGCTCAACCAAGATACGGTTACTCTCAAACTTTGAACGATTTCACTCAGATAACATATCTATAACAAGCTTATCATCACTGCCTCGAATAACAAAAATAATTAATAGAAAAAACTACACACAGTCGTAATTTTCAAATTGAGTATATTTAGAGGATAAACCTGGCAAGGGATGCAAGCATAGAAACCTTTGCCCGCCACAAATAAATACGTCTATGAGGCTCAAATGGGTTGACAATGGAAGAAAGCGGATACATCTGGCATGGCTGCAAATGTAATTATTTGGCTCACCAAGACACGGACGATCACAGCTTTAATCGACAATGACAGTTGTGATCGATGTTGGTCATATTCATCATAGCCCCTTATTTTCATGTACAATGGCTGCAAATCTGACACTTTACCCCGCCATGGCAAGGGATGCAAGCATAGAAAGCTTTGCCCGCCACAAATAAATACGTCTATGAGGCTCAAATAAGTTGACAATGGAAGAAAGCGGATACATATGGCATGGCTGCAAATGTAATTATTTCCCCCGCCAAGACACGAACGATCACAGCTTTAATCGACAATCACAGCTATGATCGATGTTCGTCATATTCATCATAGCCCCTTATTTTCATGGACCATGGCTGCAATTTTGACACTTTGCCCCATCATGGCTGCAATTTAGTCCAATTGGTTATGTGGGCTGCAATCAGAGCTGTATCGAATACCAGCCCATCGTTGCACCCACAATTCGGATCAGTTTTCCTAACCAATATAATGGGGTCGATAAATTGCAACCTGCCAAAATATCGTTATTGATAAATCATACTCATAGAACAATATATTAATCCTATACCCATTTCAGAAACTCAGTTATAAAGATATTAACAATCCTAAGTTTAACCCTATACCCATTTCAGAAACTCAGTTATATCACCCCAAAAAATTAACATAACAATATATTCACTTTAAGCAATTTCAATAACATAATCTTGAGCCAAACAACGTTTTTAATTCTACAATCATCCTATGAAACAACAAATTCAGATAGAAAAAAATAATTCTAAACAAACAATACAATATTTTTATCCACACATATATTAAATCCCATTCTTTTTAATAATAGAAGAAAAAATATGTATACCGAGTTTGAAGAAACACACACATTCCATCAGTGGCACTACATTCTTTTTTTCAATTCATGCAACCCACTCAAAATACAGCGAACCTGCAATTAAACATAAAAACATGACTAAAAGTACAAACTTTTTATAAAAAAAATAACTGGAATAAAAAAATAAGAACCCTAGATTTAGGTCACCGGTTAACTGTAGCAATTGAAGAGATCTGTTTAAGAATTGAAGAGATCTGCGGAAGAAGATTCAAGAAGAGATCTATACATATATGAAGAATCGATAGAAACATATAAAATGAGATGCGGGTTGTGAGTATATTATTTGGGGCGGATCCAAAAGTTTACGGGTCAATCTAATATGAATAGTATCATTTGGGTCAATCGGATGGCACACATTTAACGGGTCCGGGTCGGGTTGAAACTTTGGGGAACAGTACAATGATAAATGTTATATTTATATAATGTGAAAAATTGGGATTATTTTTTACGGTCAGGTATCCGAAATCCTAGCACTCGTTATGTGTTTGATGAAATGCTTGAAATGGAATATTTGGATATCAAATGTGAGACGTCTCTAGTTCAATTCGTGTTGGGTACCAACAACCTTGACGTCTCCTAGAAAAGGAGGGCTTTATCCAATGTGGTCGTGGAGAGCTGGCTCAAATGCCGTGTACTAGTTTGACCAAATGGTCGAAAACCATGGTTACCCAAAAAAAACATTAGTAATTCCAATTACTCAGAAGAAATGAGGTGGTTTCTAATGCCTATTATTTTCTTAAGAAATAGACGAAAACTTCATATGTTGATGTTGCCGCGGTTATTGTTGTTATCTACGTTATTAGAGCAAATTACATAAACAGTCCTTGTGGTTGATTCCAAATTTATGTATTGGGATTGCTTATACATTATGCTCGTGCTTCAAATAAGTACTTACAAGCTACTTAAAAGTAACCACTTCTAATTATACTAGTCTACTTATTGCGTTTTGAAGCAATTTTTTTTATGTGTGGAGAATGAGAGATGGAAATGACGATAAAGATGAGAATGATGATGAGATTTGAAGCAATTTTTTTATAAGAGGCTTGATGATAGAATTTGAATGTGTCTGAGATTCGAGTAATGTTGAGATTATCTGCATCTTGTCGGGGAAACTTACAAAGTTTGCAGCCATGACGGATTGATCCACTTTGTTCAATTGTTTAGAAATCTGAGCCTCATCATATTATTTTTATCTCATTTTGAATGCTTTCCTCATTTTTTCAGGTGTGGTTAAGCGTTAGTTGATCTAAACTTTATGATCCCTATTGCATGTTTGTGCATCTAAAGGTTTGAGTAAATTGCAAAATCGTGATCGAGGTTTGACAAAATTGTAGGCGGCCTCCCTGTCGGCAAGTGTGGTGTGGAAAACTAGAAGGGGGGGTTGAATAGTTTTGCCGATTTTAATTTAAGTTTCAAAACTTTAGATTCGGTCTTATGTGAATTCGTATGGATGGATAGAAAGTATAAAGCAATAAGTAAAGAAAATAATGAAAGCAAGTAAAGTAAAGGATAGAGAGAAGTGACACAAGTGACTTATAGTGGTTCGGCTACAAAGACACCTTCCTTGCCCTACTCCACTCCCCGAGTTCCCCACTCGAGATTTCAAGCACTATGTCAACAAGCTCCTTCAACACAGCGGAGAAGCCTCACAACGTCGCTTACACTTTTTCTGGTCCAAAGCTAAATACCGAGTCCTTAACACGGCAGACCAAACCAACACAACTATTATACAACAACTATGTGAAATATGAAATACAAGATGTTGCTACAAAAATCTTGTGAAGGAACAAATCAATCAAGGACCCCTTGCTTGGATGACTTGTAGTATCGTGATCTCGCCTTTGAGAAGAACCTATATGAGAATCACAACAAGAGAAAGAAGAACTACTAGATTGATCAAATGATGAGAGGTTAGAAGAGTGAGATAATATATGAGAGAGTTTGTAAGAAGAGGGGTATGTAACAACGAAGAAATCGCTCACTATTTATAGGCAAAATTCTCTACTGTAGCCCAGTTCTGGCGGATTCCTCACTTGAGGGATCCGTCCAGTGCAATCCAAGGGATCCGGAAAACTGGGTTGTACCAGTCCGGGTTTTGGGTTGCAAACCGGGTCATGGGTTATGGGTATCAGCCTTGGGTGCCCAACAAGATACAATGTATCTAGACAATGGGTCATGGGTCTTGGGTCATAGGTCATGGATAATACCCAACATGATTTTATGCATGATGTCATGTAATGGGTCATGGGTTATGGATTAGTTCCATGGGTATGGGTCATGGGTCTTGGATATTACCCTACCTATTACATAAACTATTACCACAAATGAATTATTACAACATTTTATGTGAATAACCATATGTATATACTTTACAAAAATAACATGTATTCTTATAAATTTACTTATGATAAATTTATATTTGTTATCAACAAAACACAAAGAGATCGCTAAATATGAATAAACGTTTTTACTTTTATTTGTATTAACAATCTCCCCTTTTTTTGTTAATGACAAAACATAATGTTGTGATGAGTAAAACTTAAGATTAGATGTATGTTTTGAAAGCATAAGGTTTTACTTCTTCTCCCCCTTTTTGTCGAAACAAAAAGCGAACCTAACGAAAAAATAAATTGTGGAATAAAAATAAGTATGATCCACAAAGCACTAGCTCCCCCTTGACGGTAGCTCCCCCTAGAATTGGGCGTCAAGTGAGAAAAAATAATACCTACAAAAAAAATGTTAGTACTAACATGTAATATAATCTTGTATAGGACGAGAAACAAGATGGAGAGCCAAGGTACGTAAACAAAGCCTTGTAATAAAATATCAAAGTGTAGTGGTATATAGGCCAAATACAAAATGTAAAAGTAAGAACAAGGTTTGTTCTTTTAAAGTGACTCAAAAGAAAAAAAAGAGAGAAAATAGTAGTATCATTCCTTCCATGCTTGCATATGGTTAATTATGGAAGTTTTGGTGAGTGATGATGTTGATGTGATCAAGTATGTGGTTGAGTATGAATCGCATCTCGTCCCTTATTTCCATTGCAAGTTCCCTAGTGGATTGACAATGTTCGCAATGTAAATGGTGAGGGTAGTGTTGGTGGATGGCTTCCAGGTAAGTTTGATTTGTGGAAGGCGGAATATGTGGTGGAAATGTTGGAAAATATGGATCAAAATCCATGATGTTGGTGAGTGGTGAGTGGTGGAGGATAAGAACCTAGATGTTCTTGTAAGATAATGGGAGGTAGAGGTGGTGATGTTGCAAGCTCTTTGTAAAGTGTGTTTGGAGAAGTTGGTGGTGTTAAAAAGACTAGTTCTTTTGGGTTTAAGATGGAAGCTAGTTGGGTAGATTTGGATGTTTGAAATGGAGTGAGTGGTGGACTAGAAACGGGTAGTGGAATTGTTTTTAGAGTCTTATGGAGTTCCGATAGAGTGAATTTAGTGGTAGTTAGAGACTCGATAGGTGATTTTGGTGATGAGCTTGTGAGGGGATGATGGAGGTGCTATAATGTAGTCATTTTGTGGAGAGTTATTAGTTGGTGATGGGCTTTTTGAAAAAGGTTTAGCTAAACAACAAGGCCGGATGCTAATCCGTGCGGTTCTTCTAGATTTGGTTGGTGGTGGCACTACAGAAGGTGGTAGGATGAAGTTTTAGATTTCTTGAAAAGGATTGTTTTTACTAGATGGTTCATCAATATTTGAGGATCTTTTGGATGACATGATGATGATTGTTTGTGGGGTTGAGAGTGATGGATATGCAAGCATCTTGGAACCTTATTTATAGAGGAAATAATGCATTGCAATGAATGCTAAAACCAAAATGTGGACTAAACTCTAATGATTAGATACGAATTTAAGACATGTGATCATGAGAACCCAAGTATTAAGTAACATATTCATTGGTGAAAAAAGGCTAGAATGTTGAAAGTATGAAAGTTTTTAGCCAAAGTGAGAAAAACAGAAGAAGTATTTTTGCTTATGTGGCACGGTTCCCACGGATCCGACCCAGGGATCCGTCCAACGTAAAAGCTGAGATCCGTGGAACTGGTGATCTCAGGCAGTTCAAATTTTTCCTTTTAGAAACAATGGTGCCTAGTGTGTGCCTATATGCAAACCATTTGGAGTTGCGATTATCTCGACTCCTAAAAAGAAGAAAAATAAACAAATAAGTGAAAAAAAACATAATTATATAATTATGTGAGATAACCTGAGTGCTCATTGATTCATTTTTTCTTAAATGAATGTACCCAAAAATACATATTAGTTATGTATTCCCTTTAGCATTTAAAAGACTTGAGATGCAATAAAAAGGTTTTTACTTTGTATTAAGAATGAAAGAAAAGATTTGTCCTAGACATGAGAATGATTTTAGAAAAATGATACGGGGAGAAGTATCTTTTAGAAAGGATTTTGAGAAGTTTCTTGCATAGAAGGAAGAAAATTTTATCTTGAGTTTTGAATATCTCCATATTGTTTGTGAGTTGTGTGTGAAATAGAGATCTTAGACTCAGAAAAGAAGGTAAGGCTAACGATTACGTACGTTGTAGAATGAGAAACATTTTACGACGATTGTTCCATGAGACCAAGACCAAGACGAAGCAAGTTGAATTGTTCCCGCTTCAACGGTTTGGTGAGGACTTCGGCTATGTTGTCTTCGGATGATACTTTCTCAATAGAAATGTTCCCCTTTTGAACATTGTCTCTTTAGAAGTGATGACGGATCTCCATATGTTTGGTACGAGAGTGCAACACCGGATTTTTGCTTAAGTCAATAGCACCTTTTTTGTCGCATAAAATGGCTATGTCACTTAGATGAACGTCGTAGTCAACTAACACTTGTTTCATCCATAGTGCTTGTTGGCATGCTTTGCCGGCGGAGACATATTCCGCTTCGGTTGTTGATATGGCCAATGCAGTTTGCTTCTTCGAGAACCAAGATGTTAAATAACATCCAATAAAAGTACATACACCACTTGTACTCTTTCGGTCAACATAACCACCTGCATGGTCAGAATCCGCATATACAATAGTTTCTACCCCCGTCCCCTTAGGATACCATAATTTCAATTGAGCAGTACCCTTAATGTATCTAAATATTCTTTTGACGGCTTCTAGGTGTGAAGTTTTAGGGTCTTCTTGAAACCTAGCACATAGACATACACTAAACATGATATTCGGCCGACTAGCCGTAAGGTAGAGAATACTACCAATCATGCCACGGTATTTGGTGTTATCAACGGATTCACCGTCTTCATCTTTGGTAAGTTTAGTATCGGATGACATTGGTGTTCTTATGGGTTTTGACTATTCTAAACTAAATTTCTTTAGCATTTCTTTTATGTATTTAGATTGATTAAAGAAGATATCATCTTCTAGTTGTTTGATTTGTAGACCAAGAAAGAAACTTAATTCTCCCATCATACTCATTTCAAACTCATCATGCGTGATTTTTGAGAAATCATCATACATGTCTTGAAAAGTCGATCCGAATATAATATCATCCACGTATATTTGGACAATAACTATATGTGATTCCTTTTTTTTTAATGAAAAGTGTATCATCAACTAACCCCATGGTATAGTCATTTTTGATTAAAAATGATTGAGTCTATCATACCAAGCCTTTGGGGCTTGTTTAAGACTGTAGAGAGCTTTCTTTAGTTTGTACACGTGGTAAGATTTTTCAAAATTGATAAAGCCAGGAGGTTGAGCTACATAGACTTCTTCATTAATAAAGCCATTTAGAAAACAACTTTTAACATCCATTTGAAAAGCTTAAGATCATGAGCACAAGCATAAGCAAGAAGTATTCTTATAAAATATAATCTAGCTACGGGAGCATAGGGCTCATCAAAGTCTATGCCTTCTTGTTGGTTATACCCTTGGGCAACAAGTCTAGCTTTGTTTCTAGACACTACACCGTTTGCATCTATCTTGTTTTTATATACCCATTTAGTTCTGATTACGGTTTGGTTTTTAGGTGGAGGGACAAGTGGCAAAACATTGTTTGAAACAAATTGATTTAACTCTTCTTGCATAGCCATTACCCAACTTTCATCTTTTATGGCATCTTGCATATTTTTAGGTTCTATGGTTGAGACGAAACAAAATAAACTACTTTGGTTTTGGACTTGAGATCTTAAGGTTCTTTCATTTAATTTTCCTATGACCTTTTCTACGGTATGATCTTTAGACTCTTTAAAATTGATGATTTCATTGTTTAATGGTTCATCTTCTTTATTTATATTTTCCTTGATTTTAATGGCTTCACTTTCGATTAACTCGTCATCGACAAGAGGTAGGGTAGCTTTAGGTGGACTTTCATCAAATTTTACGTTTGAGGATTCTTCAACCTTCATGGTTTCCTTATTTAGTATTATGTATGCTTTGCTATTAGGTGAGTATCCTAAGTAGACACCTTCTGTTGATTTAGGATCAAATTTAGTAAGATAATCTTTAGTATTAAGTAAGAAACATTTACTACCAAACACTCTTAAGTGTTCTAACGTAGGCTTTTTGGCTCGTAGTAACTCGTATGGAGTTTTTCCTAAAAATGGTCTAATTAGGACTCGGTTTAGTATATAAGTTGATGTGTCGATGGCATTGCACCAAATTTTTTGAGGAATTGATTTCTCATTAATCATGGTGTGACTCATTTCTTGCAGGGTTCTATTTTTCCTTTCGACTACCACATTTGATTGTGGAGTGCGAGGAGCCGAGAAATTGTGAGTAATACCATTAGCATCACAAAAGGCTCCAAATTGCACTTCATTATAAAATTCCCTACCATGATCCGTTCTAATTGACACTATAGGACTTCCTAGTTGTCTTTGTATTTTCTTACTTAATATTTCAATGTAATCGAACGTTTCAGTTTTGTTCTTTAGAAATTTAGTCCATATGTAGTAATTCTTGACACTTAGTTGTTGAGACCATATTTTTAGCTTTATTACTAGCATGGACTTGTTTTCCTATGTTGCAAGCATCACAAAAGTGATGTTCGTATTTTAATTTGGGTAGATCTCTTAGTAGTTCTTTGGATGATAGCGATTGAAGAAGTCGCATATTGGCGTGACCCAATCTTCGATGTCATAGGGTCGAAGTATCATCCATAGAAGTAAGACAAAGTTTATCTTTTGGTTCATTACCCATTTTAATGACATAGACTCCATGTTTTCTAATGCCTCTTCCTATAGTAATACCGTTTTTCAATATTTTACTACCGGTTTCACTAAAAAGTACGTTGCACTTTTAATCACATATTTGTCCTATACTTAGAAGATTTAAGCTTAGGTTTTCTACGTGACATACATCGTTAATGGTTAAGGATTTGTGAGAAATTGTACCTTTACCGATGATTTTGCTCTTGCTATTACGAAACACCACATTTCCTCCATTGAAGGATTCGTATGTGGAAAACAAATCTTTGTTACCGGTCATGTGCCTCGTGCACCCGCTATCCTTGATCCATTCATCCGGATCTAAGTCGACCTTTAGGCACACCTAAGAAAACAATTAACTCAAAAGATTGGTCCCCATTTATTCATGGCTCCTATTGTTATACATTTCATTCATGTGAGGCATATATGAAAAAGGTGAGAAAGCATTCCAAGGTGTAAAGTTTTGAAATGGAAAACCGTTTTGTGCATTATGATTCCATCCCATTTGATGATGGTTACTTCTTGGATAAACATTATTTGGTCTTCTTAAAAATGTGTTTGGTTTAGAAAACGATGGACTTTTGTTTTTCATAAAACTTTGATTTTGTTTTAGTAGAGGTGGTTGTTTCACATTTCTAACAGTAACATGGGTTGGTTTCTTCTTGTTAACAATAACAAAGTCGGTTCTAGATGATGTAGTTACATTATTTCTACTGTTTGCTGGTACAGACCCACGGATCCTTGGATTTACACTAGACGGTTCCTTTTTCAAGGGATCCGTGGGATCCGTGACTACAGTAGCTTGTTTTTCAATTGCTTTAACGAATTGCGTTTCTTGATGCAGTAAGTTCATGAACACCTAAACCCTTTTGATTATTTCTCGTTTTAACACAATCAAGTATTATATCAAGAGTATTAGTACTCATTCTAGCAATCTTGGAAACAAGATTATCAACTAACGTTTGAAGTTGAACACAAAGCTCACATTCACTATGTACTTTCTTTCCTTTTTCTTAACGTTTTAATTTATCTTTTAGCTCAATGACTTCCTTTTCTAAACGTTCATTTTTGTTTTTCAAAATCTTATTTTTGTTAATTACTTTTAGACTAATTTTGCAAAGTTTATCATATTCACGATGTAATGATTCATCATCTAATGATGAGCTACTATAATAAAGAGATTCGAGACATACCTCGTTTGAGTCATTTTCCATGAGACAAATATCTTCGTTCTCCTCCTCACTCATTCCCCACGACCCACTTACGAACGCCTTTTGTTCGTCACGTTTGGGACACTCACTAATGAAGTGATTAGGGTCCCCACATTTAAAACATGTGCGTTCGTCCTTTGCTTTCTTGTCGTCTTTGCCTTTCCGGAACTCCTTCTTGTCGTCATATGGTTGCTTGAAATATCTTCCTTTTCTTCGAAAGAACTTCTTGAAATCCCGTACCGCCATGGCATACTCTTCGTCATCATTTTCCGAAGACGAGGTTTCTTCATCGCTTGAGACCTTCTTGGCTTTTAAGGCAAGAGATTTGTGCTTCTCTTTCTTTTCTTTTGAGGCTTTGGAGTCTTTAGCGAGGACGAGCTCATAGACCTTTAAGTTGCCTATGAGTTCGTCGAGAGTGAGGATTGACAAGTCTTTAGATTCTTCGATGGCCGTCACCTTTGGTCTCCACTTTGATGGAAGTTCCCTTAGAAATCTCCTGACATGATTACGACTAGAAAAAGACTCATCAAGCGCTTGTAATGAAGTAATAATGATATTAAAGTTAGCAAAAGAATTATTTATATTATCCTTATCCAATATTGAAAATTGTTCATATTGTTGAATAAACAAATTTATTTTGTTATTTTTAACTTGTTGATTTCTTTGGTGAGTTACAACTAAAGAATTCCAAATTTCTTTAGAGGTTTTAAGCATAGAAATTCTTTCAAATTCCTTTTTGGGTAACTATTTTTGGAAAGCTTTTTCTTTTGATCATCGGAGAGGCGATCATGAGGGATGTTTGTTTCGTTGCCGGTTTTATCATCTTTTGTAGTGGCTTGAAAATCACCTTCAACAATGATGTACCAAAGATCAATATCTTTTGATTTCACATAAGTTTAAAATCTATTTTTCCAATAAATAAAACCATTTGTTTCAAATAGTGGAGGTCGTTGCATAGATTGTCCTTCTCTATAATTTTCAAAACTCATTGTGATCGAAAAGTTTTTAAAAGACGATATACTTTAAAAATTTTGTAAACCTTGCTCTTGATGCCACTTGTGGAAAACTAGAAGGGGGGTTGAATAGTTTTGCCGATTTTAATTTAAGTTTTAGATTCGATCTTATGTGAATTCAGATGGATGGATAGAAAGTATAAAGCAATAAGTAAAGAAAATAATGAAAGCAAGTAAGGTAAAGGATAGAGAGAAGTGACACAAGTGATTTATAGTGGTTCGGCTACAATGACACCTTCCTTGCCCCCCGAGTTCCCCACCCGAGAGTTCAAGCACTATGTCAACAAGCTCCTTCAACACGGCGGAGAAGCCTCACAACGTCGCTTACATTTTTTTCGGTACAAAGCTAAATACCGAGTCCTTAACACGGTGGACCAAACCAACACAACTATTACACAACAACTATGTGAAATATGAAATGCAATATCTTGCTACAAAAATCTTGTGGAGGAACAAATCAATCAAGGACCCCTTACTTGGATGACTTGTAGTATCGTGATCTAGCCTTTGAGAAGAACCTATATGAGAATCACAACAAAAGAAAGAAGAACTACTAGATTGATCAAGAGATCAAATTTTAGAAGAGTGAGATAATATATGAGAGAGTTTGTAAAAAGAGGGGTAAGTAACAATGAAGAAATCGCTCACTATTTATAGGCAAAATTCTCTATTGTAGCCCCGGTTCCGGCGGATCCCTCACTTGGAGGATCCGTCTAGTGCAATCCAAGGGATCCGGCAAACTGGGTTGTACCACTCCAGATTTTGGGTTGCAAACCGGGTCATGGGTTATGGGTATGATCCTTGGGTGTCCAACAAGATACAATGTATCTAGACAATGGATCATGGGTCTTGGGTCATGGGTCATGGATAATACCCAACATGATTTTATGCATGATGTCATGTAATGGGTCATGGGTTATGGATTAGCTCCATGGGTATGGGTCATGGGTCTAGGATATTACCCATCCTATTACATAAACTATTACAACAAATGAATTATTACAACATTTTATGTGAATGACCAAATGTATAGACTTTACAAAAATAACATGTATTCTTATAATTTTACTTTTGATAACTTTATATTTGTTATCAACAAAACACAAAGAGATCTCTAAGTATGAATAAACGTTTTTACGGTTTATTTGTATTAACATGTGGGTCTTTTTTTACTGTGACCTAAATGAAATGATTAAAGTGCCCTCTATTCTTGGTAGGGGTCTTCATCGCTTCGGTTATCGGGTTGTTCGGTTAGTTTGGTTAAAATTTTTTTTGGATAAAACCGAACCGAATTTGAATTCTTTTCGGTTTTTGGGTTGACCCGAATAACCCGAATTACATAATTTATATATTATTTTTCGTTTAATTATATAGTTTTTTTGAAAAAAAATATATTTTAAAGCTTACAAAATATTTTATTTATATAAGGAACGAGTTTTAATATTTTTTTGTGTATATAAATATATAAAAAAAATTATATGTTTACGTGAATTCAGTTTTCGGTTTGGTTCAGTTTTGGTTTTCGGTTCCTGTGGATATTACCCGATTTGTGCACACTCCTAGTTCTTGCCCTTTGATTTATTTGATTAAGATAAATGGACAGTCTCTTGAGTGAAGATGCTATTCTGCATCTAAATTTTCATTTCAGAGCATATTTAGGTTGTTGGAACTTGTGTGAAAGTCCGCCCGAATCTTGGCTAGGCAGCCCGAATTGGTGTTTGCAGCCATGGCGGTATCACATCCCTTTTATCCGGTTCCAAAAATTAAATGAGGCTCCGACACTTTATAAGATCAAAGAGCCATTGTTGTCGATCAATCACACTTTTCTTTTTAGATCTTCTCACGATCCATTCATAGCTCTTGAGTTGAATGTCTTGGACAAATTTATTGATGCTTGAAACTTCCCCTTTAAAACATACGTGCTTTTCTTTCTTTCCAAATGCAATATCCGGAAGTCCAAATAACCGCTTGCCACTACTTTATTGTAAACAATAATCTAGTGAGGACAAATCAGGGAACAATAATCTGCTCAGAAAAACCAAATGAGGCTCCGACGAGTATGACAGTAGGTGTCACAAAAGTTGTTGCTACGTCATAACTTGCCACTGCATGCTCCATTAACTAACGGATCATGTTGGTTTCAGCCCATGATTTTGTTCCCCTTCGTTATTCACCAATAAGGGTGTGTTTGGTTTGCAAAAATGAATCACTACCGGTATGGGTTTAGTTACACTAAACGGGGTTAGTTTAAGCTTATATATCCCAAATTTAAATATGTGAAGGGTGATGATGATATATTTCTGAGGCCCATAACTTGGCGGGGCAACCTGACCTTAACTGTGGTTGTAGCCATGATGGTCTCTTTATTTCGGGTTACATTTTTGCAGATTTGAGCCTCAGTTTTCGCGCCTCAAGGTGTTTGATATGTTGGGTTTTACTAATCATAAAAATTATAGAAAACAAGTAAACATCATCAAAGCATGCAGCGGAAGTAATAGGAATAATACTTGTAAATTAATTAACCGAATTAAAAGAATATGCGTACCTTTTAGCAAATCAAGAACACACGATATCAAGAATAAAGAACAAAACCCTAAACCCTAAAATTAGGGTTTATATAATTCGACCCCTTTAGATGTCGAATACCAAGATACCTACAAACACAATTGCATTTGTTCTTCGTTCTTGTACACACGTATTAGTAGCGATTTGATGCGAAAAGCTAGGTTCTTGAATCACAAATAAACCATAACACTTATTTCTTGTAGTTGGAAAATCGAATCCCTTGGGTGGGGATGGTATACGATCGGCCAAGGACAAGAGGAGAGGATAGGAGAAGAAGTTAGGGTTCTTTGGTGATCCAAGATTAGATTTAATGAATACAAGGGGTTTGTATTTATACTAATCTAAACTTGATGACCAACTTAGGGATCCCCTTGGGCTTATGAGACCCACGACTGGCCTAGGACTCCCAAGAGGGGTTCTAGATCCTTCTCGTCTTCTATTTTCATCCTTAGTCCTTTAATGTTACATTTAACGACCGTTAGTCCAAAATCGTTAAATATTAACATTCGTTAAGTGTTTATTTCGTGACTAAATAATTAATAATAACATTTATATATTAATTATTCTAAACATCAATTCTCATACGTAATGTGTGCAATCCCGAAGTCTCGAGTTCGAATCCGGTCATACTAATATTAATAATTATCCATAAACCTTTCAGCTCCCACTTGGATATTACTTAATATAGTAATGACATTGGTTTAGTCTAGCCTAACACGCCAATGCCCCCAGATCGAATCAAGTATGGTCTCCTGGAAAAACCATTTAATGATTCATCATTTTTACTTATCCTTTTACTTCTAATACTTCATTAACTGTGAATATGGATCGAGTCATTTCACAAGTTAATATTTTGTTTCTCATTATATTTGATTGAACAAGATTACCAAATCATCTGAACGTATTCCAAATAGATCTTGGGTAAGGCCTTACAAACATCTTGCCAATCCTACGAGGGGCCCAAACAGTATTATACTTTGAAACAAATTCAAAGGAGCAAATTCTCTTGACTACAAGCAAAACTCATGAACTTTGCAACGCTTCTGAAAATAGCCCTTATAACCACCTTTTACGGATAGCGTTAAACTATTTTACACAAGTGTACTACATTCATAACAGTTATCTGGTATCTCAAGTATGAGGATAAATATACATGATTTACTTAATGACAAAGATCCATAAAGTACAATCATGTTAAGTTGGGATCTGTCCTATATTCAATTCATTGAATATCATGTGAATTTGGCATGTCCCACGCATCAATATACTTTATTCTACCAAAACTCAGATTTGTCTTAATTCAATGACATTCCCATATCATTGATCGACAACGAACTTTTAGAATAACATAAGTTATTCACGGATTAAACATGCAAATATAGGATATAATATTAAGAAAATGAAAAATAAACACAACCAATATTTTATTTCATTTAAATAATATTTGTTCAAAACATCCCTTATCCAAATACTAAATAGATCAATGCATGATAATACTTGTTAATGAATTATGTCTCAAGTAATGACAATCATACTTGTTGACAAGACATAATTTCAACTAACTTTGATCTATCGAAATTTTGAGAATACTTATTTCAAAAATTCAACTAGTGAAGTTCTTGTATGTGTGCATTCAAAATATCTTGATATTGCCACATAATATTTCATAATGTGTGACATCCTCAACCACCAATTTATGACAATCAAACTTTCAAACATTTTAAAGTTTAAAGTATTCTTATTCTTTATTGTATAATGCAACTATGCTCTTAGTTGAGCACAACTAGTTCACATGGCCATTTACAAGGATGAAATCCTACCATGACTAGTATTGAGTGTCATCTCAATTAAACCAGCATCATTGTATACAAACAACAATATGCTCTTTAAAAATTTCGTAAACTTCAATATCTACAGTGTAATGTTTGATGCCTTCAAACTTTCAAGTTTGTTAGCTATGACAATTACACAACAATTGTTGTATTGCTCATCCATAGAATTTTGAGAGCAACTCCAGGCTGAGGAATGTAATTCTAGATTCAAACATATTCTATTAGAATATTCATTACACTAGTTATCTAATAACTTCATTAGATATCAATGTTGTCAAATCATCTTGCCTTTCAAGCATGATACAACAATAACATGATGTACATGAAAAATCTTTGTGTCAAACAGAGATTTTATTCATGTTCTACATATCCATTTTCCAAATGATATATCATGTTCTATTAGACTCATTTATTAATACCGCACATGTTTACTAACAATAAACTTATACTCCAAGGTTATATGTCTTATTTTCATAATCTTTCAAGTGAAGTTCCATTCCAAACTAAAACTTAACATTTAGCTTAGATGAAATGTTACTACGCACAACATATAAGATTTAAAGAAAATAAACATAATACTCCCACTAGCTTTCAGGAATACTTAGAAATTATCTTATTTTAATTTTAAACCAAAACTTGGATTTAATAGTTAAACATAAGAATCATCTCCTAGATGCATGCATATATCCATTCATGGATTCTTGCAGTTTGTACATTTTCAAATATTATATGAATTCATAAAACTCCTTTATGTTACTTATCGTCCTCGCAAAAGCAATCACACAAGAAAGAGTTTTAATATTCCATTGTCATTTTTCATATCAATGAAAATAAGTATGACAATTATAATCATTATATATTTAATGTGCCAAGGAAAGAATATTCAATCACAATTAATTGCTTAAGTGTGATTAATAATCTTGTCACAAGTCATGCATTAAACACATGTACAATTTTGTCCATATGATTTCTACACAAAGATTTAAACCACTAGGGTTTTCCTTCCTTTGAAGAAACTCATCTTTATCAAGATAAACCAAGTTTCCAAAGTTGATTATCTTTTTGGACAGCATCTTAACATTCATAGTATGAATAATTTCCCACAATTCAATATTAGGTAATATATCATTATAATTAACAGGTTTACCATAATCCTGCAACTCATATATCTCAGCACATCAATCAATTATCTGAGAATCCTTGCGGATCTATGAATGAGAATTCCACCATCTTGAGGTCTATCAGATTTGACCTCATCATGATATTTACTAGTGTATTTTAGAAGATTATGTGTTTTGTAATTGTAATTTAATCTCTTCAAGATCTAAACAAACTCACACTTGCTTTTGTAATTTAAAGACTATCTATAAATGCTTTAGCAATTAGAACAACACTAAATTATTTTCTTTTGGGATATTACAAATCACATTAACAGTTCGTAAATCTTGTTCGTTAATAACCTACTCCATAAGTAGTTTTAACAAAAAAAAACTTCAATATATAAGACTCAATGTGATTCATCACATTCCATACTAAAATGGTATCTTATTAATCTTCTAAGTTTTGAGTTTTATTAAGTATATACAATCAATACCCAATTTCTAACCTTGATAACTTTTGGAAGAAAAGAAGATATAATTATATTGAATTAAACAATATAACAAATGTTTGATTCTTCTAACTGAATATTTCATATACATACAGTATTTCATTAGAATTAATATTGTAAGACAATCTAACAATATGTAAGATAAACTTATTCCTTTTGGCCTACCTATTTACCAATTAAGTCAACTTAATGGTATAATAGAATATTCAAGCCAATTGCATGTTTTATAACATAAGTATTCTTTGACTAAGTCAAAAGACATAACAATTATAATATTTTACTTTATATTATAAGTCTTTAAAAGACTTCATGTTTGTGAGTTTATACATAAACACATAACCATGTATAATTTAAAGTTATCATGAACACCACGCCATGGTTTCAATTAATTAATTTTCAAGTTAATATACTACTCTATCTATTTATGTCATTCTAAAAATACATAAATATTTAAGATAGTATTACTTTATTTATTTATGTCATTACAAGAAGTGTCCAACTTAAGAAACTGTAAAGCATCCACGCCCGATCTCACAACAAGTGGAGATTTACCTTGAGATTACAATCTAGCCAAGATCTCACTTAACCTAAAATGTAACTTCAAGTGTTTCAATAATTTGAATGACATAAAAGTAGTCTATGTTATGATCTTTACACATGTTCTAAACAAGTCAATCTTATTAGAACGTTAATCTCTTACCTTACGATCAAGAGAATGCATTAATCATATTTGTATGTGTTGTTCCTTTGCACACAATAAATACTTCTCCCACTTGTGCATAGAACAACATCGTGTAGCACACAAACAACACGACTTGCATTTTGTTTATGTGAACAATATGATAGTGTCATAGATATATAAGCATTACAAGTAGATGTAGGACCACTTAATTATCAAGGAAACGTTCATAACTATCTTTGAGAATATGAATGTCTAAATTTTTTAACGTAATGTATTATTTCAAGAAAATCTATAAATAATCTGAGTTACTACCAAGATAATAAATCTTGTAACTCCCACTGAATTAGACAACGTTACAATAATGTCTTATTCAGTAATACACCATACTCCCACTGGATTTGACAACATTGTGAGTGTTTCATTTACCAGTGAAAATAGCGTGCTATTACGTTGTTACCACTTTCAAAGACTATTCGTAACAATTACTTAGGTACTAAAAGAGTGTATTCTACTATGTAGATGATGGATCATCCATTATGTTATTAACTTGAAAAATTGAGCATGCAATTTCTTCCATAATAGGTCTACTATCCCCACAATGGTGTGTAGCACCTTTAATTGGTCAAAGCAAAACAACTAGAAAAACTATACTAGTTTGTCTTTTACCAATTTTGCGGTAATTAGTCTAGCTTCTAATTTAATAACTCATAAAACGTCATACATGTTTTCTAGTTGACCAAAATGTCATATAAGAATTCAATCACCAACAGAGGGTAATGAAATCTCTTATGGAAAAAAAGGTATGCAATTTTTTTAACTATTAAAGTTTGCTATGAGTTATATATTAGAATGTAAGATATAACTTTTCACATACACATCAAACCATAACAACAAGGTGGCGAATAAGTGGAATTCTAGAGAGAGAAAGTTAGAGGTTTAGGGAACTTAGTGAGAGAAAGTGAAAGATATTATTATGAGCTCCAACTCTCTACCTTGGAAGGTAGAGAGTATTTATAGTCTTACATAAATCGCCACACATCGGGCTGTGGATCAGGCATACAGTGGGTAAAGACCCGTCCGTCCTCCACGGTGATACTAAACTGAATACTACTTAACTTAAGATAACTACGACTATGAGCTTTCTAACGATTACATATACTTGAGGTGACCGACTCTTTAATACCGGGAATTTCTAATTCCTAACAATCTCCCCCTAAGGGAGGTCACCTCAATCATGTACAAAAATTACATTGAATACAACTAGATATTACATTAAAAATTGTTCTTGCATTCTTGATGTAGTCCTTTGCTTCTAAGCTCGTAGTCATTGATTCTTCACATTGCATGTTTGGATGCTCCAAGTGGAGGTCTTTTACTGATCCACGTGATAATAATTTTGAGCCATCTTTTGAGATCATCAGCTATCAAAAATCTCTAAGACATCCTTTGTGGTGTTGTGACTTTAGGACCGACATGCTCACATTCTGGATCATGATGTCTTCTCATCAGAGTAGCGGAAGCATTTGTTGAATCATGATATTGGCAGCAGCGTAGCAGAAGCTTGGAGTGAAAATATCAGAGTCATTGATGCACTAATCATGATTTCTTTGAGTTGAATGTGTTAAGTGAGCATGCGGCTATGGATTGACCGCTTCATTCTGATCAGCTGCAAACGTCGGGTGTACCTGCATACAACAGTTAGCAATAAATCGCACGAAAGTGTCTTTGATCACTTTCGTTGAATTGAGGTACACGGCCCACGGTTCCCCGTTGATCAGTACATGTACTGCCTGTGATCAGGTGAAATTCCGAAGAATTTCCTTGACAGGGTTTCACAGCTGTTCTAGCTGTTCTCAAACCGGAACGTCTCAAAGAAGACAACACGGAGTGAGTGAACCAGCGAATTTTAAGTCCACTGATTGATAAAAAGAGATTTGAAAAACAATCGTGTATTGCTCAATAGAAATTCTTTTTGCAATACAACGAAGGTTTTATTGAAAATCAATTATCAATCATAAAAATACCTTTTGGTTTGAAAAATGAGTACACGGTCGATGTGCTAAAGAAAAGAGTTGTTAAGCACAAAGACCGGTTTTTCAAAGGTATCCGTCAATCCATAACCTGAACCAGGATTGATTCAAAAGATTGAATCTCCCCATTGTTTCTGTTCAGTTGTCACATGGTTGATCTATTAGATAGATCTCACATGCCACCTACTAGGAGCTTGTTTGATGATGGCTCCAGAAGGTTTTCCATCTTCATTGTGAATATGTATACACATCACTCAGATGTTCTGGCAATACCACAAGGATAATGCGTAGGACTCAAGATATAATCTCTCTTTCCACATTGTATGAAACAGAGAGTCTTCATTCAAAGTATCCTAATGAGATTTATTGATGATCTCGTGGCTCTAGACTCAATATGTGCATATTTGAATCCTGTGCCGGAGACTAGGGAGAGGGTCTCCTTCTTCAATATCAACCATCTCTAAGAGAAAGTCGATAGATAATGTAGGTTCCCCGTGAGAATGAAACAAGTCCTTTTAAGAGGAACTTGAGTGGTTTGGAAAGTTGAAGTGCAGTGCGTCACTGGGTCCATGACGTCTTGTCTTCAATACCGATGTTACCATCAGTAGCATATGAAGTGAACCCGGTTTCTGCCCTAAGGTTGAATAAATGGAGGGCTATTTGTTTTCACCCTTTTCTCATTCAATTCTTTTTAATTCTTCAACCCCTTCAGTGCTTACCGAGACTTCATAGCTAGAGCCTTGTTGGGTTTATTCCAGTACTAGCTTAGTCTTAGTCCGCACTCTTCCCATATCTCATTTCTCTCCTTTTATCATCATACCTAAGGACTTCTACACTAACTAGTGGATTGTCCCTGGGTAGATCCCTCCGGTTCTGGCAGATCATGGGAACACATACCTAACCTTATCATCCTTATATCACCGTACATAAAGTAGAGTTGGTCGGTCTATTTGGTATTGTTCATCTGCCATTGGATCCAATTGAAAACCATTTGAAAATCAATTCAGATACTTGTGATATATTATCAAAGCATTTTGTACCTGAATTGTTTTTGATATTTTTAGAACGAGAACTCCCCCTCAACATGTGCATCAAATATTTGAAAATGTTTTGCACACGGAGGCAAGAGAAAGAATTAACTTCTTTGATTACCATTTTCTAAAAGATATCAACATCACTTCCCACATCAAATCAAGTAGAAATAGCATTTCCGGGAAGGATGAGGTTTCCATAAATTCGCTCCCCCTCAATATGTGCCTCGAGATTTGAAAAGAGTTTTGCACATACTAGAGGGACCTTGCACATTGAGATAAGTTTATCACATTTCAAATCATAGGTTTAAGATAGATGCTCCCCCTCAACATGTGCATGGAAAATTTGAAATCGTTTGTCACATGTGGGCAGGATAGCATGTACATCCTTATAAAACCATTTACCTAATTATCAGTTTAAATCTAATTTAAATCACACATTCTCCCCCGATCACAATTATCAAATCATTTGAGATTTGTGATCTCTTATTGATTTAAATTGATTTTGAAAGCTTTTAAGGGGAATTGTGACTTGATTATGAAAGCGTTTTAACTGATAAGGATCGGATTTTAAGACTTTAAACTCCATTGATAAAACATGCATGTATATCTTTTGAAAACAATTTAATGCCAAATAACTTTTTAATTTAATTGAAATCATTCTCCCCCTCAATCAATGACATAGGTTGTTGATTGAGAGATAGAGATTTTGACATATAAGTCCTGATGATTATCAAAAATAGAGACCGAGTTATTTGTCAAAGCATTTAGTTTTCAGCAGATAAATGTTTATAGAATCAGAGCATGGAATTTTGAAAACATGGTAAAACATGGCTCTGTTCTTTCTTTTAAAGCCGGGTTATTGCCTGAAAAATGACAATAAACCATTGTTTCTCTTTCTCCCAAAAATATTTTTTTGATTTTTTGAATTTTTTTTTTATATATATATATATATATATATATATATATATATATATATATATATTTAAAAATTCGAACAACATCTAAAGTCCCGTGTCATTCTTTGAATGACAACATCAAGACCGTAGATATTATCGAATCGAGAGAAACATGACAAAATGACAATATTTTTTGAAGATTTTTCGAATTTTTCAAGTTTTTATGGATTTTGAAAGTTTTATATTTTTCTATTTGATTTTTGAAGGTTTTATAATTTTGTATTTTGTTTTTCGAATAGATATATACAAGAGATAGATGAAGATAGACCTTTACTCCTCGTCTTCCTCCTGAAGACGTTTGAGAGTTTCTGGTTGAAGGCTTTTCAAACCAAGTCGTGGAAGAATAAACTCAAAACGTTCTCTTGGAAGAGCTTTGGTGAAGATGTCTGCTAACTGATATTCAGACCTCACAAAATATAGTTCCACCACACCTTTTTCCACTTGTTCCCTGATGAAATGATGTCAAATGTCGATATGATTTGCTCTTGAGTGTTGAACGTTGTTGCATGAGAGAGCAATAGCACTTTTATTATCACAGTACAGAGGGATTTTGTTAAATTCAAAGCCATTGTCAGATAATTGAGATCTCATCCATAAGATTTGAGCACAACAGGATGACATGGCTATGTATTCAGCCTCTGTAGAGGAAATAGAAGTATTCATTTGCTTCTTTGAAGACCAGCTCACAAGCTTATCACCCAAAAACTGAGCACCTCCTGACGTACTTCGACGAGTATCTTGACACCCTGCATGATCTGCATCTGCATATGCTGTTAGTGACATACCGGTGTCTTTTGGGTACCAAAGTCCCATATTAATGGTTCCTTGGAGATACCGAAAGACCCGTTTAACCGCTTCAAGGTGCTTTTTAGTAGGCTTAGCCTGGTATCTAGCACACATGCAAACGGCGAACAAGATGTCTGGTCTACTAGCTGTGAGGTACATCAGGGATCCAATCATACTACGATATTTTGTTTGGTCAATCATGATCCCTGAGATGTCCTCATCTAGTTTGGTTCGGTCAATCATGGGGGTGTCAACAGGGTCACTTGAATCAAATCCAAATTTCTTTAAAATCTCTGTTGCATATTTAGATTGATTTATGAAAATGCCTCCGGGACTTTGTGAAATTTGTAATCCCAAGAAAAATGACATTTGTCCCATCATTGACATTTGAAACTTTGAACTCATTTCATTTGAAAAACGATCACATTCCATTGGGTCTGTCGAGGCAAAAATAATATCATCAACATAAATTTGAACATGAATTAAATGTTTGCCTGACTTCCTGGTGAACAATGTAGGATCAACTGCTCCTTTGATAAATCCGGTTGATAGAAGAAACTTTGACAGTGTATCATACCATGCCCTTGGAGCTTGCTTTAAACCGTAAAGAGCCTTCTTCAAACGATAAACGTGAGTAGGATGCTCTTGATTCACAAATCCTTCAGGTTGGCTGACGTAGACGACTTCTTTAAGATCTCCGTTCAGAAATGCCGTCTTTACATCCATCTGATATACTACCATGTTCTTACTAGCAGCATTAGCTAGAAAGATTCTGATTGCCTCGATTCGAGCAACTGGAGCAAAAGATTCTTCAAAGTCTACACCCTCTTCTTGACGATATCCTTTAGCAACTAATCGAGCCTTGTTCTTCAACACATCACCATGCTCATCAAGTTTTACTTTGAAGATCCATTTGAGAGCTATAATCATAGCACAATCTGGAGCAGGTACTAACTCCCATACATCAAGTCGATCAAACTCATGAATTTCATCTTGCATGGCATTGAACCAGCTGTCTTCGTTCATGGCGGTTTAACATCTTTTGGTTCGATCTTAGATAGTACGGAGTTGAAGAAACACCATAAGGCATCGGTTGCAAGTTGTTTCCGGGTTGATACAGGACGAGAGGGATTTCCAATGATGTTGTCTAATGGATGATCGTGAGTCCATTTTCTGAGGTGTTCATGTGGCAGTTGTTGAGGAACTGAGGTAGCAGAGTCGATGTCTCCTGAAGAAGGTGGTTCTGATGATGATTCAGGAGTAGCAAATATGTTTTCAAATGGAGCATCTTTAGGAGTGGCAAAGGGATTAACTTCATCATTGATGCCAGAAACATTTCCATGATGTACATTTGAAGAATGATGATTTGTTGATGAGACTGAAGGATCAGCAGCAGGTGCTTCTTGACTTAAAGATATTGATACTGAAGGATTGACTTCATTCACAGGAATATGAGCATCGTCTGTTGTAGGGATCAACACCTCATTAGTAATTGAATCATACAGTTCATCAAACATAGGATCAAACAATTTCTTTAAGTCATCTTCAGATGGAGGTACATATGGAGTTTCTTGAGAAGAGTTTGGAACAAGAGATGATCCAATGGGACTGTTTTGAAGTGCGGGTCCTGAGCTGGAGTGTCCAGGAGCCATTTGACCGGTCAGCTCATCAAACGTAACGTGAATTGTTTCCATGATATTTCGGGTTCTTTTGTTGTAGATTCGGTATCCCTTTTTGTTTGGTGCATATCCTACAAATACTCCAATGTCAGCTTTAGCCCTAAGTTTGCCTAAGTCTTGACCCTCATTAGTTGGATAACACAATGCACCAAACACACGAAGGAAAGATAGATTAGGTTTTCTGTTGTGGACAAGTTCATATGGAGTTTTTCCATGAACAGTGTGAATCAGGGAACGATTTTGTGTGTAGCATGCAGTGGCAATTGCTTCAGCCCAGAGAAACATTGGAACCTTTGAGTAGATAAGCATAGTTCTTGCGGCTTCAACAAGAGTACGATTTCGTCTTTCAACTACATCGTTCTGTTGAGGGGTTCGTGGAACACTTCTTTGATGGCTGATTCCAACGCTTTCATAGAATTCACTAAGTTGTTTGTTGACAAACTCAGTTCCATTGTCTGTTCTGATAATTCTGACAGTTTTGTTTAGTCGAACCTGCAGCTGTTTGATGAGTTTGATGATGATATCAGGAGTTTCATCCTTTGTCCTTAAGAACTTGACCCAGGTGAATCTAGAGTAATCATCAACCACAACTAACACATATTTCTTCCCAAAGATATTCTGCACCCTCATAGGTCCACATAAATCCATATGAATCATATGAAGAACTTCTGTGACAGAGTTAGTAGGTTTGGGTTTATGGGCATACTTCTTGCTTTTTCCCAATTGACATGCTGAACAAAGATGATCCTTTTCATACTTTAGTCTAGGTAAACCTACAACTAAGTCCTTTCTGGAAAGATCGTTGATGGTGCCCAAGTTCAAGTGATTGAGACGACGATGCCATAACCATGACTTTGTTTTTGAAGCCTTTGATAACAAGCAGATTGGAGAGGCCCTCATCATGTCATCGATAGAGATGGTGTAAAGATTTGAGCCACGATTTCCTTTTAACAGTTCCTTACCATTAAGATCTCTAACAAAGCAGGTATGTTTTCTGAAGGCTACTTCTAGATCAGAATCACAGAATTGACCAACAGAGAACAGATTATGACCTAAACCTTCCACATAATACACTCTAGAGATGACACTATCACCAACAACATAATCTCCATAACCCATAATAGCACCGAAATGATCGTTACCAAATCTAACAGTCCCGATGAATTTGCTCACGAAGTTCATGAGCCGCGACCGGTCTCCAGTCATATGCTTGGAACAGCCTGAGTCCAGGTACCACAGAACGATTTGAACGATCTGCAGTTGAACACAGACAAGAATGGATAACTGGATAATTGGGATCCCCATGCAAGAATGGGTTCCATTTGGTTAGTTACAATGGTTGGAACACTCACATCAGAAATAGAAGCATTCATATCAGAAAGTAAGGCAATGGAATCATTGTGAATAGATGCAGTACTAGTGTCTGTATTAGCCCTGTTCACAGAGTGATCACTTCTTAAAGGAATAGTTCTACCAGTAGGCATCCATTTTCTAGTGGGCATTATCTGATTAGTCTTATGACCAACAGGTATCCAATAGAAGCCTATTTTACTGAATGTTCTTCCTGTGGATTTCCACTGTTTTCTAACTTTCATTTGTTTTTGCCTTTTAGCCTTCTTAGCATGAATTTTCGCATTAACAATAAGAACTGGACAATTAACATCATTAGGCAGAACATTAACACCACATTCATGATTAGAAACAGAATTCAAGCAGACATCAGTACAAGGTTTGCAAATAGTATCAGAATTCGAATTAATTACAGTACGCCTATGGCTAATACTAGAATCAACACGATTCGTTTTATTCGATTCAAGCTTAAAGTTCCTAGATTGTTCTTCTACTCTTTTCCAGTGCACATTCTTAGCTTGCGAGGTCCTATCATTCCTTGTATTGTCTTGAGACTTTGACCTGCTCCCTTTAATGTCACTGATTACTCCTGTAGAGGGAATGGGAACATTAGTTGGTTTAACTACTCTTTGCATCACCTGTTTAGATGTGCTGGGATCTGAACTACATGCAGGTGCACTACGGTTCACATTCTTCAAACTAGAGGTACTGAGATTTGTACTCCTAGAAGGCACACTTGAGTTCTCTTTCTTAGCATTGACAGATCTAGAATCTGAACCCCTTAAAGGCACACTACTGTTCACATTCAAAACATTGGGAATCGAGTGCATATCATACTTGGCATTAGGCATCGAGCATGGAATCAAAGGATTAACTCTCTCACCTAATGACTTTGGGCATATTGTGATCAAGCATTCTAAGATTTCTTGAGATCGTTTGGCATATAAGCATGCATGTCCAATTGCATTATCATGAGGTTTCTCTAACTTATCCTCTTCAACAATCTCACGCAGACATTCTAGGCAATCCTTAAGGGATGAGAAGTATGTTTGAATAGCAAGTTTGTTGTTCCTTAGATGAGGAGGGACATAAGTCACAGACAAAGTATATTTATTACAAGAGTGAACCTTTGATCCACCATTCTCCCCATTGATCATTGGCATTTTCCCTTTTACCTGACTCTTCAGATTCTTAATTTCCTTTTGCAATGAAGCTATTTGTTCGTTGTTTTTGTTACGAGTGACTTTAATTGATTCAAATAACTCATTGAAATGACGTTTAACCTTTTCATTTTCTTCTAGAAAACTTTCGTTTTCCTTTTGTAAAGCATTTACTAGGTTTTGAAGATGAAACGTTTGAGAATTCTGAGAATCTAAAGGAGGAGGCATTTGGGAGCCTGTCATATTGTTTGTTTGACCCTTTAATTGAGAGATTTGGGCTTTCAACTTTCTGGTCGTGTTGCACTGAGCTTGAATCTGTTCATCACGTTTGTTAATTTGAAAAACTGCATCAAACTCTGGAGCATCTGAAGATGTCTTGACATTTGAAGTTTTGACATTTTCTTTAAGATGTTGATATTTTAGTTGTAAATTAAAATGCTCAACTTCTAGTTTAGAGAAATGTTTAACGAAATTGTCGTGATCATCCAGTTCAATTTTCTCGTTTAGTTTAGAATTAGTTCTTTCAAGCTCAATGACACGATCATGGGAGACTTTCAGGGCCACAGATAGTTCATGAAATTTGGAAGCATTAATAGAGCAATTTGAAGCCGTGAAAAACACATCTTGAGCAACACATTCAGTAATAAGATTCTCATTTAATGTATGCAAGTTCTTTCTCTCAATCTCATTATATTTCAGTGCACGCTCATAGTCACTAACTTCAACAACCATTGCATCAAATTCCTTTTCCATTCCCTTAATATCAGTATCTATCCCCTTTTTAAGACTCTCAAAGTGATCTTTTAGAAGTTTAAAGAAGGGCATGACCTCAGTTAAATAACATTCTTTCATTTGTTCAAAACCCCTTTCTCCTTCAGTTATACCAGTGGGTGTGATCCTTTTCTTGCAAGTTTTCTCAAAATCAACAAATAGTTGAAATATAACGTATTGGCTAATTAATGTCTTGCTTTTAGTGGCAATTGTTCTAGGTACAAGATGCATTGGTGTATTAGGAGGATACACAGTCGCTCTAGGCATTTTCCAAAGGGGAGGGTTTGTTTCAACAATATTTTCCGCTTTCTGCTTATCTAAATCCTTTTTCCAGAAGACTTGTTCGGGAGTCAACAAAGTCTGAGGCTTAAACTTGTTCAAGGAAATCCAGTTTTCCTTCTTGTAATCATGAGGAGTGATAATTATGTTTTTCTCTTTGCATTTTGGATCATTTTGTTTCTTATTCATCTTTTCCCTAGTGATTTCATTTGATTTCTTATCTTCCTCAGTGCACTCAACGCAACTAGGTTTCTGCCTAGGCTTAAGGATTTCATTACCATCATAAAGCACCTTATGAGCATTTCTAGCCTTTTTAATTACCTCTGGATTTGGTTCCTCAACAAGGGGAATGCTATGCTTATCGCTTAAGACTCGATGTTTGGTGACCATGTGAGCAGTCTGAATGGTGTTTCCTTGTATGTACAACTTGTTTTCAAGTTTGTTTTTCAAAGTTTTCAGATTAGAAAAATCTCTCAAGAGTTTTGATTCCTTTGCATTAAATTCTTGCTTAAGCATTTTCACATTTTCTTGAAGTTCTTGTTTTTGCTTAGCTGTTTTAGAAAGTTTTTCTTGCAAGGAATGTAATTCTTGTTTCAATACTTCTTCTCTAAACTTACTTTTTCTAATTACTGTACTCACTTGGTCATCCATTTCCTGCTCACGAGTGGTCAACTCAAATTTTGCACGTTGTTCATAAATAGCAACACGTTCCTTATAGGCATTTAGTTCAGAAATTACGGAATCATCAGGAGCACATGTAGTGTATTCATCAAAGACATAGTCATTGTTGACTGCAGAAGATGCATCACTTGGTACAACTTCACTTTCACTTTGTTTCACGTATTGATCGTATGGGACAATATTGTTATTACCCATATTTTCAACATTTGATTCAATAGTTTCAGTTGATTGTACTTTGTCATGCATCTGTTGCACATCAGCATCATCGTATAGTTTTAATACCTCTGAGATGAGTTTGTCCTTGGATGGGCCAGCTTGTGGTGAAGAAGAGATCTTGGGAGAAACCATTGGAGAAATGCTAGCCATAAAAATTGTGTGTGCAGTATGTCCATCATCTACATCAGAGTCGTATGCATCACAGTCAGCGACTTGAAAGGCGTTCTGATGATCGTGACCTATCTCCTGAATAGGCTGCTCATCCACATCTGCATCATAGGTCTTGGCATTGCCCTCAGCAAGAAACAACAATTCATCTTCATCCAAAGCAGCACCATTGTCCTGAGCTTGTGCCAGCAGCATCTTATCTCTGAAGTAATCAGCATTCTGTGGACGCTTTGGAGATGTGCAGTTCCTTGCAATGTGTCCTTCACCACCACAGTTATAACATTTGATTGGCTTAGCTTGACCTTGGTTACCATTTCTTCCTCGATTCTGGTTGCCAACATAACCTCTCCCAGCTCCACCTCTTCCCTGATCATACTGTCTTTCCTGAACTGGTTGTACCACGATCCTTCCATCTTTAACAGTGGCTTGATTGTGTGGGTTAGATGCTGTTCTGAGGTTGTTGTTGGTTTGTGGGAGAGTATTCATGTTTTGACTAATGAGAAGAGCCAGTTGATTAATGAAGTTACCCACGTGAGCATCAGCATCAGCTTGTTTGTACATAGGATCAGGAATGAGTTTGTGATTACCATTACCCAAGGGTATGACTTGTGATGCTTTGGTTGTGATTCCGATGTTTGAATAGAAAGCTGTAGAGTCATTAGACGAGCTTGTCTCTCCCTGGTTGGTTTTGAACTGATTGAGAATCAATTTTTCAAACATAGCATGTCTCTCATTCTGAAGGAGGAAGGCATAAAGTTGTTCATAGTTAGTATTCTTCAATCCTTTAGTGAGCTTCACAGCGGTAACAAACTTGTGCCATTCGGGATTCATGTTGTTCACAAATTTTGAGTTCAACTGAATGTTAGGCATAGTCATTCTGATGTTCCTCATGTCATTAACTAACTTATGAAATCTCACATAGTACTCATAGACATTCTCATCTGGTTTCATCTTGAAGTGCTCAAATTCGTCATAGAGTTGGGATTCTCTGTCTTCCATAGTTAATTCTGAACCTGAGAGAAGCATCTTAACATTATCCCAAACTGCCTTAGCATCAGTGTTATGATTGATCAGCTTGTAGATGTCTTTAGGAAGACCTTGAAGAACAATGTTTGAAGCCCTGATATCTGCATCAAATCTCTTTTTATCCTTATCATCAAGCTCATCATACATCTTAGGTCTGTCCATTCCGTAAACAGGAGTACCATCTTCATTAGTATCAAGTATGTCTCTAGTCGTCTCAACTCGATATGGTCCTTCATCAATGGATTTGAGAATGTTGACACCATTTTCCTTTCCAAGGCAATACAATCTGATTCGTTGAGCCCAAGAATCGTAGTCAGTTCTGTCAAGCATGGGTGGACGAGTATCTGAGCCAGCTGCTTGAACATCCTCGGCAACAGTGGAGATGACAGTAGGAACGTTGGTAGACATGTTAACAGATTATACGGGATTTTATAACTCTATGATTAAACCGGGAAATAGATTCTTTCACGGAATTTTACTAAATCAAGAGAAAACCGTAAACAATCACTCAAGTCGCTAGGAGATAATGCACTAAGTCGCTAGAAGATAATGCACTAAGTCGCTAACACTTAATTCGCTACACCACTAAGTCGCTAGAGTCCCAAGTCGCTAGACAAATCCAAGTCGCTAAGTAGTAACTCGCTACGACTCAAGTCGCTAGCAAAATTTTGGCAGCAATTCGCTACTCAAGTCGCTAGAGATACAAGTCGCTACCACCAAGTCGCTACTCGTAGTGGAGAGTCCACTACTTGTACTTTAACTCGCTATATCTAACTCGCTAGGTCTAAAACTGTAACTCGCTACAAATTTGTAAAGCAAGTCGCTATGAAGAAAATAATCCGTGAGCTAAGTCGCTAGCAAGAAAAACCATATAAACATCACTTTTCAATCCAAAAACAACCCAACCAAGATGATTCAAGCTTACCAAATGAAAACCTAAACACTTGTGATGATTCTAAACATAAAAGTACTAACAAAATTCAAACTTTAACACAAGAAATCAACCAAATGATGCAAAAACCACTAAACTTTTTCAAACTCAAAAACCACCTAAAAACCACTAGAAACCCAAAGATGTGCAAGATATGATCTAACCATGGCTCTTGATACCAATTGTAAGATATAACTTTTCACATACACATCAAACCATAACAACAAGGTGGCGAATAAGTGGAATTCTAGAGAGAGAAAGTTAGAGGTTTAGGGAACTTAGTGAGAGAAAGTGAAAGATATTATTATGAGCTCCAACTCTCTACCTTGGAAGGTAGAGAGTATTTATAGTCTTACATAAATCGCCACACATCGGGCTGTGGATCAGGCATACAGTGGGTAAAGACCCGTCCGTCCTCCACGGTGATACTAAACTGAATACTACTTAACTTAAGATAACTACGACTACGAGCTTTCTAACGATTACATATACTTGAGGTGACCGACTCTTTAATACCGGGAATTTCTAATTCCTAACATAGAATTTAGACAATTCTAATGTTCCTATCACACCTTTCTCAATCATGAAAAGGAATAGGATTGAGTCTTACTCTTCTTCCAAGGAAAAGAGTTTATGTTTGTTTTTTAGTAAATTTTTCTTGATCAAACATTTGTTTGAAAACAGAACTAGATCAATTTACCAAAGCCCAAACTACGTTTACGATTTAATGTTGCATTAATACAATCAAAAGAATTAACAAAATTCAATTTTAGTATTTTCGATAATTAAATCTTTCAAGAAAATAAAATACCCTTGGTCAATATTCATATTAACCATAGAATTTTCCTTGAATCTAGGACCCTCATTATCATAGTTTCACCACATCAGTTGATCTGCTAGTGATGAAAGTATAGAATAGGTAATTGTCGAAGAACAATAATTGACAAACAAGTTTTCAATTCCTAGAAAATATGGGATTTACAATTTTGTCAAACAATTATGCAAAATGTAAGCATGTTTTATCCCATCTTATGCCTTAAGTTATAGGTCTCACTAACTAACTTAATTAAGTTGTCTAATTTAGAAACTGCAAATTATTTAAGTTGAGGTCTCACACAACATAAAGATTCACCTTGTTATCGTAATCTAGCTCAAGGTCTCACATAACTAAATTACAACTTCAAGTGTTTCATATCATTAGATGGCATAAACTTAAATTTTAAATGGTACAATTTTGATGTGTAATCAAAACTTATGTATGAAGAAGCATGCATACATCTTAAAAAAAAAAATTCAAAACCTTACTCATAGTTTTAAATTGCTAAGATTAAATTCTACAAAGTTTTAATCGATGCGTTGAGAAACTTACAACTTTGCACTAAGATGCTTCGTACATACTAGGTAGCTCCAATCGAACGCACAGGGAGGCAGAGGACCAGGTAAGCGCTGAAGCATAACCTTAGACATCCTTTCAGTGTGACTGTGCGCACTTCTTTGAACCCCCTTTTGAGTTTGTTCTAGTGGGTGAGCCGTTCTAACCATTTAGTACAGTCGCATCAATCGATTAAAAGTTCAAGATTTAATACTTAGAAAACAAATCAAAATTTCGCCATTATTTAGTCCATTTATTTTTCTATTCTCAAAAAACCCTTTTTGCTTACTAACATGTCATACAATATAAACAAAAGGCATTTTAATAAAATTAAAAGGAACTCAAATAATATACATATAACTTAACAATTAACATATGTAAAAACAATTAGCCACATGCATAATTATTTCGATAAAACCTAATAAACAATTCTAGGCGTAAAATATGCATACATCAACTAGGGCTTTCAACTACAAGGTAGATGAGCCACATGCATCGACAAGTCGATTGCGTAAGCCAAAGTCAATAGTACACCAAATAGCACATAACGAATTTTTATTAGATATATTGAGATCTTCCCAAATTTTATATTTATCAAACTAATTAACATGTGTATATCACTTAACAATTAATAAAACAATAATCCATAGCAAAACATGCATGTTCCACCATGGATTCCTCATAACAATTATAATCCCAAGATACACATATTATCATGGCACATAACAATTATCCATAATAGCCACATAAAATATACATGCAATCCTAGGGTTTCTACAAGTTTTACAAAAAATAAAACCTAATTAAATCAATTAAGGGTAATTGACCCAAATTAAAAAAAAAATAGGGTTTCAATTTTCAAAACCCTATAAACCATAAAAGCATGTAATAATCATAAAGATTCAATTTTTATGTGTTTCGGTAATTAATTACAACGTATTAACGGCTCTTGATGCCACTGTTGGGTTTTATTAATCATAACAATTATAGAAAACAAGTAAACATCATCAAAGCATGCAGCGGAAGTAATAGGAATAATACTTGTAAATTAATTTCGACCCCTTTAGATGTCGAATACCAAGATACCTACAAACACAATTGCATTTGTTCTTCGTTCTTGTACACACGTATTAGTAGCGATTTGATGCGAAAAGCTAGGTTCTTGAATCACAAATAAACCATAACACTTATTTCTTGTAGTTGGAAAATCGAATCCCTTGGGTGGGGATGTTATACGATCGGCCAAGGACAAGAGGAGAGGAGAGGAGAAGAAGTTAGGGTTCTTTGGTGATCCAATATTAGATTTAATGAATACAAGGGGTTTGTATTTATACTAATCTAAACTTGATGACCAAGTTAGGGATCCCCTTGGGCTTATGAGACCCATGACCGGCCTAGGGCTCCCAAGAGTGGTTCTATATCCTTCTCGTCTTCTATTTTCATCCTTAGTCCTTTAATGTTACATTTAACGACCGTTAGTCCAAACTCGTTAAATATTAACATTCGTTAAGTGTTTATTTCGTGACTAAATAATTAATAATAACATTTATATATTAATTATTCTAAACATCAATTCTCATACGTAATGTGTGCAATCCCGAAGTCTCGAGTTCGAATCCGGTCATACTAATATTAATAATTATCCATAAACCTTTCATGATAAAATGTCTAAGATGAAATGAAATGTATGGTATGAAAATGTGCACATAAATAATTCCACTCAAACGAAATGAGGCGATTTCGGATGCCTATGATTTTCTTTAATTATAGACAGCAGTTCCATATGTTGTTGTTGTCGCTGCTGTTGTTGTTGTGATCAACGTTTTTAGAGTAAATTACATAAATGGTCCTTGTTGAGGAAGATTGGTTCAATATACATATACATTAAATGATTAAATGTACAATTGTAACTTATTAAATTTTGAAGAAGTAGTGTTGTACATTCCAAATTTGCGAACAAATAAGAATCAATACACATTAGAATATTAATTGCAATGGCTGCTTTAAAGGATGATACAAAACTCTTGTTTATCTAAACCACATAAAAAGGAAAAGTGGTTAAATGTTGAAACTTGAATGTTGAAAAAAAGTTAAGGTAGTTATGCATTTGATATGTTGAAACATTGAAATTGAAATTTAGTGTTGCCATGCGTTTCAACATAAAAGGAAACTATGACTTTTTAGTGCGTCTGAACATAAACGAAGGAAGGAAAACATTAAATATTTAATGGGTATTGAATATGATGTTTAAAGTTTAAAAAGTAATATTAAATATTTAATGGGTATTAAATGTGATGTTTAAAGTTTAAAGAGGAAAATATTCATAAACGAATGAAGGAAAACATGCATATAAAACGTTTCCACATGAATTACCAGTTAACTATACCAAAGTTAATATGACAAAATGAAGGAAAATATTCATATTAAACACATGGCGATAGAATTGTGATCATTCAAAATTAATTTAAACTTCAAACATCAAACATTATATATGGCAAGGGTTTTTCAAATGCCTATATAAAGAACAGTAATGCAAGACATTACCGGGGTCACACTTCCATTCAGAGGCAAGATAATGGTTTTAGGAGGGGATTTTAGATAGGTTTTACCGGTCGTTAGACGTGGGACACGAGCGCAAATTGTAGATTCGAGTCTACGGATGTCACCTCTTTGGTCCAGAATTAAAAAAATACGGTTAACCATAAACATGAGGGCATAGACAGACCCATGATTTTCAAACTTCCTATTACGAGTTGGTGACGGAGTTGAAGAGGTCATTGATGAAGACTATGTACGCATACCTGATGACATGACCATCCCATACACTGTAGAGGATGCCTCAAAGGATGCATTAATCGATGAAGTGTTTCCTTCATTCGCCGCCAACGCTCATTCATGTACTGATATAGTTTCAAGAGCAGTTTTATCTACTAAAAATGAACATGTTGACAACATTAATGATATATTGATTGACAGATTTCCTGACGAAGAGAAGGTTTACTATAGTTTTGATGAAGTAAAAGACGACACCCATAACTTCTATCCTTCGGAATTCTTAAACTCGCTCAACGTGAGCGGGTTGCCCCCTCATTACTTGCGTTTGAAAATAGGATGCCCGAGGTTGATATGTAAACGTTTTTACCCTAATGTCATCAATGCTGAGATTCCTGTCAGACAACACGCTGGAGTTAGAGTGCTCTTGCCAAGAATTCCTCTTAATCCATCTGAAAAAGACATGTTCCATTTCAAACTAAAGAGAACATAATTCCCTATTCGCCTTAGCTTTGTGATGACTATTATTAATGCTCAAGGCCAAACAATTCCAAATGTGGATGTCTATTTGCCCGAATCTATTTTCTCGCATGGCCAACTTTATGTTGCTTTGTCTAGAGGGATATCACGTAGAACTACATAGGTCTTAATGAAGCCAGTTAAAGAGTTCGGTCAAGGAGGAGTCTACACCTCAAATGTCGTCTACCAAGAAGTTTTACGCGACGAGTAACGTGCATTGTTAGTTAGTATCTCATAATTGATGTAATGTTTTCTTTTTCAGTCTCACTAAATATTTTTATAGGTCGTTTGATACATGTTAAGAATTTTTGCTATAGTTGAATTGTTACATGTTACAACCGTTTGCAATTACATTTTGATATTTTCACGTTCTATTTTGAACATTATATGAAACTCTTACCACAATATCGCATATCGTTAATTATCTGCTGTTAGGAACCGTTACCGCTAAGTGCGAATACTCGCCTAGTTATATTAGATAGATAGATAGATTTATGTTAAACGTTTCGAGTAAACGGTCAGCCCATGTAAACTTTTAGGCCCATTGGATCCAGTTCTTACAACATAAATAAGCAAAGCAAAATCCAGTGAGGTCATAATGGGAAAAAACAATGCTCAGAAAAACCCGAATGAGGCTCATCAGGCGAGTTTGACGGTAGGTTTCAAGAGCCACCTCACTTGCCACTGCATGTTCCTTCAATCAACAGATCATGCTAGTTTGAGCCTATGATTTCGTTCTCCATTATATATTTTAGAGCTAATTACATTTTTGGTCCTTATGGTTTGCCAGATATTTCACTTTCACCAATTAGGGTGCGTTTGGTTTGTAGAAATTATTAATCACTATCGGTATAGATTTGATTAATATGAGGGCTTGTTTGTTTATTTATTTATTTATTTATGTGAAAGGCTATGATGATATTTTTCTGCATTTATTTTTTCTGAGCATAGGGTGAAAAATGGACCGTATCTTGGCGGGGCAACCCGACCCGAAATTGTGGTTGCAGCCATGGCGGCTGTTTGATATCCTTCTATATTTGCAGATCTGAGCCTCATTTTCGATTTAGTCGAAAAAGTAAGAATATTTTTGAATGTCGCCCATCCGAAATCCTAACACGAGTTATCTAGCGCGTTAAGTGTTTAATGAAATGCATGAAATGAAATATCTGGATATAAAATGTGAGACGTCTCTAGTTCAATTCGTGTTAGGTACAAACAACATTAATGTCTCCTAGAAAGGGAGGGCTTTACCTAGTGTGGCCGCGGAGCGCGGGCTCAAACCCTGTGTACTAGTTTGACCAAATGGTCGAAAACCATGGTTACCAAAAAAAAAAAGAAAACAGTAGTAATTCCACTCACTCAGACGAAATGAGGTGATTTCTAATGCCTATGATTTTCTTAAGAAAGAGACGGCAGCTTCTTATGTTGTTGCTGCCGCGGTAATTGTTGTTACCAACATTATTAGAGCAAATTACATAAACGGTCCTTGTGGTTTATTCCGAATTTATGGATTGGGATTGCTTATACATTCTGCTTATGCTTCAAAATAAGTACTTACAAGCTGCTTAAAAATAAGCACTTCTGGATATACTAGTCTGCTTATTGGGTTTTGAAGCAATTTTTTTTATGTGTGGAGAATGAGAGATGGAAATGACGATGAAGATGAGAATGATGATGAGATTGATTATAAGAGGCTTGATGATAGAATTTGAATGCGTCTGAGTGAATTCGAGTAAAGTTGAGATTATCCGCATCTTGGCTGGGCAACTTACTAAGTTTGCAGCCATGGCGGATTGATCCTCTTTGTTCGATTGTTTAGAAATCTGAGCCTCATCATAATATTTTTATCTCATTTTGTATGCTTTCTTCGATTTTTCAGGTTTGGTTAAGCGTTAGTTGATCTGCACTTTATGATCCCTATTGCATGTTTGTGCATCTAAAGGTTTGAGTAAATTGCAAAATCGTGATCTAAGTTTGGCAAAATTGCAGGCGGCCTCCCTGTTGGCAAGTGTGGGTCTTTTTTGACCGTGGCCAAAATGAAATGAGTAAAGTGCCCTGTGTTCTTGGTAGGGGTCTTCATCGCTTCGGTTATCAGGTTGTTTGGTTAAAATATTTTTTTTGGGTAAAACCGGAAACCGAACTGAATTTGAATTCTTTTCGGTTTTCGGGTTGACCCGAATAACCCAAATTACATAATTTATATATACTTTTTCGTTTAATTATATAGTTTTTTTGGAAAAAAATAATATTTTAAAGCTTAAAAAATGTTTTATTTTTATAAGAAACGAGTTTTAATACTTTTTTTGTGTATATAAATATATAAAAAATTATATGTTTATGTGAATTCGGTTTTCGGTTCGTTTCAGTTTCGGTTTTCGGTTCCTGTGGGTATTACCCGATTTGTGCACACCCCTATTTCTTGCCCTTTGATTTATTTGATTAAGATAAATGGACAGTCTCTTGAGTGAAGATGCTATTCTGCATCTAAATTTTCATTTCGGAGCATATTTAGGTTGCTGGAACTTGTGTGAAAGTCCACCCGAATCTTGGCGGGGCAACCCGAGTTGGTGTTTGCAGCCATGGCGGTATCACATTCCTTTTATTCAGTTCCGAAAATTAAATGAGGCTCCGACACTTTATAAGATCAAAGAGCCATTGTTGTCGATCCATCTCACTTTTCTTTTTAGATCTTCTCACAATCCATTCATAGCTCTTGAGTTGAATGTCTTGGACAAATTTATTGATGCTTGAAACTTCCCCTTTAAAACATATGCGCTTTTCTTTCTTTCCAAATGCAATATCCGGAAGTCCAAATAACCGCTTGCCACTACTTTATTGTAAACAATAATCTAGTGAGGACAAATCAGGGAACAATAATCTGCTAAGAAAAACCAAATGAGGCTCCGGCGAGTATGACAGTAGGTGTCATAAAAGCTGTTGCCACGTCACTAACTTGCCACTGCATGCTCCGTTAACTAGCGGATCATGTTAGTTTCAGCCCATGATTTCCTTCCTCCCTATTATTCACCAATAAGGGTGCGTTTGGTTTGCAGAAATGAATCAATACGGATATGGGTTTGATTACTCTAAGGGGTGTTTAAGTTTATTTATCCCAAATTTATATATCTGAAAGGTGATGATGAGATTTTTCTGCATTTAGTTTTCTGGGGCCCGTATCTTGGCAGGGCAACCTGACCCGATATGTGGTTGCAGCCATGGCGGTCCCTTTATTTTGGTTACATATTTGCAGATCTGAGCCTCAGTTTTCGCGCCTCAAGGTGTTTGATAAAATGTCTGAAATGAAATGAAATGTATGGTATGAAAATGTGCACATTAATAATTCCACTCAGATGAAATGAGGCGATTTCAAATGCCTATGATTTTCTTAAGTTATAGACAACGGTTCCATATGTTGATGTTGCTGCTGCTGCTGTTGTTGTTGTGATCAACGTTTTTAGAGTAAATTACATAACTGGTCCTTGTGGTTTATTCCAAAAGCTGCCTTATCTGCTTATTGCTGTTTGAAACAGTTTTTGAAGTGTGATCGATGATGAAAGATGAAGATGAAATGAGATGAGTTTTAAGAGGCTGTGATGATAGAATTTGAATGCGTATGAGTGGATTCGAGTAAAGCTGAGATTATCCGCATCTTGGCGGGGCAACTTACTAAGTTTGCAGCCATGGCAGATTTGATCCTCTTTATTCGATTGTTTACAATCTGAGCCTCATCATTAAATTTTTATCTCATTTGATCCTCTTTCTTCGATTGCTCTGGTTGGTTAAGTGCTGATTGATCTGGACTATTTGCTCCATTTTGCATGCATGTTTGTGTATATAAAGATTTGAGTAAACTGCAAAAATCATTACTGTGATTTGGCCAAATGCCTTCCTGTGGGAAAGTGTCGATCTTTTTCAACCATCGCCAAAATGAAATTACTAAAGTGACGTGTTCGTGCCCCTTGATTTATTTGATTAAGATAAATAGATGGTCTCTGAATGACGATATTTATTCTTGAGAAATGATATATGGACCTAAACTTAGGCCTAAACTTAGACCTAAAACCACTTGGCATCATCCTTATGGGTTGTAAAAGAAGTGGTCCCTGTCTGCAGACAGCCATCATGATGCTGACACTTGGTTTTAGGTCTAAGTTTAGGCCTAAGTCCATGTATCATTTCTCTTTATTCTGTATCCAGTTTTACATATCCGAGCATATTAGGTTGCTGGAACTTGGGTGAAAGTCTGTCCGTATCTTGGCGGGGCAACCTGAGTTTGTGTTTGCAGCCATGGCGGTTTCACATCTCCTTTATCCAGTTCCAAAAAGTGGAATGAGGACACTTTTGAAGATCAAAGAGCCATTGTTGTCAATCTATCTCACTTATGTTTCAATAGATCTTCTCATAATCCATGCATAACTCGGAGTTGAATATCTTGAACAATTTTGCTTGAAACTTTCCCTTTAAAGATACGTGCATTTCTCTCTTTCCAAATGTAATACCCGGAAGTCCAAATAACCGCTTACCACTACTTTATTGTAAACAATAATCTAATGAGGACAAATCAAGCAACAATAATCTGCTCAGAAAAACCGAATGAGGCTTCGGCAAGTATGACAGTAGGTGTCATAAAAGTTGTTGCCACGTCACTAACTTGCCATCGCATGCTTGTTAACTAACGGATCATGTTAGTTTCAGCCCATGATTTCGTTTCCCATCATTATTCACCAATAAAGGTGCGTTTGGTTTGCATAAATGAATAACTACCGGTATGGGTTTAATTACTCTTAAGGGGGTGTTAGTTTAAGCTTATATATCCCAAATTTATATATGTGAAAGGCGATGATGATATCTTTCTGCATTTTTCAGAGGCCTGTAACTTGGCGGGGCAACCCGACCCGAATTGTGGTTGCAGCCATGGTGGTCTCTTTATTCCGGTTACTTTTTTGCAGACTGAGCCTCAGGTTTCGCGCCTCAAGGTGTTCGATAAAATGCCTGAAATGAAATGTATGGTATGAAAATGTGCACATAAATAATTCCTCTCAGACGAAATGAGGCGATTTCGGATGCCTATGATTTTCTTTAATTATAGACAACAGTTCCATATGTTGTTGTTGTGATCAACGTTTTTAGAGTAAATTACATAAATGGTCCTTGTGGTTTATTTCAAATTTATGATTTCAGATTGCTTCAGCTTGTGCTTAAAAATAAGTACTTATAAAGCTGCTTAATCTGCTTATTGCTGTTTGAAACAGCTTTTTAAGTGATGACGTGATGGATTTAAGAGGCTGTGATGATAAAATTTGAATACGTCTGAGTGGGTTGGAGTAAAGTTGAGATTATCCGCATCTTGGCGGGGCAACTTGCTAAGTTTGCAGCCATGGCGGATTGATCCTCTTTGTTCGATTGTTTACAAATCTGAGCCTCATCATAATATCTTCATCTCATTTTATATGCTTTCTTTGATTGTTCTGGTTTGGTTAAGCTTTGGTTGATAAGGACTATTTGATCCCTATTGCATGTTTGTGCATATAAAGGATCTTTGACCCCGGTTAGTATTAAAGGATGCGTTTGCTGGGAGTCGAACCCGGGTCTATTGCTTGGAAGGAAATTATCCTAACCGAGTAACCGTTGGACTACAACCACTGTTTTATAAATGTGTCTGCCCCCCTTCTATATTTGCAGATATGAGCCTCATTTTTCACACCCTCAAAGTGTTTGATACCCTGTGGTTAACTCTGATTTCACAGTCAGTTGAAAAATTTAGATTTCTGAATGCTGGAATCAAGAATCTCAACACTCGTTATCTAGCTTGTTTATTTTTGAAAGGCAACTAACTATTCCACAAATATATTCAAGGATGATTACCTTCGTTGTCCTGAATCTTGGCCTAAACATTGTCGATGATATCACAGGATTCGACTTCAAGGGTTATTGTCTTCCCTGTCACTGGATATTAATGGGTGAAATTCCGCCCGTATCTTGGCGGGAAAATGCGACTCAAATCGTGTCTTCAGCCATGACAGGTGTCTGATCCCCTTTTTTCGGTTCCCTATTTGCAGATCTGAACCTCAAGCTGTTTTCCTGCAAATATAAACCTCTGCTGATCCGGCGAAATTCCTTTTTTGTCCTGGATCTTGGCCTTAACATTGTCGATGGTATCAAAGGATTCAAATTCAAGGGTTATTGTCTTCCCTGTCTATGTTTTTACGAATATCTGCATGATCTTTCTTTCTCTGAAGTCTGAACTGTTAAAGGTGGTTGGGAAGGAAGAATTACGCTGTGAGGTGGTTTTATAGTATAAATTTTGAATACCGGTATCGGTATTTGGTATACATATTTTGTTACAGGATTGGTACGGTATCATTACCGGTACCGGTATTTTGGGGTAGATGCTCATCCTTACATATGTGAGCCTCCATCATAGTTGCAATACTGAGGTTTTGGGATAGTTTACTATATCTGCTTATGCTAATAAATAAGTACTTGTGAGCTGCTTACAGTTAAGTGTATAAAGAAATAGTGTTTTGGATATGCATATTTTGAAACAAAATGCATTAATACTCGAAATAATTTTCAGACATGAGTCGCTATGGGTATGGGTTTGATAGCATAGCGGAATGAAAGTGCAGAGGGTTTGCTACTTAAGGATGCTGAATGTATTTTTTTGGGTCAAATGACTAAACTTGTTGGTCAACGTAAACCACAAGGACAAACGGTGTATTTTATTCTTATTTGGCGATACAGATATTTTTCTGCATTTATTTTTCCTGAGCAAAAATTATTCCTGGATACTATGGGGTGAAAGTATGCCCGTATCTTGGCGGGGTAACCTGACCAGAAGCTTGTTTGCAGCCATGGCGGGTGTCTGATCTATTTTATCCAGTTACTTACATATTTGCATATATGAGCCTCATTTTTCACACCTCAAAGTGTTCGATAAAATGAACTGAATGAAATATATGGATATGAAAATGTAAACATTAATAATATCAGTCGGAAGAAATGAGGCAACTTCATATGCCTATGATTTTCTTAAAACAGACAACTGTTCCATATGTTGTTATCGTTGCGGTGGTGGTGGTGGTTAGAGTAACTTACATAAATGGTCATTTTCTTTAAAAAAAAAAGACAAAAGTTCTATATGTGTGTTAACTCTTGATGCAGGGACTAACGGTGTAATTTACTCTTGTTTTATTTTAGGGGTGTTTGTGTTGGCTTATATACTGGGCTTGTGAGCTTATGTATTATTGGAATAGCTCATAAGCCACTTTTTCCGGCTTATTGAAACTGGTTTATTTGCTTATTGCATTTGAAACAGCTTTTTTATGTGTGGTGGATTGAGTGAAGTTGAGATTATCTGCATCTTGGCGGGGCAAACTTACTAAGTTTGCAGCCATGGCAGATTTGTCCTCTTTCTTCAATTGTTTACATATTTTGAGCCCCATATTAGTTACACTAAGGGGGTGGGATTGCTTACTTTTCTGAGTTTGCTTATAAATAAGTACTTTTAGAGTGCTTAACAATAAGCATTTCAGGAAAGTGTTTGGAATTGCAGACATGGATCACTATGGATATGGGTTTGATAGCATAGTTGAATGAAAATGGGCATGATTCATCTATTATATTTATCCGAAATTTGAACCGGTGATCTTCGCGTTATTTATTACCACTAGACCAAATGCCCTTTTGATATCAATAAATTATAGTAAGGCGATGAAGATAATTTTCTGCATTTACTTTTTCTGAGCAAAAGTTACTGGATACTAATGGGCGAAATTACGCCTGTATCTTGGCGGGGCAACCCGATCCAAATCGTGATTGCAGCCATGGCAGGTGTCATCCCCTTTATTTCTGGTTCCCTATCTGCATATCTGAGCCTCATTATTTAATAATTCCACTCAGGAAGAAATGAGGCAATTTCAGATGCCTATGATTTTCTTGATATATATATATATTACACTTCCATATGATGCTGCTGCGGTTTTGTTGTTAGGGGTGTTCATGGTTCGGTTCTCGGGTTTTGTTGTTTACTTATTAAAACTGTTTGATCCGCTTATTGCAGTTCGAAACAGTTTTTTGTTCACGGAGGAAAAGGATTAGAATGAGGTGAATTTTAATGGGCGAAATTACGCCTGTATCTTGGCGGGGCAACCCGATCCAAATCGTGATTGCAGCCATGGCAGGTGTCATCCCCTTTATTTCTGGTTCCCTATCTGCAGATCTGAGCCTCATTATTTAATAATTCCACTCAGGAAGAAATGAGGCAATTTCAGATGCCTATGATTTTCTTGATATATATATATTACACTTCCATATGATGCTGCTGCGGTTTTGTTGTTAGGGGTGTTCATGGTTCGGTTCTCGGGTTTTGTTGTTTACTTATTAAAACTGTTTGATCCGCTTATTGCAGTTCGAAACAGTTTTTTGTTCACGGAGGAAAAGGATTAGAATGAGGTGAATTTTAAGAGGCTGTGACGATAATATTTGAATGTGTCTTGAGTGGAGGGTTTGTCCGCATTCTGGCAGGGCAACTTACCAAGTTTGCAGCCATGAAGGATATGTCCTCTTTCTTTGATTGTTTATATATCTGAGCCTCGTCATAATGACTTTATCCTCTTTCTCGAATGTTCGGGCTTGGTTAAGCGTTATATAATCTGGACTAGTGATCCCCATTTTATCAAGTTAATTGGCTATCGCAACAGGAGATGTGTATTTTGCATAACTAGAGGGGTACCCGCGCAATGCGGCGGCGGGTACCCGGTGACTAATTTTGTGGCGAGCAAATGTTTTTCATTTTTAACTTCTTTATTTAGCATGTCTCAAATATTATAAATTAGTAGAGATATGTTTTTAAAAGTAGAACATTTAAATTATTAATAGTGTAAATGGTTAACACTTTTATTTTTCAAATTTTAGCATTAAATTAGTGGTTATAAGTTTAATGAACTTTTATTATAAATAATTTCATTAAAATGTATCATTATTGGAGGCAATTACATATGATTTAATGAGACTTAAATTTTTAGATTTTACATTAATTTTCTATTTTTCCCTTTATAGTAATGTTTTTGGTCTTAAAATTTTAAGACTTCCTTTTATAGGAAGTCCCAAATGCTTTATAATGTAGTATAGATATTAATGTGCATTGAATTTTTTGAGCATACATAGGTTACCGGGTCCTGGGTGAAAGTTGGGCCGTATCTTGGCGGGGTAACGCAACCCGAATGGATGTGTTGCGCAACCCGAATGGATGTGTTGCAGCCTAAGGCGGTGTTTGATCCCGTTTTTCGGTTCCGTATTTGCGCATTTAAGCCTCATCTCATCTCAAAGTGTCTTTCTAGTAGCAGTGCCTTTACCTTCGGGTAGGGGTGTCCCATACCCCGCTTGTTACATCTACTCAGACCAAAATGAGGCAATTCCAGAGGGGAATTTGACTTTAATTGGTCAAATATTCTTCTTTCGGGCCTATGATTTTCTTTAAACAGATAAATATTTGCTTTTCTGTTGCTGTTGATCTTATCATCATCATCATCATCATCATCATCATCATCATTACTAGTTTATAACCCGCGCGTTACAAAATTCGTCTTTGTGGTTTATACCCAAATCATGGATACAAATCCGATAAGTTGTGGTTCTTTTTTACTAGAAAATGCTCAAACAACCCTAACTTTTGTCTCTGGAGGCTGTGACGATGAATTTGTATGCTTTTGAGCGGATTCGAGCAAAAGTTGAGATCATCCGCATCTTGGCAAGGCAAATTACTAACTTTGCAGCCATGGCGGATTTATCCTCTTTTTTCGATAGCTACATATCTGAGCCTCATTATAGTAACACTAAGGGGGTGTTTGGGATTGTTCATAATTTCTGCTCATACTTTTAAATAAGTACTTATAAGCTTCTCAAAATAAGCTTTTCAGGAAATAGTATTTGACTTTGTCTATTTTGTAAAATATGAAATATTTCATTCAAATCCATGAAACTAATTTTAATTTCATCATAAATAAGTACTTTGAAATAAGCAGCTCCCCTCCCTACTTATCAGTCACTTTTTAGTTTACCCTCAAAAGCAGATGAGCAGAAATAGCATGGGTTACACAAAACTGCTTCTACTCAAAAGTAAGCAGAAAAATATAACAAACAGAGATGAGATTAACCACATCTTGGCAGGGCAAAATGGTGATTTTGTAGCCATGGAGTTATTTGTTTAATTGTTTACGTATTGGAGGGTTGTTACATGCCATCATTAGGTGATGGATGCTTTGCATTACTGGAAAAGTATCAAGGCGAAAAGGTATTTAAGCGTATTTAAGATTTTTGGGCGTATATAGGCAGTCAGATCCTGGGTGCAAGTTCGCCAGTATCTTGGGCGTGGCAACGCAACCCAAATTGATGTTTCTGATCCCCTGTTTCCGGTTCCATGTTTGCACACCTAAGCCTCATCAGTGTTTTGATGAAATGAAACAAGTGGATTTGTTGTATAAACCTTAATTCCAGTCAGACTGAATGAGGCAATTTTAGGGGGAGATTTTGACTTTATTTTGTTGAATATTCTTCTCTCAGGTCTATGATTTTCTTCAAATAGATCATTAGTTACTTTTGCTGTTGCTCTGGATCTTGTGATCATTATTACTGATTATATCCATGTGTAGCAAATTGTGTCCGTGTGGTTTATACATAAATTATGTCACCAAGTCCGTAACGTTGTGTTTTTTTTAACTAGAATATACTCCCAACATCCCTAAATTTTGTCACTGAAGGCTGTGAATGAATTTTTATGAGCCTGAGTGGGTTCAAGTAAATTCGAGATGATCTGCATCTTGGCGGGGCATACCGGTAATTTTGCTGCCATGGCGGATTGATCATCTTTGTTTATTTTATTACACATCTGATCCTGTAAACGGTTCTATCTTATGACCCTTATATCTACAAATTTTGAATAGCTCCACTATTTCCAGTAGTGCTAAAAAAATAGATTCAGCTGGAAGTGATAGAAAATTAGGTTTACTGTGGTTCTGATTTGGTTCAGAGAAGTTGATTGATCTGCACAATGTAAGGGCAAGTTGGTGAACCGATTGGTGAACCAATGTTCTAGTATTACACACTTCCTGCTTTATTCTGGGTTGATCTTTTACAGGTGAACAGGCTCTTTGCTTCTGCAAGTGATGATGGTACCATCAATATCTGGAAGTTGGAATCGTTGCAGTGAACCATATGCCACTCTTTCCCGGGCACTATTGATTATGCCTGCTAGCTGAAAATCCACCAGATTCTGCTTTTTGCGGTAAGCCACTAGGTTTATTGTAATGTGATTTTGCAGTTACCCTTCAATTTTAGCTCCATATGAACATCATTAATTTCACTTGTGTGAGGTTTGTGTGTGATGTATTGTTGGACAGAGTTCATCGATATTTGATAAGGAGGATTAAATTGCTAGTCTAATTGTGCAATATATTTGTTAGACTTGTGTAAAATCTGTATTGTCTTTATTCCATGGTATAGTGGCGTAAGTGTCCAACACTTCTCAACAACTCACGTGAATGCTCTCGACTTGTCTTTAATAGCAATGTAAAATATAACGCTCAAATAGTATTACAAGGTAGGAAACCCTCACGTTTATTAGTTCATTCAGTTCCTCTGTAGATTCCCAGTGCCCAAACGACAGCCTAAACGATAGGCATTTTGTTGTTTTTTTGGGGCGTTTTATAACACTCACAATTTGATGTTTATCGGTCATAGTTTTAATCTTATTTTAAATCAGGTGATGCTTGGCAAGAGCTTGTCCTCAACTTAACTTACCTGATGTTCTCACTCCAACCGCCCTATATGAATAAGCAAGTACTTAGTATGTTATATAATTATATTATCTTTGATCAATTGTTATCTAGCAAAAACATTAGGCCTGCTTTCGTTTTTTACTACCTGATACCATAGCATACTAATAACAGGGGAGTCCTTTTTAGCACGTGTAAAGTGTATTGGGAAACCAAGATCCTTCTCCATTAAAAATGCCGGAGACTATTTTCTACATTCGTCTAGGTTCAGTCGCCCTATGTCTTAGTTTTTATTGTTGCTAATAGTTAACCTTTATGCATTTTGAGAGTTCTATGTGTGCTAACCTTTTTTGGCCGAGCTTAATTCAAACTTGCTGTATTTAGTTTTGTTTACATAAATGTTACAAAACAACATGAGCATCCATTTACTACCGTTTAAAAATCACTGAATTTACATCTATATTCTGTTGTTTGTCATGGGATTATATTTAGGCTCAGCCCATAAACTCTTTAGTTGAGTTTTAAGTTTATCTTCAAGCACCTGGGAAAACAACAAAACAAGATGTAAATGGGTGGAGCTAAGTGTTATTTAGTTGGCCCAAAAAAAAGTCAACATACTTGGAACTCTTGTAAGTTAAAATATGACCCATTTATGAGAACATTAAATACTTTAGTGGGAGGAATTAGGAGCGGGTGGGAGCTGGATGAATGTTCACTATAAACATCGACATTTCAATTTTTGTTTCACATTGAACTTCAGTTGTAAACTTATGAATGACTCACATGTTGTCAATTTGCTACACATGAAGAAAAACAAGCACGGGAAACATTATCAAAAAGAATATTATGTGTGAGTATGTGACATACTGAGAACTTATTGATTGTTTTTAGGGTGGCCGAATCTAAACAACTAATTAGCCTCGAGAGAGAATTGTTGTTCATCACCTTATTCTGAAAACAAATTACCAACTAAATGCCTCTCTAAATTAACAAAAATGTATGCTGTTTGGTAAGTGTGGATAGGGTGGGAACATGATGACTTGATAAATATTAAGGTTACGAAAGGGTGCCTGTCCTGTTGTAAACATTGTAATCAGTTATGAGTCATTCTTTATTTTGTTATACCCAGGAGAGGATGAAAACTAAACAGGTTACTTATTCCAAGTCAACATGAGTTAGGTTGGAGAAGTGATTCACTAACATCTGTTTTTGGGTTGATTCCCCAACATTTGTTTCAATTGCAGACTTGACAACAAGATACCTGGATGCGCACACACTCACGGTTGTTACAATCGATGCACACACGCTCACGGTTGTTACAATCGGTCGTGTTCTTCCACTCGAATTGACTGAGGAGAAGGTCAAGTTGGAACATAGTCAAATCAACTTAACTAAGGGTCAAGTTGGAACAAAACAAACGGATGAGCGGTCCGGTTTTCATACATGAACGGTATCAACAATGTTTAACTCGCATGTGGAAGACAATAAGTGCTAATTCTTTCACTTTTCAACATTAAGTCCATATACAGTAGTTCTTTAATGTTCATAGGATATCGTTTGAACTAATCATTTGTTGGACGAATGCTATGTAACATGGATATTAACTATAGTTGTTCCAGCTTTCGTTTCTTCCGAAGCAGTTTGTATTGTGTTCTTAATTTTTCCATTGCTGTTTATAACACATCGATGTCCAGGTTAATTGAGTTATACATAGTAAAAAGAACCCAGTTCTGATAGTGGTGTGAATGCCAAAAACAACACAAATAACAAAGAATAAAGGATTCGATAAATCCTAAAAGGTTCCCAATCGGGACTTGAAGAGAAATTCTCTTTTCATTCAATTACTTCCTTAATAAACCTAAACAATTCTAATACTAAAACATTAAAAGAGTCTTGGGGAGAAATCCAATCTCAAGAATTCATACCAAAATTAAATAAGAAACTAAACAAAGTTTCAATAAAAATAACCTAATTACGACAATCATAAATTGTCGTTTTACCTTTCAATCTTCTCGGACAAATTAAAACACATGACTTCACGTGTTAACTGAAGAACCGACGGCTAAGTTAGAGAAGCTGGAGCTTTGAACATGCCTTGCATCATTCTTCTCGTCTTGGAAAAGACCCGTCCTCGAGTCTTGTCTTTCCAACTCTCGAACTCTGAAACTTTCTAAATACTCCCCCCCCTCCCCCCCCCCCCCCCCCCCCCCGGTTTGCTTAACACGACTTCTCCATGAAGAATCACGCTTCATCATGCCAACCATTCGATAAGATCATCCGGGTGAAGTGACATCATCCTCACACACATGCTCGTTGCCTCGTTCGGTGACCCTACGGTTGGCTTGTTATTGGAATGCGTCTGAATATTCTTCACTTATTTAAGGAGATTTTCATTCTCTACAACACGTGGTTCTTGTTGGTTTTATGTGCGGTTGCCTTTCAACCGGTGACTCTACGAATAACTTATAATTCACAAATCTAATCGCAGATCCAAACGGTGCGATTCTAGAATTGTGAGTTTTGTACAACGTGACAAAAAATCACAACGATCCATCGGTTAATGAATCTGTGCCGTTAATTTTCCCACAGCTGTGCAGGATATGACAAATCGAAACTAACTTTTTTTTTCTTCTCGCAATTTGGATTAAGTTGTGATTTCTTCTCCAAACCTATGCTTTTGATACCAAATGATGGCGAAACCATTGTGATGCCAGATACCACACAAATAACAAAGGATTCAATGAACCCTCAAAGAGTGCCCAACCGAGTGAAGAGAAATTCTCTTTTCATTCAATTCATTATAACTTCTTTAAAAACATAAACAATTCTAATACTTACACATTAAAAGAGTCATGGAGAGAAATCCAAGAATACATACCAAAACTAAAATAAGAAACTAAACAAAGCTCCAATATAAATAAGTAACCTATTAAACCAAAAAGATAGATTACGACAATTATAAATTGTCGTTTTACCCTTCAATCTTCTCGAACAAACTAATACACAAGACTTCACATGTAACCAAAGAACCGGCGGCTAAGCCAGAGGAGCTAAAGCTTGAACATGCCCTGCATCATTATCTCTGGAGTTAATTACATGAATGGTCCCTGTGGTTTGTCGAAAATTACGGATTTAGTCCCTAAACTTTTTTTTTTGCAGATTTGCTCCCTATGGTTTTGATTCGTTACGGATTTGGTCCCTTGACCATATTTTCTATTAGTTCACCGTCAAATGGGTGTTTGAAAGGCTGAAATGATAAAAATACTCTCGTATGTGTTTCATGAATAGTTGTGGGTTATCACAAATTAGTCCCTAATTTTTTATTTTTTATTTTTATTTATTTAACTATTTATATAAAAAACATTTTGACGAAAATTTTATAAAAAATTTATTAAAAATTCCTAAAATTTTTAATAAAATTTTCGGAACTTTTTATAAAGTTTTTTTTATCAAATTTTCGGAATTTTGTCAAAATATGCTTTAAAAAAAAAAAAAAAAAAAAAAAAAAAAAATCTGTCAAAAATTTTATAAACTTTTGGGAAAAATTTTATAAAAAATTCCGTCAAAAAGTATTCAAAAAAGAAAAAAGAAAATTTTTTGTCGAAATTTTTTTATAAAAAATTCCGTAAAAAAGAAAAGTTTAAAAAACAAAATTTTTACGGAATTAAAAAAAAATTAAAAAAAAAATTTTTACGGAATTTTTTTTAAAAAGAAAAATTTTTCTTTTTTCTTTTTTTCCCAAAATTTTATAAATTTTTGACGGAATGTTTTATAAAATTTTGGGCAAAAAGTTTTTATAAAATTTTAGGCAAAAAAATTAAAAAAGAAAATTGTCAAAAATATTATTTTGGGCAAAAAAAATTGTCAAAAAAAATTATAAAATATCAGGGAATAATTCGTTATAATCGACAAACCACATGGACCATTCATTTAAACACATACGAGGGTATTTACGTAATTTCAGCCTTCCAAACACCCATTTAACGGTCAACTAACATAAAATATGATCAAGGGACCAAATCCGTAACGAATCAAAACCATAGGGAGCAAATCTGCAAAAAAAAAGTTTAGGGACTAAATCTGTAATTCTCGACAAACCACAGGGACCATTCATGTAATTAACTCTTATCTCTGGATCGGTTTTTACCCAAGACGTTGTTTTCTTAAGATGTAGCGTAACAAGCTCCTCCGTAATTGAGTACTTATCATGAACCGGAGGTCCATTTGAAAGATGTATCTTGATGCTTTTGTTGCAACAATTAGACTAATAAATAAGCAGTGGGGAAGTTAAGCAGACAACACAAAGTACTACTTTGGAAAGAGGGTTTTATGGAACAAATTCTTCGAAAACATGGATAACATTATGCTTATTTGAGGAAAGTTCAATGCGGAACATATTTTATCTAAAAATCAAACCCTTTAATTTAATTATTAAATGGAAGGGTAGTTTTGTAACTTAACTACACCCCTCTCATTTGGTCAAACAACATCACTTCTGCTCTTTCTCTTCTGCACCGTCAGTTAACTCCCCATCATCTTCCCCAAACAAACACTCAATACCAATGGCGATTAAAACCTAAACAAATTTCAATCACATGACATTCATCATCACTAATCCGTACAGTTTCATCGAGTCATCAATTCATCATTTACAAAGGTAAATCGAATTTAATTTTTTTCTTAATTTTATTATTTTATCGCTTTTTACGTCCAGAAAAATCCCACGGGATTCGTAAAAAAATCCCACGAGATTCGTAAAAAGACGAACTTTTTTTTTTCAAACATACCTACTATCCATCATGCCAAGATATTGACCCACTTCAAGTAAATCTACTCCCCAACTAGCATAAGTGTGAGCAACAAGAACTCTCGATTCCATAAAAGCAACTTTGCTGGAACCAACTCACAATCTCACCATTTTCACATCTTAAAAATGTGTCATTTCAACAAAATAAAATAGAAAAATGATAATAATAAAATTAAAAAAAAAAAATCTAAATATTGATGGTATGAGTATATGCAAGATTCCAAATTTGAGTTACAAAAACTTGATTATGATGTTTCAATAAAAAACAAGCTTTTTTATTATGCAAATTTATAAACTCAATTTTTTTTTTTTTTTTTTTTTTTTTTTTTTTTTTTTTTAATTATTTTTTTTAATGTAGATGAATGTTGTACGGATCAGAGATGAATTGGCGCCTACATTTATTAGTAAAACACGTAAACAGAAGCGTAAAAAGCGATAAAATAATAAAATTAATGAAATTAAGAAAAAAAATAAATTTGATTTACCTTTGTAAATGATGAATTGATGACTCGATGAAACTGTACGGATTAGTGATGATGAATGTCATGTGATTGAAATTTGTTTAGGTTTTAATCGCCATTGGTATTGAGTGTTTGTTTGGGGAAGATGATGGGGAGTGAACTGACGGTGCAGAAGAGAAAAAGCAGAAGTGATGTTGTTTGACCAAATGAGAGGGGTGTTGTTAAGTTACAAAACTACCCTTCTAATTAATAATTAAATTAAAGTGTCAATTAATATGAACCGTTGGATTAAAGTTGGATGAGCGGTTGAGATTAAAAAGTTTGATCTTTAAATAAAATATGTTCCGCATTGAACTTTCCTCTTTGTTCTATTTACTTATTTCAATTCTCACGCATAATATGTTTTCGATCCTCTCTTTTGTCTATCTTCTACATAATAATTGTACAACATATTAACTAAACTATCAATTAATTTATTTATATCTATATCTATAATATTATATAAAGCATTTAAATTGTGAGGGCCATCAAAAATAAAAATAAAAATGTGCAATCATAGAGTGACATGTGTTATTCCTTAACTAAAAAATCATATTTATTTTTAAATTAAAATATTTTTTTATCTATTTTTTTTTTATTATATAATTTCATCATATTTTTTAAATTTTTTGCTATTTAATTCAATATCTATTTTGAATTTTTGATATATTTTTATGACTTTTTAGTTTTTACATTTTTAGTAGATTTATTTTATTTTGATTCAAATTTTTACAATTTTAACCTTAATTTGAATCAATACAAACTTGATTCGTCAAAATTATATACTTTTAAAGAAAGTGTTTGATGGGTAAGAGAGTGTGAGGGTTTTTGCATATGCGGGAATAATGAAGTCAATATGGTGTTGCGGGAAAGTTATGAGAAAACCAAAAAAACCACATACAACGAATACATATACATTCGGAGTGTTGTAAAACGAAATCACTAAACGGATATAGAATTACGGAGAGAGTTTAATTAGCAATTCATTCACTATATTTATAATATAACTATATTTTTCGCCGCTACTATTTTGAGCATCGAACTAGTTCTATAAAATGCATTAATAAAATCACATTAAATTTGGTGGTGTTTGGTTTGTAGTTGAGTATATCTTTTCATGTTAGACAAAAGGAATTTTTGTGTCTTGGATACGGGGATTAAATTTCTTTTGTGAATGAGTAAAAGTTAAATAAATATCTAGAGAGCTTGTTTACATCTCTTAAAGGGTTAGACATATTAGAAATTCGCGTAGGGTGTTTGATGATCATGGATATCTTACTAGAATCGTGTTAAGTTCATTTTCGTATAAAGTATTTCGATTTTATATATGCCTGGGTTGCACGAAATCTCTATCGGGATAATTCAAGAAGAGAAACACTTTGTGTCTAGGCACAAGATCACAAAGCAAGAACAAGAGAGGAATTGTATGTGTGTTTTTCGTATCTCTTAATGAGGCTAATAGATCTGTTTATGAAACATTTTCTATATGACATTTATGGAGTTAAAGTTGGTTGAAACCAACTTTCACAACTGTTTTTTCAACTGTCACATTGGTTGGGAAATAATATGGGAAAAACGGATAACTTACTTGGAACACTAACTATACCGTTTGGGGCTCTGCCTAGCAGGACTTACTTGGACCCCTGCAAAGGGCTCTGCCCCTTGACCTCTGCAAGGGGCTCTGCCCCTTGACCTCTGCATTTTTATCATGATCGAAAATATATTAGCTCAACGAGTGTGCACTTCACACTTTTCTAACTCGTATCCGAGCCGAATTTGAAATTTCATTAACCTCTAGTAAATCGTCATTACCTAAATGACCATCAATGACACTAAAATCACCGGCAAGACAGACTCATGATATGTACAAACTTTTATAAAGCAGATACATGTATTTGAAATGCTGTTAGAGGTTTAGCCACATACATAAGTATTTATAACAATTCAATAATTCAAGTTTGTTTTGCTCGCTATATGAGTATATACTATGTTAAAGAGGCGAAAGGGAAGATATAGAGACTAGCTAGAGTAATTTTATAATTTAGAATTATTTTTTGAACAAAAAGCATAGAGCGGGAATTGAATACCAAACTAACATCAGCATACATATTTCCACATTTATGAAAACAAGCATACTTTGGGAATTGTGTCGGGTTTTATGACCTTGTTTGACATTTCATCTACATATCAACTAGTAATATAATGTTCAATACCTAAACATAAAATTCAAAATACCGTTAAATCTCAACCACTTGTACAAAAGCCAAAGACAAAACTAGCAACTGTTCTCTATCCTTAATGTAGTTGATCTTCCTTCTTGAATCAAAGCAGCTCTTGCTGACATTATGTTACTCTTCTCTAAAGACGAGTCGAAAACCGTGCTGTCAATCCAGTTCTTGAGCAAATCCTCTTGTCCCCATGTATCCGGTATCCATACGTGGCCCGACATCTCAACTCGATGTCTCTTTAGCCTCTCTCGTCCACTCTCTTCCACAACATCCATATTTCTTGCTCCTAGCTGTTTCTCACCCACTTTTGGTGTGGTACTTGTCTTAGCAATGCGACTGCCTTTTTCTTGCAAAACGTTGATAACCGGCAACGCTGATTGGCCTTTTTGGCTTACTTCATGCTTGTCTTTTAAGCAATTTTCAAGTTTCTTGGAGGAAAACTCTTCATGGGTTGTCTTGAAATCTAGTGAAGATGTTGAGGTTATAGTATCATGACTTTGACTACGGCGACGAGGGTTTCGAGTGGTATCAAGATTAAGGTTCTTGTGGTTTTCCATTGATGTGTTTAAGTGACTTGTCAAGAACAAAATATAGGATACTATGTGTTAGTTTATATAATAATGTGATATGATGATACATCTGTTATTGTGGTAAAGAACATATCAAAGATTTATGTGGGAATAGAAGCATTTGTTAAGGGAGCTGGGGTAAGGTGTGTATTAATGCACGTCGATTATTGGTGTTTGCTTTTGTGGTATGTGACAAGTGTACGTGTCTTTATGTGCCATGAGAATATTCAAAGGCGCACATAGGCTGCCATAACCGGAAAAGTATACCAAAAGTAAATAGTTTTACTTGCTTCAAATGTTTGTTTGCTAATTGGTAAGTTGGTTTGATCTCTTTAGAACTAACATATTTTGTTTGGTTAAAGTAGGTTTATATGTTGAATTGAAGCTAGTAGTTACTAATGAACCAAAATCAATGTACACATAATAATGTTAATAGTATTTACCAATGTTAATATAGATCACGGATCCAAAATTTGTTGGTAATTCTAATTCGTAATTTTGTTTTACTTTGCTCCTTGCTTGAGTTTATCTAATAAAAATATGATCGCTCAAAACAAATGTTATTATTATTGAATGCTATGGTACAATAAAGGCAATAGTGTTAATGTTAACTAGCTTGGTCCAACTGAAGGTTTAACATTATAAGTTTTGTCAAGTTCAGAGTCTAAAGCTGGTCATTCTAAAGATGTATCAAGTTGTAGCCGAGTTTAGCTAGTTTAGCTAGTGTATGGTGTTAATACAAATAAGCCGTAAAAACCTTTATTTATATTTTACGATCTTCTAATGTTTTGTCGATAACAAACGTAAAATCATGTTATCGAAACAAATAAAATACGTAAATGGTTTGAGCCAATAGTTTTCTAACACACTTACTTTTTCACATAAAACACTAAAACAAGTATAAGTGATTTTATGATTTAATATTACATATGTACAACAACTAGTGTTTACATATTTGGGTAAAATATACACATAACTAATATGTAGTATATTGGGTAATATAAATGGGTAGAAACTTAAGTATCATAACCCATTGACCAAATACATTGACTGTAGTTTGGTACAACCCAAAGTCCATGACCCATATCCGTGGAGCTTGACCCATAACCATTGCATGACATCATACTTATGTCATGTATGGATAATATCCATAACCCATGGTATTGACCCATACCCATTTGACTAGGTGCATTGCACTCATGAGATACATTGTATCTAATAAAATACCCATGGATCAACCCATAACCCATGACCCATGACCAAAATACCCATGGGCAAAGAGGAGCGTCCTACGGATCCCTAGCTTTACGCTAGACGGATCCCTTAAGGGAGGGATCCGTGGGATAAGAGGAACAGTAGGCATTTTCTCTCTATAAATAGTGAGCCATTTCTTCATTGTTTCTCACCCCTTTATCACATACTTTCCCCTTGAGTTAAAAACTCTCTAACCCCAGATCCAAGAGATCTATGTTTGTAGTTTTGTTTTTGTGTGATTCTCTAGGTTCCTCTTAAAGGCGAGATCACCACCTTTGAAGTCAAGCAAGCTCAAGTCCATGAGTTGCCATGCTTCCTCATCATCAAGACTACTGAAGTCCTCTTGTCGATGGTTCTTTTCTCTCTTCTAAGAAGTGTAGTGTTGAAGACATTAGTGAAAGATGTCTCAAGGGTCAAGACGAAGACATTAGTGAAAGGTGTCGATCGTCTATAGTGTAGGCATTAGTGAAGGGTGCCTAGAAGTCAAGTCACAAGACATTAGTGAAGAGTGTCTTGAAGATCTAGTCAAAGGCATTAGTGAAAGGTGCCTAAGATGTACATTCGATATGGTGTGTTTCGATGTACAAGTTAGATTAGTATTGGATCCAAGTATTTTGATATCCTTGATGATGTTGTAATAAGGAGTTGATCTCCTTTGGGGTTAGGTGATTGGTGTAGTGTTGGGTAGTAGTTCCTCCATTGAAATGGAACTCGGTACTTAGCCTAGTACCGGATAAAGGGTAGGCGACATTGTGGCAGGTGTGGTTCACCTTGGTGTGAAAGAACCCGGTGGTTAGCCTAGTACCGAAAAAAGAGTAGGCAACGTTGTGAAGGTTTCTCCACCATAAGGAGTCGGTGTTGTGTAGTGATTACGAACTCTCGAGTAGGTGACTCGGGGAGTGGAGTAGGGCAAGAAAGGTGTCCTTGTAGCCGAACCACTATTTGTTACTCTTTATCTTTTCATTACATAGTTATATTTCTATATGTTTGTTTATCAACATCCAACACACATCCAAATAGATTGACATAAGTCGATCTAAATAGTTTAAAACGAGTTTTAATTGGCAAAACTATTCAACCCCCTTCTAGTTTTCCACATATGGAACTTGAAGGGCTTATTTGAAACTTGTGGCTATATATTCTCTCATCCGAATTTAGGGTTTCATAACACACATCTCATCTTCACATACAATTGTTAGTTTTCTCTCTTGTATTCATCTTAGGGGGTGTTTCTTTTTTATGTCTGTTTGAAGATGGTATCCTTTTACATAAAAACATCTTTTTGGAGTTGGTCAAATACAGAAACATGGGTATTTCTTTTACTTCCTGAATAGCAAAGGCTTATAAAGTAAATGATTATCTTACCCTTTTATTCATAAGACCAAATTAAAAATTTTATAAACTCAAACAATAGTTACTAGTTAGTAAAATCGTCTTTATTTGTAGAATTAAAGTATAATAATTTTCAATTGAACCACTTCACAGTTAATACTCAATAGCCTAAATTCTATTTAGATTAAAAAAAATTATAAAAAATTAATCCACACTTCAGTTTGCACTATCTTCTTCATATGCCCATGTTCCACCATTAATGACTTTTGAAACTCTAGATCAATGACAAAAAAAATAAGAAGCAAATTATAAAACCTTGAGGGAAGCAAATCGGGGTGAAGAAATGTCATACGATTGGAAGGAGCGTACCGACGAGAACATCGGTTGCAGGACAGGGTTGGGAGGGGAGGAGGAACGCTGGTAGGTAAGGGTTGCCTGGAAGGAGAGGTTGAGGTGATGGTGGATTTAAGGGTTTGATTTTATGAAATGGGTGAGAAGAGATTGAGGGGTATTTTATGTCTTTATTGTGGTGTTTTATGTCCTGAATGACAATGAGGGAGCTTTTTACACCCTTTCACATTAAGGAATATCTTTTGTAACAAGCCAAAAAGAAACACACCATAAAACTTAGTGGGAAGCTGATTGTTACCAAAAAGGACACTAAGCAAAAAGTAAACACACCCTTAGTCTGGTTTGATATCATTCTTGATATCTGTTAGTTAGTTTTGCTACTCTCTCCGTCCCATATTAATTGTCCACATTACTATATTTGATTGTCCCACATTAAATGTCCACTTCCAAAAATAGTAAGTAAAAATAAGCAAACTTCCAAATCTAGCCTTTATTTTTTATTTTTTATTTTTCGTTAAGATTTCATACATGAACTACAAAAGACTTCATGCATGAATTACAAAAGACATTACATACTGTATTTCCATAAGACTTCATGCATGAATTATGCTACTGAAAAGTTTTTTTCTTTTCTTTTTTTTTCAAAGATTTCATACATGAACTACAAAAGACTTCATGCATGAATTACAAAAGACATTACATAGTGTATTTCCATAAGACTTCATGCATGAACTACAAAATGCAATGCATAGTGTTTTTCCATAAGTTTTTGCTACTGAGCTAAATACGCAACAACTTGGTTTATCAAATTTGCATCACAGTCAACTTGTAGTGCCAAATTTCCTTGACGTTCCAATCTAGCTTTACTGATATGTGACGTGTTATAATTGTTGCTACCACGAACCTCCATAATTTCTTTCATGCACGTTTGTAAAGTTAGAAACACGTTATTAATTCATGTGATGACATTCTCTCGAAAGATCTTTCAACCGCGGAAACTACTTCATCAATATTTCTCAAAACCTCTTGCTCTTGAAGTGATTGAATTGCACAAAAAAAACCAAGGTCTAACATATTTCTCAAAACCTTTTGCTCTCGAGACGCTTCTTGGAGAAATTCGGCATCATTAATATCAATATGAGGTTTCGCGTTATCTTTTTGAATAAAGATTGGACCCGTATGACCGTGTGGCCATTTAGCTCGAATAGCCGGTAAAACTTTGTGGATCAACCACGACCTCGTTACATCTTTAGTTACGGATAAAATAGTCTTTGCTTATAATGTTCCCGCAACACGATTTTTACTAGAACGCTTGGCGGGTTCTAAGGTTGTGAAAGCGAATATACCAATCTTTCCAAAAAATATTTCATTTCCTGATGTATTAAATCGGGGTAGTGCAACCACGGCAAGAAACATTACTTTTGTTATAAACTTTATTGATTTACATGTTCTTAACGGCTTTTCTTCACCGGGAAGAAGGTAATATCGTCTTGATGGTTTTGACATGTAAAATAATTTTTCATCAATGTGTATAACACTAAACATATCGGTAAATTTTGGAGTAGTACCTGATAAAGATGGAGTAATCATAGATAAAAAAAAGTTCAACCTTGCTGTTTTATTCTCATTGGTGAGAGCCGGCTTGATAGCATTTGTATGTCGTCTAAGCGCACCTTCTTTAATTCGTGTATGCCTCGTCAATTTCTAAACACTAACTAAGTTTTCAAGACAGCGTATATTGGTTCGACGACACAATGGAATTTCTGAAATATGTGAAAAATCTATTTGTACCTTTTTGGTCCAACAAGCTTTAGCATCTTCAAAGACAGATTAACAGTTAACCCATTCGAGACTTGATGTTGGGCTTGATGCCATATGCGACTGATGATTCATAGAGATACACCTAACATCCGTGCTACAAGAGTTATTGATCCTTTTTTTTAATATTGCATTCAAACTCTCTTTCAAAAACAAATGATAAATAGTTTGACGTTAGGAATCACTTAAGTTAGGTTTATTGCATGAGATTCTAAAGTCTTCCATCAAGTAGACAATAAAGAAGAATTTTTAAATGAAAATATGAACATCTATTTTTAATGTATATGTGCATGGTGTACGAAGTATTACTAAGTTCAAGAAAATGGGTGGGAGGAAAGATTTCAAACCACATGAAATTTTTTTGATTGGTAGCAATTTGGTGTTTAAAAAAGTGGCGCCAACATTTCATCCAAAGTTTAGCAAAGTATTGTAAATCTCAATCTTAAAAGTTGACTTTTTTCTTTTTGATATTTCCAGTTTCCTAAGTTAACAGTGATACGGAGTAGTAGTAAAGTATGCTAAGGTTAAATTGGTCATTTGGTCCTTTAAACTCTTATTACCTAAAATCTTGTGCATTATTGTGGTGGACAATTAATAAGGGACAGAGGGAGTTTTTTGTATATCGCCCAATCTCTTTCTTTGGGTGATATGAGTGTGAGTGATTTTGTAAGTGATGATTGTTGGTTGATGTCCTTCTAAAGGAGATTAACCCTTGTCTTTTGTATTATTTGGTAAGCACTATTTGGGACTTATCTGTTGTAGCATTTGATTAATAAAAATACACCAAGGGGTGGTTGTCTGGATGTAATTGGCAGTTGTAGTGAGTTCTTTACCATTTTTACATGGTATCAGAGCCAACATCTGAGTTTTTGGTGGTTCTTGATATCTAGGGTTTTTAGGGCTTGGTCCGTTTTTTGGGGTTCTTTTTTATCTGTTTGGTTTTCTTGGCGATTGAGGTCGTTTTCTTAATGACCGTGGTGTTTTTTTTATCTAATTGGGTTAGATCTGGTGAAGCTGTGAGGTTTCTTGATTAGGGTTTGTTGAAACCCTAATTTATGATTTTGGGATCTGGTTTATTGGTGATCTCTGGGCCCATTCTTAGTCACAATTACACTAGACTAAGTGAATCTAGTGTGATTGTGGTGTTTTTTCCGCTGCTGTTTTTCTATACCCACTGTAAGTTACCTCTCTTTTTAAAGACAACAACAGTTTAGTCAAGAAGGTGCAAACAGGTTGGTTAACATATTGGCCTGCCACCAAGAGTGGTACGGATACCTGCTCTGGCTAACCCCAGTCTTCTTGGCTGGTTACTTGTTGTTCTTGGGTGTGAGTTTAGGTTTAATTCAGTTCTTAGTAGTTTCAGTTTTGTTTTTGAGTCTAGAGTGCAGGAGGTTAGGATTTTGGGTAGTCTTGGAAGTTGTTGTTGGTATAATTGGTGGTTATTTGTGATTGAAGGTGTTATGGGATATTTGTTTGATTGCTTGTTCTGTTTCTTGTTTCTTTCTGTTGAATATTGTTTGCTGTTATTGTTGGTTATCTATTGTTGTTTATCTTGTTTTGTTTCTTTGTCTAATCTGTGATGGTGATTGCTGGGGAAGGTGGTAGTAATTTACCACCTATTTTGATTAATAATCTTGATGCTGGTAATCCATTACACGTGCAAACTAATGATAACAGTGATACTGCTTTAATTCGTTTCAAACTTTTGGGAACTGAAAACTATAGGATCTGAACTTTGTGTCTCAAGATGTGTATCTTGGTCTAGTTTACTCTGATAATGCTGCTTCTGTGTGGAAAGAATTAGAGAAAACTTATGATAAAGTTGATGGTTTTGTGGTGTTTAATCTGCTTCAAAAAACTAATGGTATAAAACAAGGTGGTAGTTCTGTTGCTGATTATTATCATAGTTTAAACTCTCTTTGGAGAGAATTTGATGCCTTAACTAAACTGACTAAGTGTATATGTGAAGTTAAATGTGAGTGTGATGCCAGTAAAGAGTTGTTGATTCATCAACAACTCATGAAACTGATGCAGTTTTTTATGGGCCTTGATGACTGTTATCAGCCTATCAGAAGTGCTCTTCTCACCAGAGATCCTCTCCCTGTTGTGAAAGATGCATATACTGCTATATCCAGAGGGGAATCCCACAAAGGGGTTCCTGAGAACTTTGGTGTTACTGAAGCCAAAATGAATGCCTCTTCTTTTGCTGCTAAGTCTTTTAATAATTCTAATAGAAGGGTATTTAATAATAACAATAACACCAGAGGGAATGCTACTAATATTGTTAATAGAGGACCAAATCCTAATCTGATTTGCAAGAATTATGGTAAAATTGGGCATGATATAGATAGGTGTTTTGAACTTGTTGGTTTTCCTCCTAATTTCAAAAAATTTCCTAACAATGGTGTCAAACAAAACTACATTGCTAATAATGTTGATGTCAAGAATAATGATAAACAGTCATCTACCAATCTTTCTATTAGTGTTACTTCTGAACAGATGAGGAAACTGTTGCCTTTGATCAATGATACTCCATAAGGGAGCATACATGCTAATATGGCAGGTAATGTTGCTTTCTTTAAAGGCAATGTGTAGTTCAATTTAAAATTTTCAAAATACTTTGTTGTCAATTCCGGTCTTATGGTTAAAACTGTTACTTTGGGTTGATTATTGATTCTGGTGTTAATCAACATCTTACTGTTTCTACTAATGGCATGTTTGATATTGTTGATGTGTCTGGTTTAAATATTATTTCAGGTCATCCTAATGGGACTCTTGCTACTATTAGTCATGTTGGTAACCTTAGGTTGACTTGCAATGTTGTTTTGTATGATGTTTTAGTTGTGCCTAGTTATTGTGTTTGTCTTTTTTCTGTGAATAAGCTTATCAGACATAGTAAGATGTTTGTTAGTTTTGATGAGGATAAATGTTATATCCAGGACATGAAAAAGGAGACTGTTTTGGGGACTGGTAGTGAGTCTGGTGGATTATACTTGTTTGATATGCATAGTGGCAATTATGTGAGTATGTCTAATATGATTATGTGTTTCAATGTTTCTAAAGACTTATGGCGTAGCAGACTTGGTTATCCTGCTGACCAAGTTTTGTCTGTTCTCAAAAATGATTTTAAACTGTCTAATTCTGTTCATGTGTCTGCCTGTGAAACCTGTCATAGGGCCAAAAAAATAAGGGAACCTTTCCCTTTAAGTGATCACAAGTCTGAGAAGCTTGGTGAACTTGTTCATCTTGACTTGTGGGGGCCCTTATAGGGTTTCTAGCAGAGAAGGGTCTAAGTAGTTCTTAACCATTGTTGATGATTTATTAAGGGCTGTTTGGATATATTTGCTTAAATCTAAAGATGAGGTATTTGATGTCTTTGTTTCTTTTATAGAACTCATTCATAATCAGTTTAATGTGTCTATTAAAAATATTATATCTGATAATGGGACTGAATTTATTAATAAAAAGATGATTGGTTTAATAAATGACTTGGGAATAATTCAACTAACTTCTTACATACATACCCCTAAGCAAAATGGTATTACTGAAAGGAAACATAAGCACCTGCTAAATGTAGCTAGGAGCCTTATGTTTCAGGGGGGATTCCATTATGTTTATGGTCTGATTGTGTGCTCACTGTTGTTTATCTTATTAGCAGGTTGCCCTCTTCTCTCTTAAATGGTAAAAGTCCCTATGAGTTGGTTCATAAGAAAAAACCTGAATTGTCCCACTTGAGATGTTTTGGATGTCTGTGTTTCCAAATTGTTCTAAATAATCATAATAAACTCACATCTAGATCAAATAAATGTGTTCTTATTGGCTATTCTTATGTTAAAAAGCTTACAAACTCTTTAATCTTGATAACAGAAGTGTCATCTTTTCTAGAGATGTGAGGTTTTATGAGACTATTTTTTCTTTTAAATGAAATCTAAAACAGTCAATGATTCAGTTGATGATTTAATCACAAATGATGTTGATCACTTGACATTTTTTGACTACGAAATGTCTCAAAGTCCCAATGATGAAGTGGGAGTTGCACCAGTTATGGATGGCAGTCACTCATCCTCTAGAACACATACTATGTATTATGAGGATGAGCCTACAACCCAAGTTAGTAAAACAAGCTTGTCTGAGGGCAATGTACCTAGAAGCCCAAACATTTTTTCTTATGAGTTTGATCAATCTGGTGATACAGACAGAGGGTGGTTTAGTGCTAGAAAGTCTAGTAGACCTTCTAAGCTTCCTGCTAGATTTAGTGACTATGTGGTTGAAAGTAAAGTTAGATATGGGATAGAAAAACATGTGAATTATGCTAGATTGAATTCTGTGAATTATTGCTTTGCCACTACTTTGAATAAATCTGTTGAGCCTACTACTTATCATGAAGTTGTTAAAGATATTAACTGGGTTCAGGCTAATGGTGAGATTGATAAGTACAAGGCTAGATTAGTGGCAGAGGGGTTTAGTCAAAGAGTAGGTATTGATTTTAATGAAACTTTTAGTCTTGTTGTTAAAGACGGCTGTTAGATGTCTTATGTGCATTGATGTGTCTAATGATTGACCTTTGTATCAACTTGATGTAAATAATGCTTTTATGTATGATGATTTGGAAAAGGAAGTCTATTGATAAGGATTTAAAACGTACGCTTTTAAAGGGTCATTTAAGCCTTAATATGACACATTTTATATCCATTATTGCTTAAAATCGTTCCTTTTCACTTTTTAGGTCTTTTGGAAGCAAAATGCTTGATGAAGCATATTTGGTCAAAAATGAGCAAAAACATGAAGAAAATGGCAAAGTCAAGATTGAAGACACTCAAAGCCTGATCATTACACCTGACGGCGTCCCATCCAAAGGGCGAAGCCGTCCCTCTATGAAGACTTGATCAAAAAGTGCATGCGACGACTCAGCGGAATTTCTAGTCCTAAAGCCTGACGGTGTCACGCCTTATTCCTGGAAGGCGTCACTCATACTTTTCACACCAGACGCCCAAGATCCATAGTTCAGACGACGTCTTGCATGAAGACTGACGACGTCACACCTCTCAAGTGACGCCGTCCCGTCGATAACTTGGCCCAGACGAAACCCTAATGACGGCGACCTGACGGCGTTGCTAGCAAAAGGCGAAGCCGTCGCGATTGTAAATCTATATAAAGAATTCGATTTTTCTGGATTTTAAGAGGTAGAATTTTGGAGAGCAAACCCTAACTCAGTTGTAGTCCGACTTGGACAGTATTCTAGGGTCCCATACCCTATTTTACACATCAAGGTAAGTTTGTTATTCTAATTTATCATTATGTCTACCCCATGTTGAATTGATTGTGTGTATGCTTGCTTGTATAACATGCTTGCTTGTATTGCTTGTATAACTAGATCTATGAAACCTAGTTATTGATTGTTGTTAGGTTGTCTCTTGTCTTAATTGATAAAAGCCTAGCAGAGCAACTAGGCTATCGCTGTGTTTATTGCGTGAGTGTGCTTTATGATGATAGGGTGCTCGGGGGAGATAGTTTTATACTTGCCAATCCCGTGAATTCTATAGGAGAGATACATTCATAGAACTAGGGAATACACACCCCCTCCGACTATTAGGAATACAACGCGTTAAGATAAAGGACGTGACAATTCAACCGACCAATAAAAGATAACTAGGGAGTAATAGTATCTAAGTGAACACATCTTTAATCACCATACGAGCACACCTCAATTAAGCATAAAACTATCCGTAGTAATTAGATAATTAGTAGAAGTAGTGAAATCGGTAGAAGTACCACCCCCCAATCATATACCCCGAGATATTTACCTTTGCTTTCTAAAAAACCATAAAAAGGATAAAAAAAAAGAATCATCCTCAACCCCACCTTCTCGTCATAAATCTCTTTCTAGCATTCCTATTCCCCTAGAGAACGATATCAATCCCCGAGGCTTACCCCATACTACACTACAAAGATTAGGTTCACTGCCTAGAGGGTTGAAAACTTGCTCGAAGAAAATGAGGTTTTCTCGACCCCGAACCATGCTCATCAAGTTTTTGGCGCCGCTGCGGGGAATAGAATAGCTAGTTAGATTTCTATCTCGTTTAGGTTCCCTTGCTTGATTCCCATCAAGTGAGATCTTTTCTCATTTTTTATTAGCTTTCTTGTAGTCTATCCCCATTCTTCGTGTTTTTGTTCGTAACTTTGTCACTTATCACCATGGGTGACAATCCACCACCAAACAACCATCCACCACAAAACCCACCATTTGATCGGACCTATGACAACCAACTTCGCGCTCATATCTTTAGTGAAATTGGAGAGCTTAAGAAATTGAAAAGGATAATTGGAAGCGCACTTGAGAAAGCCCTTGAAGAAACAACTAGTACAATAGATAGCAATTCAACTACGAGTGATGATTCGGATGATGAACTTGGGGAAAGAGATTATAAAGTGCTAGAATTATGGAGGGTAGTGAGGAAGAGGAACTTAATGAGTATTTTAAATCATACCCCAATGGAAAGGAAATCGCCTATCATTACAACATAGTTAACTACCCGCGACCACCTTTCGATCCATTCATAAAAAAGAGTGACCCTAGGAACATTAAGGTACCATGCATGATTGGGTACTTGTAGAGGGATCACACTTACATAGACTATAAGGAGCCCATGAACATAATGTCTAGGCTCTATTACAATTGGATCATGAGCGAAAAGCTAGGACCTAGGAGAGATCCCTTTTACCCTAGGAAATTAAGTAACTATGTTGGGAGAGCTAGAGGATTGCATGTCTTTATAGGTAATAGGTGTGATTTCATGATCTTGGAAGATGTTAAGGGCATCATTGATGGATTCCTAGGAGATGTGATACTCGGAAGACCATTTATTGAGGAATCCATGATGATTTATGATCAAGAGGAAGGAATAGCCAAGTTCTCAAATGGGACCGAATGTGTTAAGTATGTAATGCCTTACACAAATAAAAAGTTTAAGGGCATTGATGAGTTAGATGTGGACAATATTCCGGCTTTTGAGGTTGATTGTAAGGATAAATTTTACTACACCGCTTGTCTAGAGTTAGGCCCCGAATACATTCGTGATGAAGGAAGAGTCAAGGCAATCGAATGGGCATCTAAGATATGCGGAACGTAGGAGCACGACTTCGAGTCTAGCTACAAGACTCATAAATAAAGAAAAGCGTTTCGTTGGGAGGCCAGCCATGCTTAATTGTTTGCTTGTTTTAATTTTCAATTTGTGTGTTTATATATCTTTTTCATTGTTGTTCATTCTCATGTTAGACTTTGTGAAAATGCTTTGTTTTGTCTTTAACCTCGTCTTAATTACATATAAAGGTATTTTACAAAAAGATAAGTGTAGGGAAGATCATATAAGTTTTTGAGAACATGAACATGAGAATTACAATAATTGAAATTGATATATATGTCTGTTTGTTAGAGTCAAATGCTTGTATCGAGTCATAATGGATGTTTTGCAGGAATATTTCCAGGTTTTAATGATGTAATTTTTCTAGAAAAACGCAACAGATCACTTTATGTCAGGACAACCTGATAGCGTCTGGATTAAAGCCTGACGACGTCAGGCTATGTAGAAACAGAATGCTCAGTTTTCGTTTTTTGTGTAATTTGTAAATTTTTGGAAGTTCCCAGGTCGTAATTTTCCAGAAAAACTGCAAACATCCATTCCACAAGTATTATATCTTACTTGCTTTCTAGTGTAGTTGTGTGTCATATATAGTTTTACTGCCTATTTTACGCGAAGGTTTCGTTTGTTTTCTTATAAGTGTGCAGGTTATATTGGACAAGAAGAAGAAACACACATTGGATGAAGTTTATTACTTATGCATTCTTCTTGGAAGAAGATTTAACCGCAACTTCACACATATCCTACCGAACTAATCAGGTGAGTACTAGTTTCTTTTCCTTACTTACCTTCTTTTATCATAACTTTGATGCTTTCGGGGAACATTCGGGATAATGTTCAGTTTAAGTGTAGGGAGGGAGAATAAAACGGGAACTTAGAAACTATTCACTCACTTGATCATTTGTCTTGTCCTTGGTAATTTGTGTAATAAACTATGAGAAATATTTGTTAGGGCAACTTTAGCACCAAATTTAAATTTTTTTATGACATTTACGAGCTAAACTTTAGTCTCAATAAAGCGTCTCATAGATAGGAATTATATGACTAGCACAAAATCTGTTTACCACTCAAATTCCACCCCAAAAATGTGAGGTTCGCCCATAGATATTTAGGAATAAAAGCATTCACCTTCAACGCTTAGAGAGTGTACCGGTAGTATAATAGATTCTAAAACTTGTTTTGTGATGCATCCCGAGATCGCTAGTGAGACTATACTTGTGTAGTTAGGAGTAACTAAATGATAAGAGGCATTAGGATAACACTTGTTTGAAACCTATATTATAATTAAATCTTCCACATCGGTTGAGTAATTACCCCACACCCTTGCGATGTACTCATATTTAGTACACGATACCCCTAGTTAACCCCTCAGAGCCTATCCTTTTCGCGATTCTCGTGATGTTTCGTTTTTCCAGAATATCAATGAAGAGCATTGTTTACAATCCACCCCCAAATGTACACCCAAATCGCCTTAGCCTACCTTGTATGCACTCATCTTTAGTGCATTATTGTTATCACTACTAAACCCTTAGTTCAATTATCTAGTTACTTGCATGGTTGATAAGTCGAGTCATATCTTTTGTACACAGTTTTGGGACGATTGGGACTCATGGGTAAAAGAAATATTTTATGGAGTAACGGGAAAGAACGATAAATTCAAATTCCCTTTGTCTACGTAATTAAATACTCCAAGTGTTTTGATCTTTTCAAATCGGGTCAATTAGTGTTAGAGAAATAAAAACTCAAGTGGAGGGATGCTCCTATAAATCCCTTATATTTTGATGTTATTGTAGAGGATGGTACAGTAAAAAGGTATGAAAAAAGAAAAGAAAAAAAGAGATGTAAAAAAATGAATAAAATAAGAAAAACATACGGGCTACCATCCTACATCTATCTTTATGTTTATGTTTTTAAATTTATGTTTGTTTTGTTTCAAGTTATCTAGTGTTAGTGAGTCGAGTCTTGGCTTAGCAACGCCACGCTTTACATGCTTGTAACATAAGATTTTTGACTTGCCACCACTAAATATCCTTTATCCAACAAAACCCTTTACTTCCCTACCCTAAGCCTAACGTTACAACCCTTGTAAAGACCTCTTAGATAGTTATTCCTAGATGCTTACGCCAAAGGGGTGGAGGTTTGATCTATTCTCAAGCTTATGGTAACTTATGTACTATGCCAGGTAATGAGTGTTTATCTTCCATTTCCATTCATATTATATTTCATATAAATCTGAGAGATGAGAGAATCCAAACACCAATTGTGAGGTGCTAGTGTATAATTTCCGTGCTTGTTATAACTATTGTGGCGCTTTTACTTGTTGTAGACTATTTTAAACCAATGCTTCATGACTCCTAACTTATAAATTGATTGGTCAAAAGCACATTTGCTTGAGGACAAGCAAATACCAAGTGTAGGGATATTTGATAAGGATTTAAAACGTATGCCTTTAAGGGGTCATTTAAGCCCTATCTCGACACATTTTATATCCGTTACTGCTTAAAATCGTTCCTTTTCACTTTTTAGGTCTTTTGGAAGCAAAATGCTGGAATGAAGCATATTTGGACGAAAAGGAGCAAAAACATGAAGAAAATGGCAAAGTCAAGATCAAAGACACTCAAAGCCTGATCATTACACCTGACGGCGTCCCATCCAAAGGGCGACGTCGTCCCTCTATGAAAACTTGATCAAAAAGTGCACGCGACGGCTCAGCGAAATTTCTGGTCCTAAAGCCTGACGGCATCACGCCTTATTCCTGGAAGGCTTCACTCATACTTTTCACACCAAACGCCCAAGATCCATAGTTCAGACGACGTCTTGCATGAAGACTGACGGCGTCACACCTCTCAAGTGACGCCGTCCCATCGATGACTTGGCCCAGACGAAACCCTAATGACGGCGACCTGACGGTGTCGCTAGCAAAAGGCGACGCCGTCGCGATTGTAAATCTATATATAGAATTCGATTTTTCTATATTTTAAGAGGTAGAATTTTGGAGAGCAAACCCTAACTCAGTTGTAGTCCGACTTGGACAGTATTCTAGGGTCCCATACCCTATTTTACACATCAAGATAAGTTTGTTATTCTAATTTATCATTATGTCTACCCCATGTTCAATTGATTGTGTGTATGATTGCTTGTCTAACATGTCTAGCTAAATTACTTGTGTGTTTGCTTAGATCTATGAAACCTAGTTATTGATTGTTGTTAGGTTGTCTCTTGTCTTAATTGATAAAAGCCTAGGAGTTCAACTAGGCTATCGTTGTATTTATTACGTGAATGTGCTTAATGATGATAGGGTGCTTGTTTATACTTGCCGATCCCGTGAATTCTATAGGAGAGATACATTCATAAAACTAGGGAATACGCACCCCTTCCGACTATTAGGAATACAACGCGTTAAGATAAAGGACGTGACAATTCAACCGACCAATAAAAGATAACTAGAGAGTAATAGTATCTAAGTGAACACATCTTTAATCACCATACGAGTACACCTCAATTAAGCATAAAACTATTCGTAGTAATTAGATAATTAGATAATTAGTAGAAGTAGTGAAATCGGTAGAAGTACCACCCCCAATCATATACCCCGAGATATTTACCTTAGCTTTCTAAAAAGCCATAAAAAAGATAAAAAAAAATCATCCTCAACCACACCTTCTCATCATAAATCTCTTTCTAGCATTCTTATTCGCCTAGAGAACGATATCAATCCCCGAGGCTTACCCCATACTACACTACAACGATTAGTTTCACTGCCTAGAGGGTTGAAAAACTAGCTCGTAGAAAAGGAGGTTTTCTTGACCCCGAACCCTGCTCATCATCTATTATGACTTTACCTTTAGGTTTTGATAGTGATAGTCATACTAAGGTGTGCAAACTGAACAAAATCATTCTATGGATTAAAGCAAGCTCCAAGGCAGTGGAATGCTAAACTTACATCTGCCTTGGTTGAGCATGGCTTTGAACAAATCAAACATGATTATTCTCTGTTGGTATATGTGGATGATATTGTCGTGACTGGTAACAATAAGGTTGTGATTTATGAGTTTAACTCTTATATCAGTAGTAAGTTCATGATGAAAGATCTTGGCATCCTTAAATATTTTTTGGGTATTGAGGTTTTGGAAAATGATAGTGGTATTTTTATGTCTCAAAGGAAGTATTGTTTGGAATTGCTGCATGAATTTGGTTTAATTGCAGCAAAACCAGTCACTACTCCTTTGCCTGAGAATTGTGTTTTGTCTGTTGAAGATACAGAATCTGATAAATTTCTAAAAAATATTGGTTAATATCAAAAACTTTTAGGAAAACTCATATATCTGACTCATACTAGACCAGATATTTCATATGCTATGCATTGCCTTAGCCAGTGATGTGTTTCATTGTGTATAGGTAAATTATTATTATCAAGTTTTACATTTATATTTAGCCGACTTAACCTATAACAAACACTAACGAGCAGTATACCCTATCAGTATAGCTTAGTTGGTAAGTAGAGTGTCGGCCATTAAGAGTGAAACATTAACATTTAAATATTTATTAGTATTTTAATCATAAAGTTAGTCTGGTTAAACCTAATCTAACGCAAGGGGGTTTTCAGCCTGAAAAACTGGCACGATGTTTAGATTAAGTAAAACTAAAAGTAACAACGCGATAGACACACACATACACAGATAGGAAACAAATGACAAATAAGAGACCTGTCCGATAGTAAAGTAGATTATATTCACTTAATTACTTAGCTATATAGATGAGTACTAATTCTGGTCTTTCTCGTTGCTTGTTTGTGTGAGCGTATTCTTTCCTACGTTTAGCTTAGCTAAATACCCTAGATTCAGTTTTAAGTATTATTACCGAAAATCTCTGTCATAGTTAATCTCGAATCTGTAATAAGTGCAAACTTAATATTTACTTAGTTAAATTATTTATCCCATTAGGGCTTACATCAACTATCCTAAGATGTTAATGAAGAAATTGTGGGAGGCGTATGGTAGCGCAAACAAGCCACGATAATAAAGAGGTAATCAAAGCATACACATGAACATCCAAGAAAACATCAAATAAACTTATAATCGATGGGAAAGGTTTTATTAAATGCGAATCACACATTGGAGACAAGGCACACAATCCTGATGGATTAAAGAGTACTAATACAAATAAAGTAAAATCTACTTATGAATTAAAAATAACTGACAGGACCTACTTTTGCCTCTGAATCTAATTCTGGCTATGCCTAGTATGGTCTGATTGTCGCATTCTGTATATATATATATATATATATATATATATATATATATATATATATATATATATATATATATATATATATATATATATATATATATATATATATATATATATATATATGTCAAATGAGGCTGTTGTTCCGGTAATTATAATTTCTGGAAACGGCATCGATACGACATATCAACTTACTCGATTCGCCGTATCCAAGTAACTTCGCGTGGGGTCCAAGATTATTTTATTCTGGAATATTCGTACACCGTCATTTGATACGGCGGATCTTCGGTCTTGATACGGCGCATGTGTCTTGTAATATTGGTATTTCTTGGTGAAGTCTTTAGGGTGATATGGCGCATGTAGAAGTAGTTATGCGGCGTATCTTGAGCAGATATGTCAGATCTCTGTGTCAACCAAGTTTTCATATACGGCGTATTCTTCAAATTCAGGCAATGGTCTTCACATACGTCTAAGTGTTGATGTACGACGTATCTATATATAATGATAAGGCGTATCTTCCTTCAGTTTAGCATACTTTACCAATATGATCCGTTTTGCTCAATTTTACGTCCAAAATAGCAATCTTTCACCAAATGCTTGTTTTCAACTGAGATTTACAAAAGTAAACGATTAAGTATCAATTCTCATATAAAATAATACTCCATCCGTCCCAAAATTATTGTCCCTTATTGATTTTTTTAGTCTTTCTTCTTCCACTTTGACCATAATTATTTTCGTTTGTGCTACGTAATACTTGATGAAAAATATATAAATGTATTTTTATTGGTATAATTTTCATCAAGTATTATATAACACAAATAAATGTATTAATGGTCAAAGTTGAACAAGAAAGACTGGTCAAAGTCAAAGTGGACAATAAAAATGGGACGGAGGGAGTACAAAACAAGCAATATATATAGGATAAATGATGCCAATAAACTATTGTTATTTGATATTATCAAATATCTCCCCACTTGAACTTTACTTGTCCTCAAGTAAACTCTAGATTTAAACTTATGAAAATGTATCCTATTGCACAAGCATTCATTCGTTTAATCTATTGCACAAGCAAACACCTCATGAAATAGGAAAATGAAATCACTCAAATCACTCAACTAATCTATGTGGTAACATTTAAGTAATTCGCTCAATTGCTCAGTCGTGACGAATATTCTATCATAAGCTTGGCAAGTATACAAATCTCCCTCACTAAAGCTAAGGAGTAACAAGTCTAAAGCGGTAAAATGGGTTAAATGTGATAAGGTTATGCATAGATTTTGTTCAAACATCTCCTACACTAACTCAATAGGTCGCTGGCACGAATCCTTGATTCCTCAAACAACGGATGGTCACTAGTGTGTATCTTGGATCACTGTCGCGTTATTTTCATAATCGATGGTTACCAAAACACCCACCAGATCGCTGGCGTGCCATTTAATTCCTCAAAACTCGGATGGTCACTACCTTATTCATGCACTTGACATTCTTACTAAGCTATAAAAGGGTAGGGATAAGGTAGAATGTTGTTAAAGTAAAATCACAAAACAAATAGATTAAGTTCATACAAATGAAACAATGTGGTTAATCACTTCCCGACCTTCCCTTGAAAAAGACACAAATCATCGACTAACTCACGCTTTATCATGAAGACTCAAGCTTTAAGTAGACACGAATTAGACTCAATGATGACTCAATCAAAGAACAAACCTTAATTGGCGTTCCCAAAACGACCAACTCCCTTGCAATTCATAAATATAGTACAACAAATAGCGACGATATCTCCACTGATACATAACTTACATTGTTGGTTTATAATACGTACCAACGAATAATCGATTATCGCATAATATAACTTCGGTTAAGCTTTTACAAACCGATTATCTCACTTCTTCACTCCATCTCATAATTTATTTTTATTTATTTATTTTTATTTTTAACTTATCAAAGTAATGGTGTAAAATTTCACGATATCACCATCATAATACATCTCGATAATTTTTCCATACTTTTCAATACATCAGATATGAAAATAATGATGATAGTAGCAAAAACACAAAAATCAAAAACCACTACTATCACATTCCCATTGCGATGTGCAATTCCCGACCAATACTTAGATAAGACACACACCCATTGCGATGTGCAATTCCCGATCTAACCATGATAAGAAACATACACGAAAACACATGAAATACACACTTTACAAAAGTAACCAACCACAGACTTTATCTACAGGGTAGACTAAGGTTTATAGGTGTAACGAAACATATAATTGGGTGTAAGAAACGAAAGGAAGGGCTCTGAGGGTTTTTCTAGAGGTATCTTACTCTAAAAATGAGAGTTATAAAAGGGTTTACCATGGGGTTAACTAACCAGTGTAGTTAGTTAATAAAACATAACATATAAAGGTCATTTGGGTGTAATCTTATAAATTTACCAATTTAGACAAGTCACTCCAATTAAATTAATAATACTCATTATGGTGGTCTCGAATAGTATCCAAGCCATGTTTTAAAGTCTACTACAAGTCACCGGTACACTCATATTTTTGTGAAATTTGGGTAAAATATAAGAAACGGATAAGGCTTAATTCTCACACTTTGAATAAGGGTTATGTGTGCGGTCATGCAACTTTGATTTCACAAAAACATGCTAGAAAATTTTGAAATTTAGCATATATTAAGATCAGATTAAATTACACGGATGGTCCATGTGGTTTGCGTTGACTTTCAAGTTTGGTCCTTTGACTTTTTTTTGCACTGACCGTCCCTAACTCGGAAACCCTTAACACTTACGGTCCTTTGACCAAACGTCGTTAAGTTTGACCGTTAAACATCCCTCATGTGACTTGCACATGAGGGTAAAAAGTCATTTTAGTCACTCTTTTTAATCATTAACATCTTTTTCGTTTTTGAAGAGGTTAATGTGGATCATACCACTTCCCTTATTCATCTTCAACCACAAACACCCAAATCCCACCACCATTATTTACATCCATCAATTTTTCCGGCCACATTATTGAAATTCCGACCACCTGAATAAAGCACCCATATATCCCTTTAAATTCCATCCTAAAAAAGAAGAGGGGTCAAAGTTGGATGTGAAAAAGAAGAGGGTAGTAAATCTGATACATAAAAAGAAGAGGTTAAGATCGTGAAGTTAAAAGGGGAACATGAGGATCTGTGTTTGTGCTTCCACCAAGGGATGAAATACATTATTCTTCCATGGCAAAAAGAGGGGAAAAAAAGAATAATAAAATGTACCAAGTGCAATCAAGTGGGGCACTATACGAGATCTTGCAAGACCTAATTATAGGTACTTAAATCTCTTGTATATACTTTTCTTATGAAACTTCTTAGCGTAATTCCATCTATATTCAATTAGTCGCACCACCACAACCACCGTCACCACCACCATGAACATGACCACAAACCACACATTTTCGAACCCTATCATTGTTTAACCACTTTCACTCTAATGCCTTTACCTAGATCAACCACAAATCCATCACCCCGCCAACTTATTCGTGATAATATTGTAGATCCGTTATATCTCGATTTGGGTTTCAGGTGGTGACATTGTATATCTGATAGATCTGTTCGTTTCACTCGCCATCCACAGATCCACCGCCACCATCTATTCGTTTCAAGTGGTGTTATTGTTGTTGGGCTGCGGAGATGACCGGAGATGGGTATAGCTGAACGGAAATTGTAATAGGCGGCTGTGAGTGGAGGTGACGTGAGATGATTTGGGTGGCATGGCGATGGAGGTTCGGCCATGGATTGATGGTGTTGTGTTGGTGTTTGTTAAATAGTTTGAATAATATAGATGTTGTTGGGTTCATAACTTGTGATTGTGTATATGATAATGTATGTTGAGCACAATTTTGGTAAATATTTGTTGATGAGATAGAAGAAAAATGATGAGATGAAGGTGTGAACTTTGTGGACATAAATAAAAAAAAAGAAAATAGTTTTGTCATTTTATGTTTGGTAGTGGAGGATTGAGATAAAAAGACAATACTGCCTGCCCTCATGTGCCAGTTACATGGAAGGTGTTTAACAGTCAAAATTGACGCCATTTGGTCAAAGGACCGTAAGTGTTAAGGGTTTCCGAGTTAGGGACGGTCAGTGCAAAAAAAAGTCAAAGGACCAAACTTGAAAGTCAACGCAAACCACAGGGACCATCCGTGTAATTTACTCTTAAGATCATATTAAGCATATTTTTGAAAAATAAGGACAAGTAACGTGTTCGAATTCTCCATCCCCCCACTTAAGATAAACAACATCCTCGTTGTGTGAAATAAAATAAAAACAAGAAATAGGAAGAATTAGAACGGGAAACTCCCCTGAGATTTGCTTGGTATGATACTCCGTGATGTGTTTGTGAGCAACTTTTTATTTTCAGTGTTTGAAGGGCGTTCAAGCCTCCGTGAATGGTGCACACAGAAAATACATGGTAGTTTGTACACCTCAGTTTCCTTTGTATAAATACCACTTAACCTGTATAAATGCATAAGAATCACAGCTAGTGCTTTGACGTTAATCGCATGGTTAGTAGAAAAAATAAAACTAAAACTGTAAATCATCAGGCCAGTCGATACGCCGCACCTTGTTAATTAAGATACGCCGTATCGAGCCTGGGATAAAAATTAAAATAAATAACGAGTCAGATGTGATACGCCACGTCCCAAACCAGGATGCGCCATATCAAAAACCATCTGACAGAAAGTTTAAAATGCAAAATTAAATAGGACACGACGCATTCATTAAATGTATACGCCGTATCAGTTACCAATCAGACTTAACATCAGCAGTAAGTATGTAATCACATCGGTTTCTTCTTCTATACATTGCTAAACTCAATGCCAGTCTTGAAAAATATCATGGGGAGTAAGCCCCATAAGCTCGAACCTTAACCAGGGGTGTCTAAACTCAGCTTCTGGGAGAACCATCTTGTCTAGTAGATGATAGAGATATTGACAGATAGATTAAAACAACAAGGAACCGCTTGAATCGATCAGGGATACAAGTGTGTTTTAGCTATGTGTGTGTAAAACCATACGGTAAAAAGAAATCCGGCGTATCGCTGGGTATTTATACTGCCAAAGCGATACGCCGTATCACATTTTAATCATACGCTGCACATAAAGAGATTATTATTGATTGGTCAACATGTTGAGATAAGGTGCATTAATTAGATTCATACGTCGTATATAGGTCGTTTTAATATTTTAAAAGTGACAAAAAAAAAAAACAAAATTAAAAGAAAAACGTACCTTAGCATCTGAACCCGTTTTCTTTATACATCAGCTTAGGGTCAAATGGAATGCCATATGGCATGTAAAGATTTTTTTAATATATCCTCGGGCGTATCAATTTTAAAATACCATCGAATCATTATCCCCAAACCAATCCTTTTTAAAAAAATAGGTGAAAGTAATTTGCGTTTTACAGTAAAAATCTTTTTTTGAATTAGAAAGTTTGATAACGCTACACGCGTCGTTCGGGGTCAAAGGAACTTCCTTTTCTTCGAGCAAGTTTTATAACACCCTAGGCAGTGAACCTAATCGTTGTAGTGTAGTATTAGGGTAAGCCACGGGTATTGATATCGTTCTCTAGGGGAATAGGAATGCTAGTGAGAAGTTGCTACGCTAAGGTTGGGGTTGAGGAAGATTATTTTTTTATCTTTTTATGTTTTTTAGAAATTGAAAAGGTACGAATCTCGGGGTTTGGATTTGGGGGTTGGTATTTCTACCGATTACTCTACTTATCTAATTATCTAATCTAAGGTGTATGTAGTCTATGTCTAATTATTGTGTGCTCGTATGATAGTTTAAAGATGTGTTCACTTAGGTTTTATTACTCCTTAATTATCTCCTATTGATGGTTGAATTGTCACGTCCTTATTCTTAATCGCGTTGTGTGTCTAAAGTCGTAGGGTATGCGTTTGTCCCTAACTCTTTGAAACTACCAAAGGGTCTCATCTACAAAATCTCTAGGAATTATAAACTCTAACTCTAAGGTACTCTTTGGATGGTTTAGCCTACAACTACTCTAGGTGTCATAGTCTAAGGTTCACAAAGATTAATCAAGCATTAACTACACAACGAATGACCTATCGCATTACTAGATCATTAACAATTAAGATAAGAGACAACCAATCAATATTCAATAATTAAGTTTCATATTCCCTAAGCAAACACACAAGTAAATTAGCCGGACATGGAGAACATGCAAGCATACACACAAATAATTGAAGACATAATTGAATTAATGAAGTAAAACACTTATCTTGTGGTAAGATATGGTTTGGAACCCTAAAATATTGTACAAGACAGCCTTGGTTCGGTTTAGGTTTTTACTCCAAAAGACTACTCTCTAAAACTGAAAAATTCGGATTCTATATATAAGATTACAATCGCGACGGCGTCACCTTATGATTTGTGACGCCGTCGGGTAGCCGTCATTAGGGTTTCGTCTTGGCCACGTTAGTCTTGCGACGGCGTCACCTTATGCTTGTGACGCCGTCCCCTTCAGTCTCTGATGCCGTCTGGATCAAATCTAGGCCGTCTGAGTTGCGACGGCCTACTCTTTTAAAGCCTGACACAGTCACTTGAAAATAAGCAATTTGGCTACTGAGCCGTCACAGAAATGCTCCGACGGCGTCGCAATTAACACCTGACGCCGTCCCCTTGTATTTTAGCAGCTTGAGTGTCTCGATTCTTGACTTTGGCCATTTTCTTCGTATATCCGCGCCTTTTCGTCCAAATAAGTGTCATTCCAGCAATTTACCTTCAAGAGACCTAAAAAGTGAAAAGGAACGATATTAAGTAATAACGGATATAAAATCGATCAAATAAGGGCTTAAACGACCCCTCAAAAAGGTACATTTTAAAACCTTATCAAAGTTTGAGATCATGATTCGTGGTAATAAGTTTTGATTCACATGAAACATCATCTGAAAAGTATTTAATATCAAGTTTAGCAAAATCACAACCGTCGTTATCATCGTTTCCTAATTTTTAAGAATGGGGATTTCAAAAAATAATTGGTCTAAATCAATGTTTAATATATTAAAATTTTCCTTCTTAGAGAACCGTTTCTTAAAAGTTTTCTTTTCAGACATGTTCACGCAAATTTTAGTTTGAGATGAAGATGATGTATCATATGTATCACCAATAAGCGAGGAGTCAGGTTGACAATCCGACTCTAAACTTAATACATCATCATAAATAATAGCTAGGAATTTAGTTTCAAAGAATCGAAGACATCCAATGTTACCATCACTAAGTTGCCTTCTTACCTTACCGTATTTTGCCGTTTCCCAGTTGCGAACTTGATTGTTTCTTTGAGCTTTTCTATTAAGATTCAGAATATATTCTTCTATGGTAATATCAGATTCGCCCATTATTCTGAGATAAAAATTTCTTGGCCAATAGAAGAGTGAAAACAAACAAAGTAAATGCAAAACAAAAATGCAAAAATCAAACAAAAATAAAAACAAGAAAAATGCAAAAGAACACAAATATACAAGCAATACAAATATAAAACAAAGTTAGTAAAACAAAAATAAAAAGAAAAGATTAAATTAAGGTTAAAAATCTAAATACTAACAAATATGCAAGTATTAAACAATTCACTCCCAGGCAACGACGCCAAAAACTTGATGTGTTTCGTTGTGTATAGGTATATTATTATTATCAAGTTTTACATTTATATTTAGCCTACTTAACCTATAACAAACACTAACGAGCAGTATACCTGATCAGTGTAGGTTAGTTGGTAAGTAGAGTGTCGATCACTAAAAGTGGAACGTTAACACTTAAATATCTATCAATATTTTAATCCTAAAGTTAGTCTAATTAAACATAATCTAATGCAAGGGGGTTTTCAGCCTGAGAGACTGGCACAATGTTTAGACTAAGTAAAACTAAAAGTAACAAGGCGATAGACACAAACATACACAGATAGAAACAAATGACAAATAAGAGGCCTGTACGATAGTAAAGTAGATTATATTCACTTAATTTCTTAGCTATATAAGATGAGTACTAATTCTGGTCTTTCTCGTTGGTTGTTCGTGTGAGCGTATTCTTTCCTACGTTTAGCTTAACTAAATACCCTAGATTCAGTTTTAAGTATTATTACCGAAAAGCTCTGTTACAGCTAATCCCGAATCTGTAATAAGTTTAAACTTAATGATTACCTAGTTAAATTATTTATCCCGTCGTTAAGGCTTACATCAACTATCCTAAGATGTTAATGAAGTAATTGTGGGAGGAGTATGGCAGCGCAAACAAGCCACGATAATCAAGAGGTAATCAAAGCATACACATGAACATCCAAATAAACTTATAATCAATGGGAAAGATTTTATTAATCGAGTCAAACGTTGGAGACAAGGCACGCAATCATGATGGATTAAAGAGTACTAATAAATAAAGTGAAATCTACTTATGAATTAAAAAGTACTGACAGGACCTACTTATGCCTCAGAATCTTCTTCTGGTTGTGCGTAGTGTGGTCTGATCATCGCCTTCTGTATATATATATATCTATATATATATGTGTGTGTCGGATGAGGCTGTTGTTCGGTATTTATACTTCTGAAAACGGGATCGATACAGCGTATCAACTTACTTGATACGTCGTATCTAGGTAACTTTGCGTGGGGTCCAAGATTATTTAATTATGGAATATTTGTACACCGCCATATGATACGGTAGATCTTCGGTCTTGATACGGCGCATGTGTCTTGTAATCTTGGTATTTATTGGTGAAGTCTTCAGGGTGATATGGCGCATGTAGAAGTAGTTATGCGGCGTATCTTGAGCAGATAAGTCAGATCTCTGTATCGAACAAGGTTTCATATACGGCGCATGGAAGAATTCCATGCGGCGTATTTTTCAAAGTCAGGCAATGGTCTTCACATACGTCTAAGTGTTGATGTACGGCGAATCTATCTAGAATGATACGGCGTATCTTTCTTCAGTTAGCAGACTTTACCAATATGATCCTTTTTGCTCCATTTTACGTACAAAATAGCTATCTTTCACCAAATGCTTGTTTTTAATTGAGATTTACAAAAGTAAGCGATTAAGTATCAATTCTCATATAAAATAATACAAAACAAGCAATATATATAGGATAAATGATGCCAATAAACTGTTGTTATTTGATATCATCAGCCAGCATATGCATTCACCTTTATAGTCACATTTGAAGGTTGCCTTAAGAGTTTTAAGGTATCTTAAATTCACATGGTACTGGATAACAAGTTTTTAAAGAAAATGATTTAAAACTAAGATGTTTTACTGATTCAGATTGGGCTAAGTGTCTTAAAACTAGAAGGTCTGTTTCAGGCTTCTATGTATTTTTTTGGTAAAACTCTAGTTTCTTGGAAAAGTAAGAAGCATGCCACTTTATCTAGTTCCTCAGCTAAAGTGGAGTATAGATGTAGGCTAGTACTACTTGTGAGGTTATTTCGATTTCAAATGTTTTGCACAGTTTGCAAGTTAAAAACTTGTATCTATTAGTCTTTATAGTGACAATATTTCAGCAATTCAAATTGCTACAAATCCTGCATTTCATGAAAGAACAAAACATTTTGAAATTGATGTTCATGTGGTTAGAGAAAAGGTGTCTGCTGGTATTATTAAAACTGAGAAAGTTTCTTTTGCTGATATCTTAACTAAAGCTCTTGGGACTACTCAACATAAAAAGTTGTGTAGTCAATTGAGTTTGATTGATATGTTTGCTAAGTGATTTGCAGGTTTGAGTTTGCGTTGTTGCCCAGGTTCAGTTTGGGAGAGGCTGTTAGCTAGCTTGGTCAAACTGAAGGTCAACATTATAAGTTTTGTCAAGTTCAGGTTCTAACGCTGGTCATTCTAAAGATGTATCAAGTTGTAGCTGAGTTTAGCTAGCGTATGGAACTTGAAGGGCTTATTTGAAACTTGTGGCTATATATTCTCTCATCCGGATCTAGGGTTTCATAACACACATATCATCTTCACAAAATTATTAGTTTTCTCTCTTGTATTCAGTCTTAGTCTGGTTTGATATCATTCTTGATATTTGTTAGTTAGTTTTGGCATTTTGTATATCACCCAATCTCTTTATTTGGGTGATCTGAGTGTGAGTGATTCTTTAAGTGAGGATAGTTGGTTGGTGTCCTTCTGAAGGAGATAAACCCTTGTCTTTTGTATTGTTTGGTAAGCACCGTTTGGGACTTATCTGATGTAGTATTTGATTAATAAAATACACCAAAGGGTGGTTGGCTAGGTGTAATTGGCAGTTGTAGTGTGTTCTTTACCATTTTTACAGGTAATTATTGTATGTATCTTGTTTCACAGGCTCACGAGTTCCATCAACAAAAATTTTAAACCTGGGTTGACCAGGCCTTGAACTAGAAAATGGCTCAGAGATCGAGCCGGATGTGATCGGGTGTTTGCCTACATGAGAACCAGATTAAAACACCAGCTTTTCGTTGATCCCAGTTGACTCAGTTTGATAAACCTGACCGATCTTGACTTTTTATAAAAATTAACAAAAGTTGTTTTTATTTTTATTATTTTTTTTTTTCACACACTTGACTAATTATTTACCCACTTGTCAACAAATATACTATTAGTTGATAAATATGCTAGTTACTAGTAGTCACTATTCTAAAAGGCTCGCAAAGGCGTGAGGCTTGATCATGCCGCCACGCCGCTTTATGGCACATGTTTTTGTAAACTCGAAATATATGAATTATGATATAAATATATAAATATTTTCATACTTTGTGCCGTCTTATGTCACGCTTTATAAACGCAAAAGCTTCGCCTTAGCCACAAAGGCGTGATGCTTGATCCTGCCGTCACGCCACGCCTCACGCTGTTTATAACCTTGAGTAGCAGTTGACAAATATACTAGTAGTTGTTGACTAGTAGGTTAAAAATTAGTCAAGTGAGAATGTTATTTCGTTTATAGCACTCGATAAGAAAATTGTAAAATACGTATTTATCGACGAGCTAATTATCTATATTGGCTCAGGAACTGATTTGGAAGTTATGTTTTCAAATTCGATACAGCCTTTAGCTTTTAGGTGTGTGGTTTTAGTCACATGGTATTTAAAACAAGTTGGCAATAGGGTTGTATTATTAGTGGGCTATATATTCTTTGAATCAAAAGTAAGACATGATCATGGATGATGTGCCAAATCAATAACAACAAATGAGAACAATATGTCAATATAGCTGATATTTTATTAAGTTATAATCGTTAAGTCCTATGTTTTTGCATTCAAAGTTAGAGTTTGATTGGGAGGCCTAAAAGATATGCTTAAACTCATGCTTAAACCTGTATGGCATCATTCTAATGGCTGCAGTCAGAGGATCCACTTTTTCACAAATCATCAGGATAATGCCACATATGTTTAGGCATGTTTTTAGACCACATAATTAAGTCTCCAAATCATTTTCCTCAAAGTTAATGCTGACGAATATCTTATTTATTTCATAATTTGAATTTGGTTTATAAAACAAGTAGAAAGATAAATGCTCTCTCTAAACATACTTCACTCTTTTCCTTCACATTTATAACTTTACATATTACTCTTTTCCTTTACATTTATAACTTTACATATTTTTGAAGTGTGTAAATTGCTCTAAAGATATGCAAAATGAACAATTGAAAGTTTTATTATAAACAATTATTTAATATGTTAAAAAGTTAAGTTTCAGGCAACAAATATAAATTTTAAAAGTTTAATAGGAATTACGGTTAACACATAACGACCAAATGTGTCAATAAAACTAATTTATAATGAAATGCATCGTACGAGACAAATTGGCTAATTCTTATAATACTGAAGAACATATTGGCCTTTCGTGTCCTTCTTGCCATCACAATCGTGGACGCCGAGGAATTGCTTTCAAGTCATAAATAAATAATAAATGATAGAAAATATCAAAATATGTGCACCAAAACAAACGAATTGAATAGCATCTATAAAGTCTTAATCTTTGTCATAATTGCATTTACCAACATTTTGGCGATATTTTGAAACTAGTTGTACATTAGGATGTGACCTTAATTTGGGGTTCACCTAGGCCTCACATAATATATGTCATACAAGTATACAACAATGACAATATTCGACAACGGTATATATGGTCGTATGAGGAGTTATGATGACAGCCATAACTCTGCTGGATGATAGAGAGAATGTTTTGACAAAAACATCCTACAGAAGTGTGCAGGTGATATGCACAAGTACTTATGCTCACATAGATACAAAGAGGGTTTCTAATGCTTTAATCTACAACTTAATATCGTTTGTCATGTCACTCTACATGGTCATTTTGTGGTTTTTAGTGGCTCTAGGCAATAACAACAAAGAGGCTTTATTACACTTGTAAATTAAAAAGAAATTGCATATAAACTTGAATTTATGACTTATATATGTTTAATATTATACGTATGTATATGCAAAATTAATAAAAATGTGACCCTTTTTTAAGTGGAAGCCTTGTACGACCGTACGTATTGCACACCCCTCCGAGACCCATCTGCACCTGTATCACAAAATCAGTGAGAAACTTTCTCACAACTACTCATTTTCGTTATCGATCTACATAAGTGGCTCCATTGCGCATTGTCAGGCTCCAATATATATATAAGTATATAACTATAACATTTTCTCTTGACAGAAGGTTATCGTGTTGTACGCATGCAACACTCATTAACCTGATGACAATTCTATGTAGATTATACTAAGGTGGCGTTTGGTTGGGGCAATTTGGAGGATATTTGAGGCATTTTCATTTT